>CM041776.1:403466475-403837780 GCA_023374045.1 Limonium bicolor | reverse complement strand
AGACTTAAATCATACTCATCTAGTTTTGGTGCCTAAGAAAAAGGGGGCTAATGCTATGACTGATTTTCTCCCTATTTTACTATGTGATACCATTTATCGTGTCATCTCTAAGGTCCTAGTTAATAGGGTTAAACCGGTAATGTCTTTTGTTATCTCTAATTACCAAGTCGCCTTTGTGTCTAGAAGGCAAATAACATATCAAATTATTATTGCTCATGAGTTGTTGCATATGATGTGAGATTCTACTGTAATTTGAAAGAGTAGCTTTGCATATAAGATAGGAATGTCCAAAATTTTGATAGACTGGAATGGTCGTTCATTATTGATGTGCTAGGGAGCTTGGAATTTCATCCGAGGTGGGTAAGCTTGGTGCATAAGTGTCTGACCACTGTCTCGATGGTTATTTTGATAAATGGGTATCTAGGGGAAACTTCACTCTTAAAAGTGTCTTAGGCAGGGAAATCCTTTGCCACCTTACCTGTTTATTTATTGCATGGAAGTGTTGGCATCAAGTTTACGCTTGGCAAGTGAAGTGGGTTTGTATAAGGGTTTCGTGTTAGAGGGTTGAAGGTGCCTATTACTAATTTATTTTTTGCTGACAGTTGTGTATTATTTGGCGAAGCTAGTTGCATAATGTTGGGCTATAAATGATTTACTAGATGATTTCATATTAGCTACAGGACAATGTATTAACACCTATAAATTGGTTATTATGTTCTCTGTTGGGGTGCAGCCTTCTTTGCGGCATGATATTATTAGTTTGTTGAGGGCTCGTGAGGTAGATAACTTTGGATGTATAACTAGCACAAATCAGGATTTTTTGGTGATTTTTACACTATTTTCAACCGTTTCAAACCGCTAAAAAAAGGGATGATTTTCGGTGGTTATGTTGACCAAAATCGCCAAAAATAGGGTGAGAGGAAGACCGCTTTGAAGGATAATTTTCAGTGATTGTTTTATAAGAACCATTGAAAATTGTCTTCACTAATAGCAATTTTTGACGGTTCTATATTACAACCGCCGATTTTATATATATATCTATATATAGATATTATATATATATATTATATATATATATATTATTATTTTCTTTTTTTGTTCTATTCTCTCATTTTTCAATGCACCTGTTAATACACACCCTGTATATTGACACACCAACAACACATTTTAGAGGAGATCATTTCTCCTCATTCCTAAATTGCCAATACATAATGTACAAAACGAAGAAAATAACACAATTGCACAATGCACTTTGCATTACAAAATTGCTAACACTTAAAATTGTCAATGACATAAACAACTTGCAAACAAATTTAAAACGGTCACATGACTATACAAAACACGTACGCACACCACCTAACTGTCTACAAAAGTCACAAGTTTAATTCTAAAAAAACTTTAGATTATGGTGATCTAATCAAACCAATTCATGATGACATACTCTGCCCAATCCTCTAGCATTGAGTTGATAGTTTCTTCTGTGTAATCTCTAACGCTAGGGAAAACCTACAAGAGAAAACTATTAAAAGTTACTTGAAGTTAAATGCTACAAATGAATTGATATAGAACAACAAATAACACGAATTCATTTTATACATACCTTTTCCAATGGGTCCTACATTTCACCTAGGGGTGGCAAAACGAGTTCGCGGGTCGTATTAGGCTAAACCCAACCCGACCCGTTTATTAAACGAGTTGATCTGATCCAACCCAATTAATTAATCTTGTCCAAATATGAAACCCAAACCCAAACCGTTTATTAAACGGGTTGACTTGTTTATTAAACGAGTTGACCCGTCCAACCCAATTAATTAATTATGTCCGAATTTGAGACTTAAATTCGCATATATTAAACTCAAACCTAACTAGTTTTTATATATAAGAAATAATTTGACTAATTAACATTAGGTTTATCATTCTATGATATTATTAACTTTACTTTAAATTAAAATACTTAATTTTAATATTATTATATCTTATTAATATTAAAATTTGATCAAAAGTAATTAATCTATAATTTATAATATATATTTATTTAATATAAATTACTTAAACGGGTTAGTGGGTTACATATGTAAAACCCAAACCCGACACGATTATTAAACGAGTCGTGTTCGGATTGACCCGTTTATTAATTGTGTCAAATTTTAAAACCCAAACCCGCTAACTTCGTGTCGGGTTCGTGTTGGTCAAACGGGTCATGTTGAAATGTCACCCATAATTTCACCAAATGGGTGACAATGTCATGCATATATCTAATGACATAATAACCACACTCAGAATCCCAGGTTGTCATGGACATTATAAATAACAATTCTAACAACAAACTATATTAGAATGAAGTTGTGCATTTGTATCTATACATATAAGAAATGTGTAATTGATGACATACCTTCACCGACTTCCACGGGATCGCTTTCTGCAACCTCGCCCCATGGTCTGTCAGGAACACAATTTGTAATGCGCTTTACAATTAGTAATCATATATACATTAACTGCGTTTATATATAAATAAAAGTTAAGCAAAATAGTTGAAATACATAAGAAATAAATGTTTATAATCTACTCACATGTAACACCCCAACTATAAACATGTATTTAATAACTGATCGCAGCGGTAAATACAACATAAACACTAACTAAAAGGGGCAGTGATACACGCCGTTAGCCACCCACGTGGCTATCAAGGCTCATACATAGACTATGTACCTGTCTGATGGACAAGAATACCGAGACTTACACTTTACATTACAAATCTGATTCTAAATTGAATACAAATACAATTACAATCCAAACTGTACCGAGTCTATTACATTCCATTACCGATAAAGCTTCCGGTCTTACATTATTAACAACAACTACAAGTGCTTAAAAGGTTGATTAGCTACCCATGCATAATCGCTACCCCGTCCTACTCTTGAACGACTACCAGCTCCATGTACCTGAAATTGTAATGGGTGGCCCCAAAGGGGCTCAGCACCTTTGCTGGTATGGTAATCGTGCAGCCCGCATATTACCGGGCCACACACAACTAATTGTCGTGTGAGCATGCAGTTGATTTTATTTAGATCATGCATGAAATACTATAATGCACATTACATTCACATACAACAAGTTTTGAGCAATGATGTACATTCAACAAGTATAACACATTAATGTTCATTTGACCACATTACCTTATTCTTTCACCATGAGGGTTCTTACCTCAAAGGCCTCATTATTATTAGTCAACACTTATCCCTTTTAGTCGGGCTTTACACAATACTTCTCATAATGATATGAACTTGATTTCACAAATCAATACACATGAACATAATACTATTACTTCATAACCACACACATACAACACAACTCAGGGACGAATCACGTGAGAGTTCGAACCGAATACATAACACATTGTCGTTCTGTTTGTCGAACGACTACCTTTAACAAGCTGTGTCGGATCTATAGGATCCAAGCACACCGTACACATATCCCCCAAACCAATCATAAGTCAAGGCAGGAGAGCCCCTTAATAAGGCTCGTGGGAGATTGAATTCCAAGAAGGAAAACAACCGAACAGAGAGAGTTGAATCAGCTGTAGATATCACCTCCCAAACACATGCGCGCGACCGGACTCCCGGATTCCTCACCCCAGTTATACACTAGTTAGAAGCTCCCTCCATTGGGCTTTTCACAACAAGTTACATTATAACCACTCAAGTTTGGTTAGACACAAAGGGGAGGTAAGATACCATCCGTCATACATGAACATAACACCAATCGTTACACAGCGACATACTCAAAGGGGGGGGGGGGTGGAAACACACATCACACATAACCACAATATACAACTAACGCACGGATACAGTAGTTACAACGTTCCCGTAGTGTGTATTAATTAAATTCTTATGCACGTTTATCCACTATTCGTATATCATAACTTATACCTAAAGTTTACGTTTATCGTAATATCTTATGACAGCTTATGGTTTAAATACGAGTTAAACGGTATCAACAAAACGTGCTACATAAATGAATTACTGTAAACTTATTACATGCTTTATCTTATAAGGTGGCAAACATCTAGAAAAAACATTGGCATACAAGCAGGTGTAACCCGGTAGAACACAGGTTGCAAGAAAACCATAGCTGTCACCAAGGGTTCACTCTAACGTGTCATCTTATGTTCCTCGAATAATTCTCGAACAACTGGTAACATTACAATTGTTTCCATTAACATCGGGGCAACACGATTATTTAACGACTAGTGCGCCCATAGTTAACCCCGTTGTCCGTTATACTTAATTTTGCTCTTGTGATCTTAAGTTCATAGCTTACAGATTCACTTCTAGCACTTGTTCATACTTCTTAGGACCTTTACATGTCACCAAACAAGGCCTAAACATCATCTAAAACCATTACCATTCAATCCCCCTCATTAAAAGCCTTCAAAACACATTTTGGACAATTTTTGGTCTGGTCCAGGACTAGGTCCAGACCCAAGGCCCCGGACCAACACTAGATTTCACTTTCGGCCATTTTTTTCACTTGGTCCGGGTCTTGGTCCTGGACTAAGGACCCGAACCACCTACAAACTTGATTTTCGGCTCATTTTTAAGGGTGGTCCGGGACCTTATACAAGGGCTAGGTCCTGGACCCTGCTAAAAAGCTGCTAAAACACCATTTTCAACCCCTAATCCAACCTTAAACCACACCAAATTATTTCCTAATATTTCCACAAGTTTCCAAACATGTTAAAGCACCTTAACATTCTCTAAACCTCCTTAAATCATCACCAAACTCATTGTTCAAATTTTGTTCAATTCTACACATTCCCACTCCCATTTCCAACACTTATGCACACTAGTGCATTATCAAACTCTTCTCTTGATAGTTTACCTTACTCTCACCCAAGTGATCATTCCAAATCCTTCCTAGACATTTGCATTGACTATACCCAAGTCCATCCTCCATTTCCAAGGTTATGGTCACTAAGCCTTTTTCCTAGGAATTTAAACACTAGAACACCATCTTTGCTACAGTTTTGCTCACTATTTAACTCACCTCTAAAATAGCTCCTAGGTGGTTAACTAACCACATTGGTTTATCTCCAAACACCTAGTTAACTCTTGCTCATTCCTTACTCATGACATCTCTTAAAACACCCTAATTTCTACCAAAATTTTGCCATGGTTCACCTACAACCCCCACATGCCCAAATGCATTATTTTCACTTCCTAAAACAATTCAACTAGCCACACCCATTATTGGGCACTAACAGCACACAAGCTCACCAAAACTCAATAAACACAATAATATGCAATAACTTAAATTGCTTGGCTCCAAGCCCTTAAATCAACACAATACACACATCAATTTAACAACCAACTCTCACTAACCACCAAACAATTCTTAGCTCAAGTTTGGTTCATTCATTTAATTTTTTTCCATCCCAAATCCTACAACATTAAAGGTAGGCATAAAGGTAGTTTAATTTACCTTCAATTCACAAGTTCTTCTTTGTCATTTATCCTCTCCTCTTGATGCAAAATCGGTCAAGGGCATTGCCATTGCCCAACTCTAGACCAACACCCAAATGAGGAATTAAGCACTTAAACAATGCACTTAGGTTTATTAATTAAGCTAGTATACAAAGGAGGGTGCTTAGAGCACAAGGACGGAGAATTACCTTTGGAACCCTAAAATGGGGTTTTGGTCATGAACCAAAGGAGGACTCCCCATAAGCTTTTTGAAGCTTGAACAAGGCTCATTCAAGGAAGGAAAAACAAGGAAGTTTGGGAGTCAAAACCGTCCACACAAGGGATGAAGAAAAGAGCAAGTTTTGTGATTTTTCTTACCTTAAAACAATTAAGAGGCATCCAAGCTCCATAAAAGCTGATTTTCTCTTCAATTGGAATATACCCATGGAGATGAACTTCATCCTTTTGAGATTTTGAAAAGAGAGGAATGAAGCTCTTGATGAGGGGAAGAAGAATATGTAATTTTTTTGTGTTTGGAGCATGGATGAAGCTTGGGCAAGGTGAGGAAGTGGAGAAGCCATGGATGGCATCTCAAATTCGTTTCAGCCATGGAAGAGGGAGAAAACCGGCTGAGGAAGGAGGAGGGAAGGAGAAAGAAGAGGAAAGTGAGGAAAGAGGGAAATAAAGTAAGTTTGTACTTTATTGAATAAAGTAACTTAAAGGTGTGTGAGAGGGGGGAGGAAAAACATGTGGTCTCATAAGTGGGAAGAATCCGATTTTTATTTTACAAAGTAGAGAGTATTTTACTCTTATTACAATTTACACCCCAAAAGTTCCTGTTTTTATACTATTCACTAATCCGGGCCCGTTTTCCGGATTTTTCTCGTTTCTTTAACTTTAAAGGTTTTTAAGCTCCCATTAATGTTTAATTATAGTTATATGATCAACTATAATTTTTACGGGGTCATTTAACCGTTTAAAGTTGGTGTTTTCGGGTTTTCTCGAAAAACACACTTTAAGACTCCGTTAGCGTTTTAATGCATTATTTGGATCCGTTTTCTTCCGAATTTTTCCCACATGCTATCTAGGCCTAATTAAGCCTTAGGAATCCCTCCCGGATCCAATTCGAGGTTATATACCTCCTAAAATAATTAAATACTTTTTTTTATGTTTTGCGCGTTTTGCGCGTTTTTTTTATTTCTTTTGTTTCTCTTTCTTCTCCAAAGTTCTTAAGGACTTAATTAGCCTTGAAATAACATTATTACACAATTTATTACACATTTAAGTTTAGGGTATTTCAATCTACCCCCTTTAAAAGAACTTTGTCCTCAAAGTTCCATAATTCCCATGCATCCTTTAATTGGAATACAGGGATTACTTTTACAACATAAATCTCACATTATCAACATACACCTAATATAAACCTTCAGACTTTAAGGTCTGGATAACATAACAACCGTCAGATTCATAGGTCTGGATAATGTTTATTACACATACCACACAACATGTTTTTGTATGTATAACAATTGAAAATACCTTTTACATCTCTTCATGAGCTCGGTCTAAAGACTACATGACATCACAGTCCTCGTGTCCCATGTTGAGTACATATACTGTGATCCCGCAGGTACCAGTCGCGATGGACACTTCCTGGTCCCCAGTCCTTTGGAAGATTCAAAACAATCACATACATTTTAACATATACTTCTCATGTCACCGGTCCGAAGACTGGCTCATACGTCCTCAGCTCATGAGCAAGTAATACAAAAATACTCTTTACGAGGTTAAGTAGAACGAAATCCTTTATTTGAAAATACCATTTGAATTTTTTTTAAATACCAATTGAAAATCCTTTTTGAAAATGCAATACAACTCCAAGTCCAATTTATGCTAACTGTATCTGTTCTTAACCTGATTACTTGTGACCACTTGTAGGGAGCTTCAAGAGTCATCCAACATTGATGTGATCAGTATCAGTGTTGAACTATCCTTCCACCCCAATTTTTGTTCGGCTTCCCTTGATCGCATGCAAATCAAGTTCCACCTCCCATTTCAATTTCACACCAGCAACTAATTCGAACATTTACCATTTTCTATCTTTTAATCCTTCTAGTCATAATCACACCATCAACAGTTCAATTGCTTCCATTTTCTATCTCTTTGATTATTCTAGTCATAATCACAAAGCAATACATCTCCAAAGGATGGAACTCTGTCCATCAACCATTCTCAATTCACCACTAATCAAGTTACCTAGGGAATTCGATTCTCACAAACTTCTTCGTCGGTTTCATACCGATTCATACATCACAATATTATATATATATATATATTTATAATCAAAATCACAATACACAATACTATATTTGGTCTTATATCAACATATACTGTCGGGGTTTTAGTTCCCTGGGAGTTTCTCTACTCCCTTGCACTTGTACTCACACACCAAGGTTAACAAGGTAGGTACATTTATAACAATGGTATTCGCATATATTGTGCGCAATTACCATAATTAAACCATGAATGAGTACATATGTTCATGTAACATACGCACCAATCGTCGGAACAATTTATTTTGTGCTACGCACAACTTTGTTCACATACACTTGTACGTAAACATACACTACGCGATTATGCACTCTACCCCCCTTAAAAGGGATTACGCCCACATAATCTATCACTGAACATTGGTTTAAAATGTTCTGCTATCATGAAGTGTTTTAACTTCCACACGGTCTGTTATAACATGCGTTCTGGTTAAAGAATCTTAACCATATTGGCGGTTTAGTTCCTGAACCAAGAATTTCCATTGGAGTTTGTTTAACTCCTAACCGGTTTCGGTTCTGGCCTGTCAGGCTTCTAGGTGTTAATAATTGGCCATTTACTCGTATTCACTATGCATATATAACTTTTGAGTTATGGGTCCACTAGCTTCTACTGCGCCACCCTGATAACTTTAGGGCTTAGTTCGCCCTTTTTGTGATTCTTAATGTACTGTACAACTCCCGTTTATCCCTTTAATCTTAGGAGTAAGGTTTCTCAAAATGGCGTGTGGTATCTTTTACCGTACGTGAGTTTAATGAGTTAGAAATTTTCTATCCAGTTCTCTGGAAATCTATTGTGTATACTGTTGTGAATCCTTGTGGTTATTCACTTGGTTCTTCCGACTTACTATCGTTAAGTCTAGCTGCTACTTAGTATTTAGTGTTTCCTCTGTTTCTCTCACACTTGAGGTATATTCTATACCGGTGTTTGGTATTCAGTGCTTCTATAGTCACCGACTTCTGATCACTTCGCTTGAATCATGCTTATTACAAGTACTCTTTCATTTGGATGACCTCGCATTTCTATGGATCAGTCCTTATAACGTTCATAAGTCGCATCCGCTTTCATTGCGGTGGAAATCATTTTTTGTTGTGATTATTGGTACCTCAACGTCTCTTCGTGTCTCCATGGCTTCAAGCCGCACGGTTTTGTTTTTAGCTTTCGCTTAACCGACTTGCGTCATATTCACTAGTATGTTTGCATGACTTCCGTATCCAGTACGGGTTGGTTACTTAGCAATCGGGTATTCTTGTCCCGAGGCTTATTACTTCACTTGTCATGTTAATTTACTAGGAGTACACTTCCATTCCTTATCCAATTGCAACAGGGGTTTACAATGCCTCTTTCGTGAGGTCTTCCGTTATATGGTATAGATTTCTGGCTTTACTGCCTAATCTGCTTACCATCTCTTGCCTTTCATCTCCACTGAGTCTAACTCGTAATTCCACTTGCTCTCCATGTCATTGTTTAACAATGCTCGTGCCACGGTCGCTTACTGCGCATCATGTTCTTATTCCTCACACACTATTAATTTACATGGCATCCATTATTATGTTAGTTTCCGCTCATGTACTTATGTCATTCATACTATGACTCGCCACTTACTTGGCTGATTACTGAATATACTATCCTTTATGTTTTTACGCTCCTTGAGCATTGTTCACTTTACACCTTGTGTCATACACATGTGGTGGTTGCTACTGAACTGACTAATTGCTATAAAAGTTTCTTTTTACATACTATTCTTATTCAAATTATTCCTTGGAAATAACAACATGGTCAAACTTCAACATACTTCTTAAACATTGTTCGCATAATTACCGCTTCCGTGGCCTCACAACATCGAGAGGTATCCCCACTCTTAAAGAAGTGGTTCGTTCTCCGCTCTATTCCCTTGTATAACACAAACTTTCCCTTACTGGTGCCATTATCGGCAAAACTTATTACGATTTTATTTAGGTTTTGTAATCATTTGAATTTACGTAACGCCTTTGGTTTATGGCTTATAAGCCTTCTTGCCTCGAGCTCTGCTCATTGTAGGCTGTTCACACAAATTTTACTTCTCCGTACACCATCACATGGTTTGGAGGTGATTCTGGGCTCCCTAACAAGGTCGTTGCATCACGTTTCCTTTCATGGGAGGCCCATTAGCTAGGAGTGTCTGGTTGCCTCTTTGGCGACTTAGGGTTCTACTGTTAAGCGGGTTCCCTTCGGTGTTTAAACCGAGTATTTGTTTCGACTCTGGTGTTTTTATCACGATATTTCGTTCAACTTTTGTTGACCCAACATCCTTCAAGGATTTCTCCTGCGTACTAGGAAAAAGCAAATTACATACGGACGATTCCGTAGGTAATCAGAATTACCGACGGAATACCGATAAAATTTCACCCAAACCATCCGTCGGTATATAATTGGTCGGTAATAAGATTACCGATGGAAAAATATGTCTGTCGGTAAATTACCTACGGATTACCTACGGAAATGTCAGCCATATTTACCTACGAATTACCTACGGAACTGTCCGAAGGTAAATTCCCTACGGAAAATCCGTAGGTAATCGAATGCCACGTCATCGTTTCCTCACATTATAATATTCGTCGGTAATCCGTAGGTAAAATGTTACCTACAGACAACTTCCGTAGGTAATACTTTACCTACGGATTACCGACGGAATTGTATGCTGGCCATTTTTGTTAGGAATTCCGTAGGTAATCCATAAGTATTAATATATTTTTATATTTATATTTATTTGATCAAATTTAGTTTATATTGTGATTTATTCTTTATTTTTTATATTTGAATTATAAAGCTATTTCAAAATTAAAATTATTTACATATATTATAAGCATAGTACTTAGAATATTTATTTTATAACATACATATATTTAATTCATTTTATAAATCTAAAAACTAATATTCAACATCGTAAATAGAACAACCATAAAATCATACTGATAAAACCTAAAAGTTTACAATAATCATACATACACCATATCAGTCACCCTCTGAACTATCAGAGGTATCATCACCACCACCTAGGTCGAGGAAACACCATCCCATGTTTCTTGCCAGTCTCTAAGATCAATAACCGTACCCTTCTGGCTTTTACTTGCTAGTATAGCAAGTACTTCCAGAATACTCTACTTCACTTGTGCAGGATCATCACTCATTTTGCATGTCCTCACACCACTGATTCCCTGCTTAACATCAAAATCAACTTCAGCGGGAAATGCCAATCCCTTGTCGTCCAATTCCTCAGTTGGGGTACTAAATTCTTCAGCCTGGGAGGTTGGTACGGAGCAGATGACAATGCCAGGGACATCAGGTGTGAGCAATGGGTCGGAGGACTCGGGAGAAGTCTGGGAGTTAGTCAAAAGATCTTCTTGGGAGGATGAGTAGTTGCAGATGTTGTTGAATGAACCATCAATTCCGTCTATGGTTGGACTCGATCTGTATTTTGAAAAAAAAATCATTCTACTGAAAGTTTAGAATGTACAGATTTTGTTTTTGTTGTAGAGGAACAATTACAAGAAGAGAATGAAGGGTCTGCAGGGCTGGTTTGGGACAGAAGAACCTAGAACTTCTATTGTCATAATAGCCATCGGAGAAAAACTGAGTTCAAGTATAGCACCAGTAGTGGAATGAACTATTTTATGATTCTGCTTCTATCAGGTGTGCGAGACTGCAGCAGTTTTAAGATTTCTTAATTACCATTCTATTAACAAAACCAGCCACCATTACATATTGATCCTAAAACTCTACTTTATGGCTTATTCAACCAGATTCAACATTCTCTGCAGAAACTTGCATATTCAAGCTCCTACTGAACACTAACACTCCAACAATTTCCCATTATTAAATTAACATGAATTTTTTTTTGGCAGATCAACCACACATTGCCCAGTTACTGAAACAACAAACAGTCACCAATTTGATACCCATCACAACCAGAAGATGCTAAACCTTCTATGGTTTTATTCGCAATTTTTTTTCTGATTAGCAAATACAAATTAGTATTTCTATGGTTTTATTTTTACTACTGCTTATAATGACTAGTTTGTTTCACAAGGTGCAACAGGAGAATCAAATTGGTGACTGTGGAAAATACCCATTCCTAATAATGTTTTTGAAGAATTGGCAAACAAAGAATGAAGGGCAGCCACACAGGAAGAGATTAGGCCATTGGAAAATAATTATGCTAAGGATATTATCCCGTGCTCTGTGTTACAAGCTTACCTCTAGATATATAGCAGCGACAAACACCAAATTGATCAAGGTTGTACCACAACTGTTAGACCAGAGCAGCGATAGCGCAATCAGTGAAATTCCTGGAGTAATTATTGAACAGAAGGTCAATGTCCAAAATCAGTGTTGCACCATCAAATGTAATTGACACAAAGATAAAACAGGATTTGCAAAAAAACAACCAGAGCATCAGAAAAATTGATAAATACAAACCAGAAATTCATAGTAAAAAACGCAGACAGAAAAAATTCAAATGAAATACTCACTTCTCTGTTCAAATAATGAGTAATATGAAGGTTGAGATGCCACAGGAGGTATATCAAACGGTAAATCAACTGGATGAGTAGGTCTGGGAGCACTACCTACCAAAGCATGGTCACAAACAGTTATTCTCATTTACATTCAGAGGTTCGAGAGTAATGATGATGGAGAATAAAGCTATTAACAGCCAGATCAAGCATCATTCATAAATTCAGATATTTCAAAACATAATGGGGCTGAAAAGTTAATCGCATGATAATTCCTAGATTTCCTACCACAGTTGCCATGGTTCAGTTCTTTGGTTAACTCTCCAAAAAAGTAGATATAAAAAGCAGTTGCTTTGACAAGCTAGGCCATGAACGGCTCATAGCTTACATGAAAGAATATCAGACGTAACAATTAGACACATTAAATCCTTTGTCCACGACTGTGGCAAACAATAGATTATCCTACGCATAAGCATGTTTATTAGCAACACCACTGACCATATATCTAGACAAGTTCGTACATGTAAGCTAGACCGAAAATTTGAACAACTTCAACCAGAAGAGATTCAACAGCAGACCACAATTTGTTGTTTTATATCTCCTGTAATAGATACATAAAAATGATAGAGAGAATTAGAAAAGTCCGATTACTGCTTTTGTGATTTTGCTTTAGAAGGAGGAACTCGAAATGGGACAAAGCTAAAGCGATTTCAAGCCTTTTTAGAACTTTGATAATTGAAAACTGTTTCTGTATAACAGTATAAAAAGGGGTAAAATGACATAGTTTAGAAGGTATGAGACTACCTGAAGTCGGTTCAACAATATTGCAGTAGCATTATTATTGAGATCTAGAAAATTAAATAGCTGATGAATTTGCTGGGAACCGGGCGATAATTCAAGGCATAGGTGTTGTCAGACAGTAGGGCATGTAATCAAAACAGCTAGAAGTACACTTTTAGCAACAAACTTCCTTTTAAATGGTATCACAGAAAATGAAGCAAGATATCTTTAAAATAGTTTGAGTGATATAGTAGCTTAAAAGATGATGCAGTTTTTAGTTACATACTCATACACTGTTTATACTTATACGGGTGTGAAATCCTATATTATGTTCAGCATCTTATCTGGATTCTGGAAGCAAATGAGTGATGGTTAATGTTATAAAGTAATCAGTATGCAAGTGTATAAACCATGTCGGTGATGTTATTATGGATTCAATTGTGTAAAAGGTTTAATCACGGTTATACATCAGATTAGATAATAATGTTTTATTTTCCTTCTAACATCAAGGTTGATTGTGTGATTATTATAAGTATAATCATCTGTTGATCATTATGCTTACTCTCTCCCATGTTGTGTAGAGTCTTAATAATGGCAATACTGAAGGGATGCAACTTTGACTGTTCTAACGGATGCCTGCCCTGTTTGTATTGGATTGTCGTTTACATTCGGTGATTGAATTTCTCGTTCAGATTCTTCAGATTCTTTTTGCAGGTCATTTTATCTACACACAGAAAAACTCGCGATCACATATTCTGAAGCTGTAGCTGTAAATCATTCCCTATAAACTTGGAAAGAAGTATTAAAATACTGAAGAGCGAGCTGCCTTGTATGAAGCTGCTGTAACATGGGTGAATTCACTAGATGGTCGGAAATTCCTAGGTTTGTTTTCTAACAAAGTCTTGAATTAAGATAGTTAGCTTGGTAATCAATTTTCCTGGGAACAGTGATTGCTCTATTTATCTAGGGATGATTTTCATCTCTATTATAGTTCGTATGCATACGACTGTGCTGGGTTTTCTAGTATATATATAAAACACTGTAAGTGATTCCTTGAACCTCTGAAGATACATGGCTGAGCTTGGAGAAAGATAGAGCACAAAAACAGAGTGTATTTAACATTTTGCGTGCTTTTGTATTTTTTTTGTTATACTTTGCGGCAATAAGTTAGTCATTACAGTATAACAAAATTGTCATTACAGTATAACAAAATTCAATCACCAAACAATGAATTGAAGACCAGCAACCTGCACCTAACCATCTTGAACTGATACAAAAATCAAAGGCATCCTAATTATTATCCAACACTAGAACAGACCTGCATTTAACAGACGCAGAGTTCAAGAGCTCTCAAATTATAATACAACGGGACAGAGCAATGCTCTTCAGCTTTATCAAAGCTCACTAGCCTGTGTTTGTGTCTAATAGATGGTTATCTTGTTTTGTAGTTTTTTTTAGTTTATGTTTAGCATCTTATCAGGATTATGGAAGCAAATGAGTGATTGTTAATGTTATTAAGTAATCAGTATGCAAGTGTATAAACCATATCGGTGATGTTATTATGGATTCAATTGTGTAAAGGGTTTAATCACTGTTATACATCAGATCAGATAATAATGTTTTATTTTCCTTCTAACCTCAAGGTTGATTGTGTGATTATTATAAGTATAATCATATGTTGATCATTATGCTTACTCTCTCCCATGTTGTGCAGAGCCTTAATAATGGCAATACTGAAGGGATGCAACTTTGACGGTTCTAACAGAAGTCGCTAAAGTACTGTTTGTAGAGTCATGCTAGTTTCAGGGTCATTGATAACAACTTTTGTAATCTAATACTTGTGGTTGTTTAATCTAATGCAAGTGATACCTAGCTTTCCTTTTCTAATCTAGTACTCGGCGGCTCATAAATCAACGTTATCTAGCTTGTACAGAATTTAATCAAGGAGAAAAGCATGAATCCCTCCAGCCAATCTCAGCAAAAAAACACAGATTGATTCGTTCGGTTAAGATGACTATTGAGCAACCAGAATAAAAATACTTCATCTTTTCTCCTCAAAACATACTGATACACCCAGACAGTAGTAATAAAATTACGAGTTTCAACACAACTCCACATTCTACAATGAAATAACATATATTAAAATTTAGCAACACTAACAACAAATCTCTACAGATGGGTTAATAAACACCAATCGAGTCATAATTTGTCATCTTGAATGTTGATATTTATCTCAGAATAACCATCCGCTGCACTTGTCCAATTGCACCCAAAACACAATTCCCAGATTCCTAACTCGGTTTGAACTTAACCAATTTCTAGATTCCTAACTCTATTTTGGTAGCAAATCCTAATAATTGCTAAAACTGCAAAAATTATCACAGAATTATACAATTTATAGCAAATCCTAATAATTGCCACAATTCAGCACTCAAAAACCTATCTATCGAATTCTAGGGTTGTAGCTACCGGAAGAGGGAAAAAAAAAGCCAAAAGAGAGTGACTTACTTGGTCACATTCTTCAGGCGACGACAAGAGAAGCATATTCTTCAGGGGACACAACTCGCTTCTTCAGAGACGAACAAGAGTGTCTTCAGATTCCTCAGTTTGGGCACAAGGCTTTCAGGCAGTATGGTGACAGAGTGTGCGATTGTATGTTGCCAAAACAATTTGCTGAATGAAGAAGCAGGGCGGGGATAGAGAAGACGGGAGAAGATTTCGCAGGGAAGGAGATGGAGCGAGGGAGATTTCGCAGAAGGGAGCGTCGGGAGATGAATTGGAATACTGACTATAGACTTGGAGAAGAAAACGGATATCATAATATCCAACACGCAGTTGTTTTAAGTTTTAGAATTACCGACGGACTCAGTCCGTAGGTAATAACGTAATTACCGATGGACTCAATCCGTAGGCAATAACGTGTAGAAAAACGCCGTGTTTCAGCCCGAGCTCTCGCTTGTGACTATAAAGCAATTACCGACGGACTAATCCGTAGGTAATTACCTTCGGAAACAGTCCGTAGGTAATATTCATGCAAAAAAACGCAGCGTTTCAGGCTGTACCCCCGCTTGTGACTACAAATCAATTACCGACAGAATAATCCGTAGGTAATTACCTATGGAAACAGTCCGTAGGTATCATTCATGCAAAAAACGCAGTGTTTTAGCCTAAACGCTCGCTTGTCTCTACGAAGCAATTACCGACAGAATAATCCGTAGGTAATCTTCATGCAAAAAACGCAGCGTTTCAGCCTGAACTCTTCCTTGTCTTTATGAAGCAATTACCAACGGAATAATCCATAGGTAATTACTGTCGGAAAGAGTTCGCAGGTAATCTTCATGTTTTCGTAGCATTTACCGTCGGATTTTCCGTCGGTAACCTTTATTTAAAATCCCGCCTATTTACCTACGGAAAATATCCGTAGGTAATTTGTTGGCATTATACGCGCCATTACCAGCCAGGCCTCCCGCACTTTTCCTTTCAAATTTACCTACGGAATTTTCCGTAGGTAATATTTTTGTTGGAATTCCGTCGGTATTCCGTAGGTAATAACTTAACTAAGGGCTGGTATTATAAACCGTAGGTATTCCGTTGGTAATTACCTACAAAATATTTTCCGTAGGTAATTTCCGTAGGTAAACTACTGTTTTCTAGTAGTGATATCTGTTGCTAAGTTATGCCATTACATATGGCTTGTACTTATGGGTATGTTTAGTTAACTACGCCGCTTTGCGTTTTTGGCTGGGTTTAATATCCTCTTTGTTGAAGATCGATATTCCCCGGTAGTCTTGGTGATTGTCTGGGAATTCTATCCCGTTCGTTGGACATTGACGTATCCATGTTAGGCATCTACCTTACTGTGTTTAGGCTGGGTATTCATTCCGCTATCTTGTGTTTCCTTTACAAATCTTGAGACATACCGGATGTCTGTACTTAACAATTTGTGCACTTCGCATTTCCTGACTCTTAAACATTTTCTTGAAACGAATTCACTAATTCCTTTAGTCTTGTTAACTTAACTGAGTCCTTTCACTTCAATCTTTCATGGTAATCAGTTACTCTAGTCTAATATCCTGGTGACCGTAGTATCGATTCGACTACTCCGGTTCCGTACTCCACTCGTATACATATGTTGGGCACCCTACTGATACATTACTACTTACCTGACTAACTTATAGATAAGTCTGTCAGGCCCGCAAGCTCCTTCGGAGTGCGGTCGTCCCACATTTCGTTTTTGTATACTCGTAGTGTCCGTCACACGCCTATGTGGAGTATTCTGTTGTCAACTCCTCTTATGTCGTCCTATGATCATGCACATTTGGTGCTTCCCGAGCTTAATCAAGAAAAATCTATTCACTGTCTACAATTAGTACGAACCAGATCCCTTCCCTCGGGTTAATACCCTCGGGTTGTAGGATAGTCCTAAAATTGTTCAAAGTTGAATTGGGGTAACTTACCTACTGTGTGGCGCTAAGGCCGGTGCAGGTCTTCTGGTTTTGGTTTCAAAGAAGGTCTGAGAAATTTGAGCTTAAAAGAAGGTTTGAAATGAATATGAGTTTGAAAGAAAATTTGTGTGTGAAAGAGGGTTTGAAATAAACCTGAGTTTAGAAGAAAGAGTTAGATTTAAAAGAAATTCCTCATGGTAATTAGAATGTCTTCTCGCCTTGACCGAGTCTAGCTTCTCACTGACTGGTATATTCTTAACTGCAATGGTTAGGCCGTTAAGCCCTTCCAAGGTCCATGCTTCACAATATTACGACTCGTGGTCTTATAATTGTTTCACTCGCCTTCGTGGTACTTTACTAAGCACTTTATAGTCATTAAAATTTTCCCGAATAGCCCCGTTATAGCAGCACTTGCCATGGCAAGTGCGCCATGCAGGCTGGCTATCGGTTCAACATGTACTGGTTGCGGTACTACTTTTATCATTACCGTATTCGGTAGCCTTGTTGGCTCATCCTTTGATCTTACAGTCTTGACAATAAATCTTCTGGGCGACTTCTCATTGTCTAAGCATGATAATCATTAATCAGGGCGACTCTTCATTCTCATAGGCCCTTATTCACTTAACTCTGCTTTTTCCTTGTTGCTCGTTCCCACATATTTGTCGTGGTTACCGAGGCTAGACCTTTCACTATATGGTAGTCCTGTTGGAATACGTTGTGTAAATATTTCCACAACCGTCTAGGCCTTGTCAATTAGGTATTAGGACCTCTTGTATGCTGTAGGTTTGGGGTTACTCACTCTTGACTAATTCCTTAGTCAGTTAATGTACCATTGGTGGTATTTTATAACATCTGCGGTCCCATAGACAGGTGTCTCGGGTTTTGTTACTTCTCCATTTTCCGCTTCTTTACACAGTTAGTGCTTTCTTTCTTGTTAGCCGGGTTCCCTCGACTGCTAGGCATGTCAACCCAGGCTGTCGGAAATTTCATTCTCCTGTAGATATGATTCTCCATTCCTCCGTTATTAAGTGTGGTTGATGTTGTTTAAAACGGGAATCGTCTCTGTGATTTCCAGTTCTTGAAATCTACCGTATGACTGGTTCTTGTTCTTGTAGTAATACTTTACAACAGCCAGATCGGGTTTTTCCCGAGTTTGAGAGGACTTTCCATCTCTCTAGCGTTCTTTCCTGAGTTATAAAACGGGGGTTGTGGAGGGCGGGTATGGATGTTGTAGGTCTCCTGTACGCACGGGGAATGCCTAACTAGCGTATCTCTCACGCTATCACTCAACCCTTAACCCAAAGTCTTAAACTCCTAACTCGATACTTCCTAAGCTCGGTATTTCCAGTCATCAGAGCGATACTTCGCTCTGATACCACTTTTTGTAACACCCCAACTATAAACACCGAAATTAATAACTGATCGCAGCGGTAAATACAACATAAACACTGACTAAAAGGGGCAGTGTTACACGTCGTTAGCCACCCACGTGGCTAACAAGGATAATACATAGACTATGTACCATTCTGACGGACAGGAATACCGAGCACTTACACTTTACATTACAAATCAGTTTCTAAACTGAATACAAATACAATTATAATCCAAACTGTACCGAGTCTATTACATTCCATTACCGATAACGTTTCCGGTCTTACATTATTAACAACTACAAGTGCTTAAAAGGTTGATTAGCTACCCCTGCATAACAGCTACCCCGTCCTACTCTTGAACGACTACCAGCTCCATTGTACCAGAAATTTTAATGGGTGGCCCCAAAGGGGTTCAGCACCTTTGCTGGTATGGTAATCGTGCAGCCCGCATACTACCGGGTCACGCACAACTAATTGTCGTGTGAGCATGCAGTTGATTTTATTTAGATCATGCATAAAATACTATAACACACATTACGTTCACATACAACAAGTTTTGAGCAATGGTGTACATTCAACAAGTATAACACATTAATGTTCATTTAACCACATTACCTTATTCTTTCGCAATTAGGGTTCTTACCTCAAAGGCTTCATTATTATTAGTCAACACTTATCCCGTTTAGTCGGGCTTCACACAATACTTCTCATAATGATATGAACTTGATTTCACACATCAATACACATGAACATAATACTATCACCTCATAACCTCACACATACAACACAACTCAGGGATGAATCACGTGAGAATTCGAACCGAAAAAAGAGTTACCCAACATTTATAGAGTCTAGAGGACGATCGGGCCTCATGTTGATCTCAATACATAACACATTGCCGTTCTGTTTGTCGAACGACTAACTTAAACAAGGTGTGTTAGATCTAGAGGATCCAATCACACCGTACACATATCCCCCTAACCCCGATCATAAGTCAAGGCAGGAGATCCGCTTAATAAGGCTCGTGGGAGATTGAATTCCAAGAAGGAAAACAACCGAACAGAGAGGGAGTTGAATTAGCTGTAAATATCAACTCCCAAACACACGAGCGCGACCGGGACTCCCGGATTCCTCACCCCCAAGTTATACACTAGTTAGAAGCTCCCTCTATGGGGCTTTTCACAACAAGTTACATTATAACCACTCAAGTTTGGTTAGACACAAAGGGGAGGTAAGATACCATCCGTCATACATGAACATAACACCAATCGTTACACAGCGACATACTCAAAGGGGGGGGGGGAAACACACATCACACACAACCACAATATACAGCTAACGCACGGATAGCCGCAGTTAGAACGTTCCCGTAGGTTGGGACATTTAAATCCGAATACCGATCTCTTATGTGATCCTAGGGTCGGTTAGCTATGGTTTAACACATATTCGAGGTAAAACGGTATCGGAACAAAATGCGCCACATAAATGAATTACTGTAAACTCATTACATGCTTTATCTTATATGGTGGCAAACATCCAGAAAAACACATTGGCATACAAGCCGGTGTAACCGGGTAAAACACAGGTTGCAAGAAAACCATACCTGTAACCAAGGGTTCACTCTAACGTGTCATCTTATGTTCCTCAAATAATTCTTGAACAACTGGTAACATTACAATTGTTTCCATTAACATCGGGGCAATACATTTATTTAATGACAGTGCGCCCATAGTTAACCCCGTTGTTCGTTATACTTAATTTTGCTCTTGTGATCTTACGTTCATAGCTTACAGATTCACTTCTAGCACTTGTTCATACTCTTTAGGACTTTTACATGTCACCAAACAAGGCCTAAACATCATCTAAAACCATTATCATTCAATCCCCATCATTAGAAGCCTTTAAAACACATTTTGGACAATTTTTGGTCTGGTCTAAGACTTGGTCAGGACCCAAGGTCCCGGACCAACACTGGATTTCACTTTCGGCCATTTTTTTCACTTGGTCCGGGTCTTGGTCCTGGACTAAGGACCCGGACCACCTACAAACTTGATTTTCGGCTCATTTTTAAGGGTCGTCAGGACCTTATACAAGGGCTAGGTCCTGGACCCTGCTAAAAAGCTGCTAAAACACCATTTTCAACCCCTAATCCAACCTTAAACCACACCTAATCATTTCCTAATCTTTCCATAAGTTTCCAAACATGTTAAAACACCTTAAACATTCTCTAAACCTCCTTAAATCATCACCAAACTCATTGTTCAATTTTTGCTCAATTCTACACATTCCCACCCCTATTTCCAACACTTATACACACTAGTGCATTATCAAACTCTTCTCTTGATAGTTTACCTTACTCTCAACCCAAGTGATCATTCCAAATCCTTCCTAGACATTTGCATTGACTATACCTAAGTCCATCCTCCATTTCCAAGGTTATGCACACTAAGCCTTTTTCCTAGGAATTCAAAACACTAGAACACCATCTTTGCTACAGTTTTGCTCAATACTTAACTCACCTCTAAAATAGCTCCTAGGTGGTTAACTAACCAAATTGGTTTATCTCCAAACACCTAGTTAACTCTTGCTCATTCCTTTCTCATGACATCTCTTAAAACACCCTAATTTCTACCAAAATTTTGCCATGGTTCACCTACAATTCCCACTTGCCCAAATGCATTATTTTCACTTCCTAAAACAATTCAAACTATCCACACCCAATATTGGGCACTAACAGCACACAAGCTCACCAAAACTCATTAAACACAATAATATGCAATAACTTAAATTGCTTGGCTCCAAGCCCTTAAATCAACACAATACACACTTCAATTTAACAACCAACTCTCACTAACCACCAAACAATTCTTAGCTCAAGTTTGGTTCATTCATTTAATTTTTTCCCATCCCAAATCCTACAACATTAAAGGTAGGCATCAAGGTAGTTTAGTTTACCTTCAATTCACAAGTTCTTCTTTGTCATTTTTCCTCTCCTCTTCTCCACTCCTCTTGATGCAAAATCGGTCAAGGGCGTTGCCATTTCCCAACTCTAGATCAACACCCAAATGGGGAATTAAGCACTTAAACAATGCACTTAAGCTTATTAATTAAGCTAGAATACAAAGGAGGGTGCTTAGAGCACAAGGATGGAGAATTACCTTTGGAACCCTAAAATGGGGTTTTGGTCATGAACCAAAGGAGGACTCCCCATAATCTTTTTGAATCTTGAACAAGGCTCATTCAAGGAAGGAAAAACCAGGAAGTGTGGGAGTCAAAAACCGTCCACACAAGGGATGAAGGAAAAAGCAAGTTTTGTGATTTTTCTTACCTTAAAACAATGAGGAGGCATCCAAGCTCCATAAAAGCTGATTTTCTCTTCAATTGGAATATACCCATGGAGATGAACTTCATCCTTTTGAGATTTTGAAAAGAGAGGAATGAAGCTCTTGATGAGGGGAAGAAGAATATGTAATTATTTTTGTGTTTGGAGCATGGATGAAGCTTGGGCAAGGTGAGGAAGTGGAGAAGCCATGGATGGCATCTCAAAATCATTTCAGCCATGGAAGAGGGGAGGAAACCAGCTGAGGAAGGAGGAGGGAAGGAGAGAGAAGAGGAAAGTGGGGAAAGAGGGAAATAAAGTAAGTTTGTACTTTATTGAATAAAGTAACTTAAAGGTGTGTAAGAGGGGGAAGGAAAAACATGTGCGTCTTATAAGTGGGAAGAATTAGATTTTTATTTTACAAAAGTAGAGAGTATTTTACTCTTATTACAATTTACACCCCAAAAGTTCCCATTTTTACACTATTCACTAATCCTGGCCCGTTTTCCGGATTTTTATCGTTTCTTTAATTTTAATGGTTCTTAAGCTCCCATTAATGTTTAATTATATTTATATGATCAACTATAATTTTTACGGGGTCATTTAACCGTTTAAAGTCACGTCTCGAGTTTTCTCGAAAAACACGCTTTATGACTCCGTTAGCATTTTAACGCATTATTTGGATCCGTTTTCTTCCGGAATTTTTCCCACATGATATTTAGGCCTAATTAAGCCTTAGGAATCCCTCCTGGATCCAATTTGAGGTTATATACCTCCTAAAATAATTAAATACGTGTTTTTACGTTTTACGCGTTTTGCGTGTTTTCTTATTTCTTTTGGTTTCTCTTTCTTCACCAAAGTTCTTAAGGACTTAATTAGCCTTGAAATAACATAATTATACAATTTATTAACACATTTAAGTTTCAAAAGAAAAAAAAACTGAACAGAGAAGTCTAGAGCCCCTTGACTGATGTCGATTACCTATACAAAAAAAAAACCTTGCACTGAAACAAGCCTGGGGGTGACAGCCTTACTCTTGGAATCTTAAGTTCCCAAACTCCCATTCCCTGACCTTGACACTATCTGTATGGGTTAGCAACAGAATAAACCCCTCTCTAAGACAGACACACACCCTGGGCCCGATTTTTGGGTTTCAACAAAACAGACAACGACCTTGCGGATGATTCATTATAAAAAAAGACCACACCAGTCGCCATCCCTTGCATAAAAGTTGGAGAACTTCAAACCTCCACAAACTGCTTTATTGGAACTAGCAAACATTAACTGGAAATGTCATTAGTATAATCAGGACCTCCTTGCATGCATCAGTTCCTGCATTATCAGAAACTACCTTCACGCCCTTTGGTTTCTGCACTCAAGGTAAGTGCGGCAAGTTGCATTGTTCTCTTCTCTCCTTTGCACTTTTGTTTCCTTTTTCCCTACGATGATGCTGACCAAGAACTCCCTATCTAGCTACCCGCATCTTCCTGCAAGAAGGAAACTGGAACAAACTAGCAGCACATTGGTTGTGATTATCGGCCCGAGGTGAGCCACACCAAACCCCGTATAACTCTCCCTTCTATTCTCCTACTGTCCAAGGCAATTCCAAATTACCCATCAAATAACTCCTTGATTCTGTCATGCACCACCTGCTCATGCAGTCCGCTAGGATGTTACGAAGTCAACTTAGATACAGTCTGCTTAATCCCGTGCTGAAACACAACCAAAGGGTAAAGCTGTGCAGAATCAACTTCAGGTTACTTTAACTCCTTTTATGTTTCTATTTTGCCAAAGTCTAACACCTGAGTTGTCACTCCAGTGAGGTCGAGAGATCAAAGAGCCTGTGAGCTTACACTGTGCCAAGAAGATACCAGGAAGGAACAACCTCAAACAAAAGAAAACCAAGGTATTGAGCTACTTCTGTAACAACATAGAAACTGTGATGTTTGGGGTGGCTTAATGATAGGCTTTAAAACTTGATGACACCCTATACTAAAGGTAAACAAGCTAGGAATAATAGAGGAACACAGTTAGCACATTAAGGGGAGTTAGCATGGAAGTGTGCAGAAGCTAAATTCCAGTTTCTGTGGCATAGTCGATTTCTGTATAAGAAAATTATAGTGAGTTGTTATATGAGAAGTTTCTTGTGCTCAAACCCCTTACGTCCATCTATCAGCCCAGGGTCTGAAACCCAACTTTTACCCTATAGACAGAAGTAGGAAGAGAAGGGAAACAGAAAGAAACCATATATCTAAATAAGGTGAAATCAGTTATTTTTTTCCGAAACTGATCTTCAGTTTCAGCATTGAGGCACCTTAAATCTGTAAGTTCACTCCAACTGGCATGCCAAGCAAAACTAGCCAGAAGTAAACCTTTCAATGTCCTGATAATGCGAGAAGAAACAACACAGTAAGTTCAACTATAAAACAATATTTCCTTTTTGCAAATTCCAACATCTGTAACCTTCCGTGTAAGTGGGATTACAGAGCTGCTAATAAAGTTGTAGAGGGTTAATAATGAACTGGGAACCTAACTAAGACACTTAGCTCCATTTGTAAACACCTTGGGAAGGATAGGAGCCAATGGAATACACCAGAGGAAAAGTGTACTGTGGGAGGCGCCTCAATTTTCGGCAACACCACAGGTTCTGTATGAGAAGTTTTAGAGAGGTTGTCTGTGTTATGTTGGGTCTGTTTGGGACTTAAAATCTGGATCATACACTAAACTACGTGAGCTGTTAAGGAGGGAGTAGCTGGAAGACAGGCTATTGAGCAGAAAGAAAACCACCGAAAAGGAATTCTATCAGCCCATGATTTCTGCTTCTGTTTTCAGTTTTTAGTCAGTACTAGGTTGTTTCAGAAGCTTTAATAAGGATTGTCCTGAGTATGTTCTTGAGTTTAAAATCGTGGGAACCACTTAAATGAATGAGCACATAACTTGGGAAGCTAGAAATCAGGGTAAAAGAACAGAAAGGAAATAATAAAAGTAATGAATAAGTTTCAGATTTTCAGTTTCTGATTTCTGCAACCTTACAGTTATAGTATAACGAAATCTCAGTAGCTTCAACAATGCTATGGGGGATCTGTTCTGAACTTAAAACTACATTAAAATGATAACTAGGTAGTTAGGTAACGTGAGAGTGTGTTTTAAAAGAAAGGAAAAACTAACCTGATGCATCTAGAAAGGAAAAACAGAAGAAGCTGTAGCAGTTTTCTATTTTACAGTTTAATCTCAGTTTCTGTATAATGACTTTTCTGAGGCTGAATTCTTACTGTTTTGAGTTGTTTAAGGTTCCAAATTGTGTTAGGATACTTAATTACGTGGTTAGACAACCTAGGGGAAACTAGAAACCCAAAACCGTGAACAAACAGTGGGAGAAAAGGTGTATCAGTTCATGTTCAGTTTTAGTTTTGGATGAATCAGTTCATGTCCCGGGATTTTCAGTTGTGTTTCAGTTCTGTAAAACTGATTTGTGGAGATGCCAAAATATTGTTGTAGCTTGTTAATACACCGAACATCTAGTTAATGCATCTAAATAAGTCTGTAAAACAAAACTAGGTGGGATTAGAAACTGTTAAATGAGCAAGAAGGAAGGGATGAAGCAGTAAGGCACTGATGTCGATTCAGATTTTTGTATCTGTTGGTTCTGTATAACTGACTTACAGAGATAATGACAGTGTTGCAATAGCTTAAGAATGGAACCCAAGGCATGCTAAAGGAGAGAGTTAAGTGAGTGTCTTCGTTTGGAAGTTTAAAAGACAGTTTAACCAACTAAGAGAAGGAAAGAAGAAGGAGCATACCCATACTGGTCTCAGGTTTGTTGATAGTGTTGCTTCTGTATAACCTTGATACAGATGGCCTAAGAGGGTTGTCTTGATTCGATCATAGACCCAAGTCAGTATAAACCCACTTAACTAAGTTGTTGTACTCATGGGGAAGATTAGGAATCAATCTAACAAGCTGACAGAAGAAAAAAAATGCACCGAATCTGTTCTCTTTCAGGTTGTCATTAGGGTGCTGTTCCTAGGTAGTCAAGTGCAGAGGCTATGTGAGTGATGTATTGGTTTAGTCTTGAGCTTAAAACATGGATTAAGACCCATGGCTAGTTGGGTAAATATCGTGGGAAATAACTAAACATCAGTTGGACTAAATAGAAACAAGAAACAAGAAGAAATAAGTAGGTTGCTGTTCAGACTTCGAGAATCTGTTCCTTCTGTATGACTGAATACCCATGGCTTAAGAGGGTTGAATTGGCCTGAGAGTGAGCTCAAAACCTAACTAATACACTTAGTAAGGATGGTGAAAGGGGGGAAATAGGCCTCAGTTGTTACATCAAAGGTGAAGTTAGTTAAAGTGATACATGGGGAAGGTGTCCCAGATTTGGAAACCTTTGGGTTCCTATATAAACAGGTTTTAGGGGTGTTTTTAAAAAACTATATTATTAGCATAATAGGCTTAAAACCTTGCTGACCTACCTAGCTAAGGGGGGGAATGCTTCTTAGACAAATTAAACTCCCTCTTAGATAAACTTGTTACATATTAGTGTTCAAGAATACTCTAGAACAATAGCTAGAGGGAGTACTTAGTTAACTCGTACAACAACGATGTAAACGTCCTAGGAGTTAAATAATAATCTAAGGTGAGTACTTGGGAAGTTCTAAGGTTTAGAATAAACTGTACATTCAACGACTCACCTAGGGAATAACACCCGCGGTAAATGAGATAAACTAGGAAAGGTCGTCACATGAAATCATGAACTGACACGTTGTTTTTAATCAACGTTAGGGCCGTAACGAACGCCAACCGGGACCCCGTGTGTGAGGCGAGACTTACTTCTGAATAAGGTATGGACATGTAAGGTTCGTATGTTGCCGTGTTACACGGCTTGTTTGCTGTGTGCCTTGTGTGAAAATGACCATAAGATCAAAGCATGAAATTTGGATTGTTGCTTATCTTGCTTATATGATTGCTATATCTTTGTTGCATATTATTTGCGCGCACACAGTAGTTTAGTCCCTTTCTCGTTTATGAAGCTTTGAGATGGAACTTGACGAACTACAAAAAAACAAAACAAAAGAACTATACAAAGAGAAAACTCCTCTCTAACTATAGAGGACCGCTAATGACACCCACTATGGTGTCGAGATTAAAATGATAATGAAAGGTAAAATACCAACTGGTGAAACACGAGAATAACCCGGGAAGACAACAGCTCGGGCCGCGCGGTATGGATGATCGGGAGTTGGCATCTGCATTAGATCCTTCGACCGTCTATGGTGGAATTTATTTTGGGGGTCCCTAGGTGACCCCGCTTTCTCAACACATCCTGAAGTCTAGAGGTGACTCCGCTTTCTCGACTCTTGGCGTCGGGAATGGAGGATTGGCATTTGGTGGAGCATTTATCCTGGAGTCTAGAGGCGACTCCGCTTTCTCGACGGATGACGCCGGGAATGGAGGAATTTACTATGGAGGAGACGTCCTCCAACGTGCGGTGATAAAAGAATTCACAAATAATCCTTAAAAAAACAAGGAAAGATTGGCACCTACATGATATGGTCACGGGATCTAACTATATCCTCAGACCTGGTGCGTGTAAAGAGAAAGAAAATACATATTATGGGAACAAGAGAAAAGAAATGAAAACACACAATGCTCGAATGATCCCATAGTGAGGATCATGGGTATAACATACCTACGTACACATTTTACCATTTACATGATTGTTGTTGCTATACTAGCAGCTTGTTGTGCTTGGTTACGTGTTTGATGTTGCTATGACACCAGCATGTTATGCTTGGGTGCTTGTTGTTAATGCTTTGCTACCTTTGAGTGTGTATGAAACCATGATGTATTGTGGCCTGCTTTACTGCTTTATTATAGCATGTAAATTGACTTAGTAATATTTGACCAAGTAGTCGTGTAGCCCGGCAACATGCGGGCTACACACGTTCATACTCAGCGTAGTTTGTTGAGTCCTTTACAACCCAATTTTTTTCAGGTATTGTGCCGGACGATAACGGAGCGTAGGCGGGATGGCTACCATGGGGGTAGTCCATCGGGGCATGACTTTTAAGTTTGTAGTAGTATGTGTAATATATGGGTTGTTACTAAACCCGAGATGTAATTCTTAGTTTATGATTTGGTAATTTTGTTGTAGACACTCGGAATTTGGGAATTGTACTTTATGTTGTATATGAGTTTTGATAGAGGGTTGTTTCCAGTCATACAGACCGTAACTTGGTGTTGGAAGAGTGGTCGTGTCAACCACGTGGGTGGTTGGCGCCGGTGACACCCGGATGGAGTTTATTCCACTGCATAGTTAACTTGTAATATGGCGAGGAACGATGTTTGTATTGTTGGATGTTTATTCGGGGGTGTTACATCACCCGAGTAGCAAAACTTAACCTCAGGCTCGTCATAGCCCTTAATTCCTCACCATTTTTTCTAGGCTCGTTATAAGCCCTAATCACCACAACGCTCAGGCTCATCATAAGCCCTCACTTTTACTATTTAGCCTCAGCACGTCATAAGCCCTGATTACTCATTTGCATCAATATCTCACCTTTCTTTTCACTTTCAGATTCCTGACACCTTAGATGCTCAGCCTAGTTCATTCACTTTCAGGTTCCCGACACCTTAGATGCTTGTTGTAGTTCATTCACTTTCAGGTTCCCGACACCTTAGATGCTTGGCGTAGTTCATTCACTTTTAGATTCCCGACACCTTAGATGCTCGGTGTATTTTAGTCATTTAAGGTTCCCGACACCTTAGATGCTTGTTGTAGTTCATTCACTTTCAGGTTCCCGACACCTTAGATGTTCGGCATAGGTTAGTCATTTATAGGTTCCCGACATCTTAGATGCTCGACGTAGTTTAGTCATTTGCAGGTTCCCAACACCTTAGATTCTCAACGTACTTTAGTAATTTATAGGTTCCCGGCACCTTAGATGCTCAGTGTAGTTTAGTCATTTATAGGTTCTTGACACCTTAGATGATCGGTGTAGTTTAGTCATTTACTGGTTCCCAACACCTAAGATGCTCGGTGTAGTGCATTCTTTCTTAGTTCAGCCTGATTTTTACATTTTAGGTGGTTGGCACCTCAGAATAACCCAACAAATTCATATTTATTTTTTAGGTAGCCAGCACCTTAGAATAGCTCGGCACAATCAATAGATTTTCGGTAGAAACGTGAGGCAGGGAAAAAATTCCCCAAGGTCGGGCAAAATTATGGGGTATCACTCAAGCATCAACTAGTATTTTCAACTTCACTACAAAGTCTAGTTGACGGGGGGTAATCTGTTATACCCAAAATTTTGAGCCCCGGAAAAGGGTCTCTTAGGTCACAAGTGCCATAAAAGGGTAAAATGGTCAAAGGGCATGGAATCTCGAGTTGATTAGAGTGTTTCAGAATTTCCCCAATCCTATCATGATTAAGTCACACATCTTAGGACAATGGTGACATCTTAGTCATCACGAGGGGCATTTTCATAATTTTCAGGGCTTTGAGTCATCTCGTAAACTTTCTCTCTCTTCTGAAAATGACTCAAATCAACTCAAAATTCTTTGAAATTTTAACACATGATAAAGGATGACATTTAGAGAATAATGACTTTGGAATTTGGAATTTTTGAATTTCCAATAATTTCCTATTAATTTCTGAACAGATCTGATGAAAAATTGATTTTTAAAATATTCCTTTATCAAAAAATCCCAACTATTCCTTGGAAAAATTAGAAATATCTTCCTTCACATGCTGGTAAAATTTCATGGTCAGCTTCTTTCTAGAAGTTATCCGACCAAATCCTGGTAAACTTTGGTCATTTACCGAGTTCTCTATCAATGTCTATATAAGAGATAATTCCCTTGACCTAAAAAGAACATCTATAACTCTAAGAAGTAAGAACACCCCATCCATTTACCAACTCCCACATTTTTGCACTCCCGAGCCTCAAATCATAACCGAAATTCCACCAAAATCCACTCAAAAACTAGTTTTCGAACTCCAGTTGCCACAAAAAACATAAAACATCCATAAAACCTTCCACAAAAATGGATAGAAAACAGTCAGAAGTTGGGGTCGCATTCGATCCGGGACTTCTGCTGACGAAGCTTCCAAGGATTCTTGAAGTGAAGGAACTCTCAAATACCGAAGGCAAAAACGGGTCAGAAATCAGATTCTCTAATTCCTACTCTTTGTCAAAATTTGGGATCGAACCGACTTTTTCTGACTCCCGAATTAAGGTTTGTTTGTGTTTCTACCCTTTGACTTTTTTCCTAAGTTTAATCGTTAATTCGAACTCAAAGATTCTTTTAATTACTAATGCACTTAGAATCTTTCACGATACACATCCATAAAATTTAAGCTAAAAATACCGCCAGAAAACGCCCGAACGCCGCAGTCAGAGGGTGGTCCGTACCCCTGGATGCCCTGTCCGCAACCATGAACACCCCCGGACGGTGGCGGGACTTTTATTTATCAAAAATTACATTTTCTTAATACATTCCGGGCCTACGGACGCCCTGTTCGTTGCCCCAGACTCTTCAAATTTTCATTTTTTTACAAATTTGATCTTTCTGCATAACTAGTCTAATTAGGGTCCGTAGGTTCGGACATTAGGTCCATGCCCACAGACATTTTAAATGTTGACCTAATTCGGCTCCCAAAACCCTATCACTTTAATAATCAGTCAAAAAATGTTTTTACAAAATGCAAAAACACATAAACCTGAGCACTTAGGTTAAACCGACTTCACAATAAGCTGTAAACGACATATGTAGAGGAAAAATGATTTAGAAGGGTAGTGAAAGTCATTTGAACTCAAAAAATACGTATATCAAGCCCTCAAACTCTTACTTTTCCATGTTTACTTAGGTTAAAACTTAGGTGGCGACTCGTTATAGGTTTCAGTGTACTAGCTTAGGTTTTTAATAATTAACGTTTTATAACATAGTTAGTAAACTTAGGCTATAAGTGAACCTACAACCCGATCAGATCCTAATAAACCCGAATCAACTATAGGATAAGATTTAAAAACCGAGGCTCACACCATCTCCACCACTCATGTCATCGCTTGTTCCTTTTTTGTTTCCGGCGCCCATCACTCTCAGATCTGACCTCCCTCTGACTTGATGTGCCTAGATCTATGCAGATCTAGGTGTTGCATGTTGATTTTGGGCTTCTGATCCGGACTTCATCTCTTCCCATCCAAGATCCCACCATATAAGCTTTGATTTGGAGGCTTTTGAGTCGAGTTCGAGCTTCTAGACCTTTTCCATGTTGGTTATTTCTTATATTTTTATGTTGTTTTCGATTCTAGCAATAAATCTAGGTATGGTGGTTTTTGATCTAGTAATAGATCTAGGAATGTTGTTGGCTTTTGGGATCTACCCTACCTTAGGTTAGGATGGTTCCTTGTTGTTGTTGATGACCTGGTTGGAGCTCCTTATTCTTTTAGTCCGTTCGATTTGTGTTCACAATATCACATTTGCATGTACTGTTAGGTACAGACAGTTGGTTTTACCACTTCTATTTACCATCTAGCTGATCTTGGGTTATAAAATGCCCAACTATGCACTAATCATATATAATACAAATTTGTCTATGAAAAAAGAAAGTAAGAGTTTAAATATGTGTGACTTCTTCCTTCCAATGTAAAAGATGAATTAAAGAATGAACTTATACCTCCAACGTCTATATTTAATCATAATGTAAAGTTTAAGACCTTTATTTAGTTCTTACTCTAACCCTTTTAACTAAATAAACATTTGACCAACATATTGTTAAACATGATACATCAAAGTTGAATGAAGTATTAAGCCCTCCCCCCTCGTGGTCATCTAAGCGAAGGTGTGAATCCAATATTTTGAATTTTTGATACAGGAGGTTGCTTGCATTGTATACAAAATCTTGAGCTCCCACATCGCTTTTAAGTATAACTTTCTGCGTGTTTATATTGAATAAGAAAATTACTAGGTATGTGATGTTAGATTATGCGGGTCCATTTTGGGTTGATGAATGAAATCAAAACCTATTGCGGGTTACTTGAACTGACCTACTACTTCAGGTAAAAATCTCATGAATACAAGTGATGATGCTCTTGACGGACAAACTCAAAGGAAAGATCAATGTGGAAGACAATGGCATAATCATGGGCATGGTTGTGTTCATGTTTGAGGTAAAGGACATGCTAATGGTTGAGCCTAGCTCTGCATCAATCAAGACGGAACCCACATCCATTCCTCGTCAGATGACTTATATGAAGATGACAAGGTAAGAAGACACATAGCTATTGATATGGTTGTGTTCATGTTTGAGGTAAAGGACATGCTAATGGTTGAGCCTAGCTTTGCATCAATCAAGACGGAACCCGCATCCATTCCTCGTCAGATGACTTATATGAAGATGACAAGGTAAGAAGACACATAACTATTGATGATGAATTCGACGGACAAACTCAAAGGAAAGATCAATGTGGAAGACAATGGCATAATCATGGGCAAGGTTGTGTTCATGTTTAAGGTAAACGACATGCTAGTGGTTGATCCTAGCTTTGCGTCAATCAAGATGGAACCCACATCCATTCCTCATCGGATGACTTATATGAAGATGATAGGGCAAGAAGACACATAGCTATTGATGATGAATTTGACGGACAAACCCAAAGGAAAGATCAATGTGGAAGACAATGGCATGATCATGGGCATGGTTGTGTTCATGTTTGAGGTAAAGGACATGCTAGTGGTTGAGCCTAGCTTTGCATCAATCAAGGCGGAACCCACATCCATTCCTCGTTAGATGACTTATATGAAGATGATAAGGAAAGAAGACACATAGCTATTGATGATGAATTTGACTGACAAACTCAAAGGAAAGATCAATGTGGAAGACAATGGCATGATCATGGCATGGTTGTGTTCATGTTTGAGGTAAAGGACATGCTAGTGGTTGAGCCTAGCTTTGTATCAATAAAGACGGAACCCACATCCATTCTTCATCAGATAACTTATATGAAGATGACAAGGTAAGAAGACATTTTCATATCAAGACTCTCACACATTTAGTAAAGTTGATGTTGTTGTTGTTTATTCTTGTTAATACTTTTCCAAAATTGTTGAAGTGAATTCATAATCCCTTAACCAATTTATGGCTGCCTTTTGTTGCTCATATTGCCATCTTTGATAATGAAATCAATATTTTAAGTGATTGTGTAGATATCTACTATTGACGTACGATTTTTTTTATTGGATGCTTAATAGTTTTTTAAGTGTTGATATGTTAGGTTGAAAGTGAACAGTAGTGTTGATTTTATACATTGTAAATTGTTGATAGATATTTTTGTATGAAATGGGATATCTTGGTTGATTATCAGTCCCGAGACTCTGACGCCAGCGCCAGGGTAGAGCATGGCACCACTACACGTGTCAAACAAATATTGGAGAGTTAAAATGAAAACAATCAAACAATATAGCAAGAGAAGATTTCCTTGGGCGTGGGAGAAAATTCACATCACCAACCCATCTTATGTGCCACGTGTCACACCCTGGTTGGGTCAGTAAGAAAAACAAAAAAATGTCAGAGTGTTATAACTTACAAAATGTAAGTGCACAAATTAAAAAAAAATTATACAATTATTCATCATAATTTGTGCTCTTCAAAACAAGATGTATCATGGATATGTTTTGGTAAACTCAAAATTTTATGCTTTTTTAGTGCGTATATAATATGTAAAATGAATCAGTAGTGTTACAGAAATGAATCTTATGTTTACGTAAAATGAATCAGTAGTGTTACAGAAGTGAATCTTATGTTTACGTAAAATGAATCAGTAGTGTTATAAAAGTGAATTATTTTCTGCTATAAAATTAAATTTCATATTATAAAAGTTTCCTATACATTGTGATGTGTTAGTGCAAAGTGAATCTTATGTTTACATTAAGTGAATCTTACAACACATAAAATGAATTAGCAGTGTCATAAAAGTGAATTATTTTCTAGTATAAAATTATAGTTACTGGTATAAGTATTGTTTGATAACGGTCCACTAGTATGACAATGATAGTTAGAGGCGGGAACAGGGGGGGGGGTACTTCAGGTACAAGGTGAAATTATATAATTTATTTATGTTAAAATATCACTATAGTATCACCAAATTCTATTTGTTATCAATATTATTTCTTTTAATATGTAATATTTGTTCTATAATTATATTATAAAAAATCATATTTAGTCTATAGTAGAAAAGAATACTCTTAATATTTTTATTTTAGCAACATAGTCTCAAGTAAACTTGATTATTATGTTAGTCTTAGTGATCATGTACCCCTACTATCCATAATACAAGCGTTTTTAGTTTTTTATTACAATATTTGTAAATTAAAATAATATTAGAATTAATCAAATAATTTTTAGAAGAAGTTTTTTTTAAAAAAAAAAACTACTAATTTAGAAGTATTGTTCTATATTATTGACATTAACTTATAATTTTGTATACCCATTTTTTAAAATTGAAATAAAAAAGATAGTATAAACTTCTTTATTTATTAATCTATATATTTCAGTTTTAATGTAATTTTTATGCCAAACTATATATCTAATATCGATTGTTGAAACAAAATTATATTCATTATAATATTATATTATTTAAAAATTTAAATTAATTTTAAAATATTAGTTCATGTTATTAAAATATTTCTCACCCCCTGATTATAGAAACTGTAATGTTATCAATGTGAATCTTATGTTTACGTACAATGAATCAGTAGAGTTATAAAAGTGAATTATTTTTTCTGCTATAAAATTTAGTTTTCGATTATAAAAGTTTCATATACATTGTGACGTGTTAGTGCAAAGTGAATTTTATGTTTATGTAAATTGAATCATAGTGTTACAGTAGTGAATCTTATGTTTACGGTTGGATCAACCACTCACATTTTGTTACATTCAGATCAGTAGTTAATCAATAGTGTTACAGTAGTGAATTTTATAGCAATTTGTTTAACTTTTATAACACCTGATTTATTTTAATTAAATATAAGATTCACTTCTGTAATACTACTGATTCATTTTAGCTAAACATAAGATTCAGTTAACATCAACACATCGAAATGTAAAACATAAAATTTTAAGTTTACCAAAATATATTCATAATGCATCTTGTTTTGAAGAGCACGGATAATGGTGAACAATGGTATAATTTTTTATTTTTGCACTTATATTTCGTAAGGTATATCATTTTGAATTTTTTTTGTTTTTCCTACTCACTCAATTAGGAAGTAACACATGACACAAAAGATGGGTGAGTGATGCATGAGCGTAGAAGATTCACTATCTGTTGTATTATTTTTTCCCAAAATTTTCTTATAATAATATTGCCGTTTGCTCATAACATTTACTCCCTCCGTCCCAAGTTGACTGCCCACTTTACTATTTGGATGGGTCATTTGACTTCAATATTTAACCTGTAAGATAATATATTTTTATAAATTTATGTTTTACAATAGAATCCTTATGTGAAAAACTATATATTATACAACTTAATTTTTTAAAATTATTTTATCTTATATGTTTAATATTGAAATGGAAAAACGTGCCAAAAAGCAAATAGGACACTTATGACGGGACGGAGGTAGTAGGAGATTAATCTCCTCCCCATCAATAATGTAAGATACGTGGCAACTTATAAGTGGATAGAGTGGTGAGTTGTCAATTTTGTATGATTGTCTTTATCTTAATGTACACTTTGCTGTGTTTGATGTGGCCGCCGAATGACTAACGTGACCTTCTAATATGGATCAAACTCGAGAGCCCAAATCACTACTCCCTCCGTCCCACGTCCAGTGTCCCATAAGTCTTTTTCTCCTGTCTCAAAATTGTGTCTCCCTTGTGTGTGTGAAGCTACAGTTTCTACTCTACTTTTTGATGGTTTCTTAATATGTGTGTAAAAGGAAAATGGACACTGCGGTTGGGATAGAGGGAGTAAAATAGATTTGTGTGATAGCAAATTGGTCTTCTGATAATTGATTGCAACCGTACTGACAAATGTTGGTCACATCAACAATCATCTTTTGTAAAAATTTAAACTGAATTAGTTTTTCTAGATACGATATTCAATTTTTTTTATTGCGAGTCTATTTCTAATATGCTAATGCAAAAAAGAAAAGAAATATGAAAAAAAAACATTTCACACCGTATTCCAAAACAAGACATTTTATTTGTAGAAACATTTTCACAAGCGTATTAATTGTGGGTTTTAATATAAAATGTTTGGATTTTATTCCAAATGTTACTGTCCACATAACATAAAGAAAATAATTATACCACCTCAAAATTTTGCATATATAGATGTTAGACACTTGTCCGTAACAGTTTTTCTTTCGAATAATATTTTTTTTATATTTGTATATGGTTATATTTTAAAAATAAATGTTTATGTTAAAAAAATGGTTCTACATTTTTGTCAAAAACTATCCTCTATAGATTTAGGCAAATCTTTCTATTATGCTAGGGATCTACAAATATACTATCAAATATCAAATAACATATTCCATAGTTCCGATCCAGCTGTAGCATTAGCCAGCCAGTAGCGCAGGAAACATGTATGTCGAGCTGTACGCCAGTTTTGGTCGCCCTGCCCAATATTCTGGCTCGGCAGTAGAGAAGAGATGCAAAGTGACAGCAAATACTCCGCTGGCACCAACCAACCCAGCAGACAAAGGCGAAAATGAAAGCCCGCCTGCGGTTCTGTGCAGGTCAGTATCCTTGCTGGAAAGCTACACACCAGGTGGGCTCGCCGCTATCATACAACCATGTATGATGATGATTCATAAAACTCTTATTTTAACGTATCCGAAGCAAACATTTCAAAGAATACTCGTTAAATAAGGCTCCGTTTGAAACGAAAAATGTCTAGTTCAGCCACACAAAAACCATCGGAGGATATCAATAGCATCTCTTTCTTCTTTTTTCCTTTCTTTTTTGATCATTATATAGACACATAACCACCCCTTATTTGTTGTTAGACCACAGATCCTCTTTAGCAAGCACTAATGTTTAGCCTCCTTTGTCTTGTCCCCTCCACACTCAAACAAAAAACAAGGAAAAGAACAACAATCAACTGTCCTACAACTGTAAAAAACAAGAAAAATCGAAACCCTCTTGCTCCGCCCTCCCTCTGCCATGTTGTACATCTTAAATCTTTAAAGTGTTCAACCTACGAGAAATGGAGTCCGAGGAGGTGACCAAGAGGACAGACGACTCTGATTTGTATTTGATCCCAATGCAAAACTGCTCATCTCCTCCTCAAACCCACCACCACCCGTCGCACAAGCTTCATCTCTTATCATAGTCCTGAACGATATGGAACCTCGCTTGGTCGATGCATCAGAGTTTCGACCCACACTAGTAGGAGCGCTCACATCAAGAACACGGCTGGGGGAACTAATAAGGGCGATAGAATCATCGTTACCACTCAATGCCATTGATGTGGAGGCAACGGCTACTGCAGTTTCTTCATCGAGACTACCAGATCCACCATCACCCTCCTCCGCCGACCGCCGAAGGCCTCTCCTAAGAGCTAGAGAATCTGACACTGGTAAGTACACAAGCGTAAAGAGACCCACTACGATACAACACAAAAGCACAAGGAAACTCCCAAAGGCAAGAGCTTCGACCAGAAAACCACCGTTTGCCAGAACCGAGAAGCCAAGCAAAACAATTCTGGCTGGGAGGAAGCTGGAGATCAGAAATATCAGTATATAGACCCTTCTTTGAAGACCCTTGTTGATTACTGAAGAAACCACCCTCCTCCCAAGCAGCAACAGGTAAGTGGTCAGAGCAACAGTGAAGAGCCCATAAAGTATTGTACACAACAAAGGGTAAGTGCAAACAGCAATTTTCAGTTCCCCATCTGAGTGATGCGAATGGGTTCTGGTAAAGATGTAAGGTAACCTCAGTGATTTGCGCTTATCCCTGACAAATTTGGGCCCAATCCAAAGAAAAATGAAATCAAGGATGAAAACAGGTAAGCAATAGAGCAAGATGTATCCTACTGTCTTGTAATTCCATCTCCGGTTCAGTGTCCCTGAGCCTCTCCACTGCAAGGATGCACGGAGGAGAAAGCTCATTGTCAAGAACATGCAAGGCTCCGCGAAACCCAGGTTTGACAGGACATAATACTTGCAAAGATCTTCCTGCCATTTTGGACCCAATGAGTTGAAAAAGCTACCTCTCTGTCTCAAGAAGCTTAGACGGATCACTTCACCAATACCCCACCATATCCCTATGAGAACAAGAACAATTCTAATGATCCAAGGACCATTAAAGTATCCAAGGCGAACAAAGCCAGACCTCTGGATGCGAGATCTCAAATACAGAGTGTAGATTATGCAAAAGAGGCCAAAGAGTGACAAGAGAGCTACTAGAGAGATTGTCACCACTCCGAGTGCATCGACGGCTAATCTGGTCAGGGGCATTACCCGAAGCACAGATTCCACGCATGCTCTCTGCCAGCATGGATACTGAAAGTAGGCCCACTGCAACTACTATAGCAACCGAACCAAGCCTCTATTCTTTGGTTCACTGGCATCAAAAGACTTTAATCCTTTGAAATAAAGCTCAATGCACTATTTGACTGGTTCCATGCAACTCCAGAATTGAATTGATTATCTGCCGGGTTGCAACAAAGAGACTGCCTAGGTATGAAGTTTTGACAGCATACACAGGCAGGTTGCGCAATGCGATTATGCCCAAGTCATACACCTACAAATAATGAGAGGAAAAGATTAGTAGGTCATAAAATCATAGCTGAGTGTAGAAAAAAGAAGAGGCTTACATAATACAGACTTCTATCCATAACTAAGAGTGACGATGCAAAGTAAGAAGAGGCATAATCGTTCAACTATACAATTACTGACAGATTACGGAAATCTGAGCTTTTGACTGACCATGCAAGACACCATATATGACAGGAAACCACCTACCGCATGAACCATACACCACCATTAGCAATTTGCATAAACCTACTATTACAACTTTGGTGCTTAATGCACTCAACCTTCAAGGTCACATAGATGCATTGTTGCGTGACACAAGGTAAACATATGATATTCCCATATGAGGGATACCAGACCCGATTTGAGTAAAATTTTATTTGTCTGACAATGAAAAAGGATTACATATGCAACCGGTAAAAGTTTCCATCGTCACCCCTTATATTTGGTTAGCCACTAACGAAGACGCTAGTACTTCCTTCCAATTACCTTTCGTAGGGCCTCAACAAATATATCATAAAAGCACAGAACCCACCCACCCCACAGAACATTCACGCAAGATAGCATTCTTAAACATTCATCTAGTTACAGGTCTCGCGCTCAATGGAATCCGTAAAGCTTCCTCCCCCAACCATGCCAAGCATTGAAACTAAATCAACTAAGCAAACCACCCAAGCACACATCAATACTCAGTTAGTAAATTATAACTTGCTTTAACAGGTTTAGACTTTAGCCCAATAATTATTCATTGGACTCACAACCAATATTTCGCATAACCATCTCAGTATCCTTAATCTAGTGGCACCGCAACAAAGTCTAAAGTCTCAAACGGCCGAAACATACACAAACACAGAAAGAAACCGAGTTCAAAATTCATGGAAAATTTTTCAAGATACATCGAAAGAGAAAGTTCAATTCTTTATATTTATAATATGTGAGAAAGAAAAAAAGGAGGTAAACGGATCACGAACTCAGATCACAGGAACAATTGAAACGATTCAATCTCAATAATATAAAAAACTTCGCATCAAGAACTGAAACCCTAGCATCAGACATTGTCCGTACAGAAGTGACTGGTAAAACCAAGGGACAGAAGAGGTAAAAAGAAAAATCAGATCGGTCCAAAAACCTGAGGGGTTCGAAACAGGAAACCAAGAACAAAACCGCTTTCTCTCGCCGGATCCACCACAGTCCAGAGCTCTCTGCTTTCTCCCTCGTCACTCCTTGCTGCTTTCTCTTGTGTAATTCTTCCTCCGTCGCTCCAGAAAAGAGAGAGAACCAGAGACTTCGGTTTGCTCTGACAGAGAAGGGGAGAGAGAGGGAAGAAGTGTGAGAACAAAACTGGAGGACGAGAAAAAGGGCAGGAGGTGAGAGGGGAGGTGGGGAGGCGGGGGAGGACTTGGTTGCTGACAGGCTGTCTCCAGCTGGTATTTTCATTTAAGTCCGAGCCTAAAGGTTCTGATCTTGGCTTGGAGCGCGCCGTACCGAATCTACGTGGCAAGCTTGAGCCGTATTGCTCGGCTGTGCTGTGCCTGTGTTATTGTTTTTTAGCCAGCTCATAACCAGCGCTTTCTTAGACATGGGAGGTTTGTTTGGTAATTCGGTTTCAAAAATTGTTCCGTTTTGTTTTGTACTGTGTCCCCTCTGACCAATTAGTTGTTTCCACGTCACTGCCGGGTTGGCTCGCTCCCTCCCTCTTTACTCCAACTTTTAATTTTTATTTGTCTAAAAAAACTATTAATACTTTTTCTTTTTATGGGTGCGCTGGCGTGAATTGGCCAACTGTGCTCGATTGAAGAAGGTGTCGCAACTTGTGCCAAACATTGTACTAAAAATGTTTTTGGCATTCACTCAGCTGTTATTGTTGTGAAAACAATGAAAAAAGAAAGCTGTTATAGTTCTGGAAAGCTTTGGGTTCATTTGGATTGTTGCTAAACTGAGGCGTCCTTCCTTGAACGCAGCAAATCTAAGTATTTGGGTTTGGTGGGGTCTAAAGATAACAATAGTCTAATAAGTGATATGTGTCATCTTAGGGGGCGTTTGTTTTGGGGTAATCAGGAAAAGGATTCAATTTCTACTGTTTGTTTTGCTAGTTTTTCCTGTTTTTAGGAAAGGGAAAGGGAATGGGAATGGGATTACCCAAAATCCTCTATCTTGATTCCCCACCCCCTATTAGCGAATGAGATTTCCTTTCCCCAATACACTTTAACCGGAGACATATTACCATTGACCGTTGACTAATGACCAACCGGTGAATGTTGACCGACAATTAATGGTCGTTGACTGGTAGCCGACAGCCGTTGACCATCGACCGGCGGTCGTTGACCGGTTATTTATTTAATTTCCCCAGCTCAAACAAACAACCTGAAAAATCAAAGGGAATTCTTTTTCATTCCTCTCCATTCATTTTCCTGATTCCATTCTGTTTCTCCCGCCTGGAACAAACGCCCCCTTAATCTATAAAAATTGAAAAGTAGTCAGTTAACCACGTCTAAATAATTTTTGTTAGTTGGATTTATTGACCATTTTAAAATAGTTAATTACTTGTATAGTATTTTATCACTAGTATCTAACCAAAACACGTGTAAGCTATGTTGGCAATTGCAAAATTTAATATTTTAGTTTTTAACATACAAAGGGATTGGTGCGAATTTTAAGATATAATAAATTTGCACAAAGATTAAAGAGAATTATACGAGACATAATGTGGTTCGGCCGAAGTCCAATCTACTGAAGAAGAACAACACTGAGATCACCAATTTTTCAAAAGATTACAAGAGGACTTTAAGAGATTTTTCTCAAACCCCAACCTATGCTATTCTGTCTCTTGTTTCTTGAGATGTTGTCTTGAACCATGAAATACAATCTTATTTATAGCCTAGGATGACTCCTCGTTACCGACTTTTTGTTACTTAGAGTCTAGTATAGTGGTCTACTAACACCCCATTAATAGTCATGTTAAAACAGCTAAAAACTCTTCTAAAACTTCTCATTGACTCTTCATGTATTTATGGAAATACTTCAAGAGACTTCTCTCGTTGATTAATATTTAGGCATCAACAATAAGGACAGTGGATTCCACCAACTCAAAAATATTATTATAATCTCTTCTCTCACATTCTCTCTCAATGTGTCAACAAGAACCTTCTCTCTTCAGGTTCTTAATTAAACAATCCTCTCACATCTTCTCTCCTCCACCGCATCATTTTCTTTTTTTCTTTTTTATCGCTATGTTTGGAATCCACACCATTGTGGATGTCTGTTACCTTAACAATTGCAAGATGAAACTTTCTAATTTAGTCCATAAAACATAACAAATTTAGTCATTATCTTAACATATCTTTATTCATTTTATCTTATAGTTCTATTTTTTCTTGTTTCCTTAACCTTGTGATCTACTCTTGTTGTCCTTTCTTTCATCCTAGCTTTATCGAGTGTTTTGGAATTATTCTTGACGCCAAAAAAAGAGAATAGAAAAAGGAGGTCAAACTAACTTAGTAGTATCAACAAACTTTTAGTCTCTATAATATCTTAGTACTACTCTTATAAAAAAAGTCCATACATAGCTATAAACCTTAACTTTCCTCCTATTTTAGCTAAAGATGAAAAATCATGTTGGATCCCTCCGTTAGTAAACAAAATTAGTCGTCCTGCAATTTGTTGTTTCGTGTCTTCCCCATGCATTTTATTTTCTTTCGATATCAAACAAAAATTAAGATCCCCACCCATCTTCTCTCTATGACTATACTAACTTCCCTAAAATCATAATGACAATCGGTTGAATCAATTTAAGAACTTTCAAAGATGAGTATCAAGGGTTCTCTAACCACAGAGGATTATGTCTCACTTTTAAACCTTATTATATCATCTCAGTTCCAGCTCTGTTTAAGATTTAAAATGGTTTTTGGTTTCTAAATGTTGACTATATAAAACTATAATTTAAAAATAAAAGGAAACAAAATATTTAAAAAATACAAGTCTTCAATACTAGCTATCAATGCTTACACTTTTGTGCATCAAGTGTATCTTAAAATTCTTGATGAGATTATATTATTTTAAGTCAAATCAACTACCATGATCAGCCCTTAGCCCGTTCAATCAAGGCGACGTAATTGGGACCCCTAATTTTGGGGGCCCAATTTTTATTTGTTCTCTTTAGATTTTTGTCATAAAAAGATTATATAAGGGTCTAAATTTATCTTGAATGAAACATATTTTAACTTTACGTTTGAGATACATTCAAACACTAAAAATATGAGTGTTTTGAATGTGTAATTTAATTTGATAATTTTTCTATTTAAATAATGTAATTCTATAAGGAGCTTCATTTTAGATTTTAGCACGGGCCCCGAAAATCACCAAGACGGCCCTGTCAACTACCGAACTATATTTCATGACTCATATCTAACATAAACTCGCATGAATGTGAAGCTTTTGTACCCTTTCATGGTGTAGATAACTTCTTGCATTATCCATAACTACATTCTCATTATTATTTGTATTCCCGCATTGGTTCATAAGTTTATTGTTACTTCTTTCTAGTTACCGTGTAAAACAATTTAGAATGATAGGTCTTCAAAAGACAACAAAATCAAGATTGAAATCAATTCATGTTCATTGATGAACATGTATCACTTATGTTTCATGCAAAAAGAAATTGGACAAAGTTGTTAATTTTCTAAAGACAGTAATACCAGTTGTTATAGATGGTAATCTACAGGCTATAGTGTAACCTGTAAAGTTGATTAGGATTCATTTTTTCTGTGATTATGATGGTGGTTTAAGTGTAGTAACAAATAAAAGTGGATATTTTGTTATGGATGACCTAGTCCACGAGGGGTTTAACAGATGTTCTTAGTAGAATCAAGTGGGTACACGTGGGAGAAAGGGGGGAGTATATAGGAGTTCTCTTTTTGTCTCCTCTTATTGTGTGTAATAAATGTGACATTGATTGTTATTTATAAAGAAGAGGTTGAGGAAGTTGTTGTGCTTTTTGGCTTGTCGTCTCCTTGCTAGCCAGGTTGATGACGTAGGGCTTGCCACTAGATGGGGTTGACGTCATCCGGAGTAAGTCATTTTGTCAAGGATGAAACTTCCTCGCTCTACTCGGCCGCCCATCCTTAATTGTGGAAAGGACGTGTGCCGCCTTAGAGCATTAATGGCATGTCAAAGAGGGGTGCGAGATGATAACCATGGACGCTTAAGGCAGTAATGGTGGGTTATCCTATGAGACTTATTGGACAGAATGTCAGAGGGGCGTGCACTAGGTCATAAGTGTTCCTTCATGGTAAGAACTGACTGGGGTTTCAATTGGTGACACCTTACTATCTTTACCCGGTTATGAGGCTTGGTGAAACTGGCTTCCTGGATTCGATGTTTTCTAGGCGCGACCTCCACTGGGTAAGGTTTTTATGCCCCAATCGTTGGCTTATTGTCCGGTTACATGTGATCAAAAGAGGGAGACATGATTAATACTCTCAACAAATGGCTAAGGTGTGACTGATTATACCGTACCAACACTAGTCCTCCAGGTCTCACTTTTGAAGTTTGTGAGGGAAGCGGGACTTAAGAAGTTGTTTGGTTTTTGTTTTGAAAGAAAAAGTTCGAAACAAAGGAAAAGAAAAAGTTGGGAAGTCTTACCTGGGTGATTTCCCATATCCACTAGTCTCCCAAGTATGACTTTTGACGGTTTGTGCTGGAAGTTAAACTTTTTTCGTTTTATTTCAGTGGTGTCGAGGGAGGCGAGGAGGTGCCACATGGCTTGAAGCGGGCATACTTTAGAAAATGTAGCGTCGGACAATAGGACTTGTGTGAGGCAACGAGACTGGCGTGAGGTGACACTCGGGTCAGTAATTACGGGTGAGTTTCTGATGCTTATCCAGTTGTTACGTTTGATAGTGGCGACTGTGCAAAGAGAGCCACATGGCCTGTTTTGATTGGAGCGTTGAAGAGTCGAGTGGGGGTGTGAGAACTGTATACACAATCATCAGGTTTGCTTAGCAATAAATTGTGTTGGGTGCTAAGGGTGATAAGCCTCAGACTTATCATATTTTAGTAGTTAGAATTATAAGATTATTTATGAAAATAAGGTTAAAATAGCTAGTTTTCATATTATCTTGCATATAAAGTCTACTATATAAGTTCAGACTTATGTTTGGACTATTTTACATGTCAGGAGGAAATCTCTAATTAAAATATCAAGTGATGTCGAGCATGATGCCAAAAGTCCGATTCACGGCAGCAATGGAGTAGCTAGAAGAATTGTCGGATGCTGTGCTGGGTACACCTTAGCCGGCACAAGTGAAGAGTTGCCTCGGTTCGCCAAGAGTTAACGGTTAATTACCGTTGACAAACTAACTGATGTCGGGTATGGTGCCGGACATCCCCTGTCGGGCACATGTATATTCTCGCTGATTTGGCGGTTTAATTAACTGTTAAACAACACGTTTTGCACGTGGTGCCTGGTACTATTGATCCGGCATGACACCCAACACACATGAGAAATAGAAGTCTAATAATAGGCCGAAGGGCTAAGACTTCAACACTCCATATTCTCCACTCCAACATCCACATTCATTCGCATCCATCCCTAGTGTAGGTGTCACTTCTACCAAGAAATTCTGCGCATTTGTCCACGAGAAGAAGATTTCTATCGGGTTTAAGGGAATTCTTACTATGTTGATTTCCTTTTCCTCTTTTGTATTCTTCTTATCTATATGGATGGTTGAGTAGGATCTCTTGTTATTCTTGGTTAGGGATGATCTTCTTTGTAAAACAATTATGATCATTCAACATATTTGCAAGTTTCAACTAAGATTTTGGTTATTATGCAAGCTGAATAATGTTTGCGCTACTTATTCTCTTCATTTAAAATTCTATTCAAGTTCATAAAATAAGAGTAGAATAGGTTGTGAAGTCTTAGTGATTTTTAACTTTGTTTTCTATAAATTAGGAAATAACACTTAAGATTATGAATTAATCTATTTATTCTTCACTATCTTATTCGTTTATTGACATAAGATTTGCTGGACTCGATAATGGATTGTGAGTTTCCTGTTTCAAATCTGGAACAAGAAAATATTAGCATTTTAGTGATGTCAGGTGCATTGTCGGGTGTCTGGCGTTCGGCGCATTCAAAGTCTTTGAATGTGCCGTGCGTCTAATGTCCGGCATAACATCCGGCACGTTCAAATGTTTGGTTAAATCGAGACTTGCTAATTCAAATTTGTGATCATACTTGTTATTAGGATGATTATTATCCTGAATTAAGGATAGTTCATTGTAAATACTCTATTTAGTTAGATTATTAGATAGTTGTTTTAATTTGAATTAATGATCATTTCCCCCTTGTAGAATTAGACAATTACTAGGTACACCTTAGCCGGCACAAGTGAAGAGTCACCTCGGTTTGCCAAGGGTTAGCGGTTAATTACCGTTGATAAACTAATTGATGTCGGGTATGGTACCGTTCGGCACAAGTATCTTCTCGCTGATTTGGCGGTTTAATTGACCATTAAACAACACGTTTTGCACGTGGTGCTGGGTACTATTGATCCGGCATGACACCCGACACACATGAGAAATAGAAGTCTAATAATAGGCCGAAGGGCTAAGACTTCAACACTCCATATTCTCCACTCCAACATCCACATTCATCCGCATCCATCCCTAGTGTAGGTGTCACTTCTACCAAGAAATTTTGCGCATTTGTCCACGAGAAGAAGATTTCTATCGGGTTTAAGGGAATTCTTACTATGTTGATTTCTTTTTCCTCTTTTGTATTCTTCTTATCTATATGGATGGTTGAGTATGATCTCTTCTTATTCTTGGTTAGGGATGATCTTCTTTGTAAAACAATTATGATCATTCAATATATTTGCAAGTTTCAACTAAGATTTTGGTTATTATGCAAGTTGAATAATGTTTGTGCTACTTATTCTCTTCATTCAAAATTCTATTCAAGTTCATAAAACAAGAGTAGAATAGGTTGTGAAGTCTTAGTGATCTTTAACTTTGTTTTCTATAATTTAGGCAACAATACTTAAGATTAGGAATTAATCTATTTATTCTCCACTATCTTGTTCGTTTATTGGCATAAGATTTGTTGGATTCAATAATAGATTGTGAGTTTCCTGTTTCAAATCCGGAACTGGAAAATATTAGCATTTTGGTCATGCCAGGTGCATTGCTGGGTGTCTGGCGTCCGACGCATTCAAAGTCCTTGAATGTGTCATGTATCTAATGTCCGGCATAACATCCAGCACGTTCAAATGTTTGGTTAATTCGAGACTTGCTAATTCAAATTTGTGATCATACTTGTTTTTAGGATGATTATTATCCCCAATCAAAGATAGTTCATTGTAAATACTCCATTTAGTTAGATTATTAGATAGTTGTTTTAATTTGTGAAACACCCCTAATAATTATAACACAATAAATCGTGAATACATGAGGAATGTCTAAGTGACTTGATACATGAATATAATTATCTTATAACGTATAACCTATGATACTAAGGGATATACATATGCCCGGGAATGTACGTGATAGCAAGTCACATTTTAATATAAACTTGGGTGCTTGTTGGTTCAGACGTTAACCAATACAATTGAGCAAAATAAATTTACCTACGCTAGGACATTTGTACACGAATTAAGTGTACTCCATTATGCAAGCCGAAATATTTCTGGGCTTCATTGACACATAATAGTCGTATCAAATAACATATGTACGAGAATATAGTATTTGGCATAAGATACTAGATTCGGACATGTGCTAGTAACCTTATAACACAAAGGCTTGCGCTTACCAACTTATATCCCTTGATTCAGATATTAAAATAGTTACACATGTATTACTAGATTCTATTATATACTACAACGAAGTCAGCCCCACTAATGTCGAGTACGTCTGAAATCGAGGCTGAGTAACCCTTGTGCTATACCGATTTTTAAGTTACCAATGAACATCAGCCTTTCCATCTTTCCATGCAACTACTTTCACGGATTTTCTAACCATTGTCTCCTTCCCTGCTCCCGCGTGCGCCTCCGTGTTATACAATCATCGCAGTCCCTTCACCTTCCTTCAATTCCTTCACGCCTGGCGCAAAGTCCAGAGAAGAACTCTCGACCTTTTTGCAGCTCGTGGCGCATGGCCATACTCTCATTCCCCAGATATTCTTCTTCGAATGCTCAAGTATTTTGAGTTGATAAATGAGAATGCCCTCTGTCATTCGTCGATCCCTTATGCATGCATCTGAAGCTTAAACCTGTTCTTTTCTCCGCGTGCATGCCGGGAGCGATCGTTCAGTTCTGCAAATCTGAAATTATGTAACGACACCCAGAAACTCTCCAATAATGGCGCAAGGTAACTCCCTGTTGTCCCAATGTTTTTCTTCAACTTCTCCTTGTTCCCGATTAAAGATGCACTCTAATGTTCATAAATCCCCCACGTTACATCTGAAATTTAAACCCTCGTCATTTCCTCTTTGCATGTCCGTCCTCCTGGGCTCGAGCTACTGAAAAATGGGGGGGGGGGGCAGCTCAAGCCAAACCATTGAATTGGCCCTTGCATGTTAAACGTTGGCGCAAGCTTTGAAAACCTGGAGCCAGTTGGCACAAACCAGTAATGTAATTCATTAACCCACTCTCTTTCTCTATTTCTTCACCTTCTCTGTCCGAAAACCTCCAACTTTCAACTGCCTTCCTCACGTTTGCTATCTGAACTCAAGCCTCTGACTCTCCTTGTTGCAAGGCCGAAAATGGGTGCTTCAAGTCCTGGGAAGCAACAAACTCCTCTGATCTCTCGCGAACCAACAACAAGGTAGTACTCCAAACTAACCTTCTGCATCTTGGTGTTTCTTTTCTCTGTTTGTTTCTGACCGAACCTCCCTGGCCAAGTCCTGCTAATCTACCTTGTTTTCTCACGCATGAAACCTGCGTCCAACTCCACCTTTTAAGCGTGTCAAAAGTATTCCTGGAAATCTGCCACATTATCTGTTGGAAATCAGACAAGCGAATGTAACAAAACCACTCCAGAGTACTAGTATCCTGGTTGGGACGACAGTTCAAGGTGAGGACACATACCGCCATGTTTCCTTGTCTTCTGTTGCAGTTTAAGCTTCACCAAAGCCATCATCTAACCTGAATTTTCATTTCTTGCGCAACACCGGTTGTGAAGCAAGGGTCCTCCGTCAAAAACGCCAACCAAAAATTTGAAAGGAAACCCCAAGGTTGTAACCCAAACTTCTACCTAAACTAAGCTTAACCTTGCATGTAATTTTGCTTGAGCTTACCTTGACTAACCCGGAAGTATTGAACTGGAAAAAAATGTGTGTGTGCTGTCTGTTTAACGCCCCGGTAAAATGGTGGTCTAAGCACCAAGTTTTTAAGAAACTAAATGCATGTTTTAGTGCTGCCGGGAACAATGGGAAGTGTTATATGTAATCAATTAGGTATTCTCAGTAGAATTTGTTGTACTTTGGGTGGTTGATTTAGCAAAGTTGGTTTTCCCGAGAACTGATTTATGAGGGATAATTCTTGTCCTAGATTGCCGAGGGGTTGGGGTGTTGTTGTGGAAAAATGTTTGAGTTAGGCGGTCAAGAAAAAAAAACTGTATTAAATCAAATGTAAACTGCTGCTCTAAAATACGTGGTTAAACCTGATAACACGGGTTGGGAAATGCCTTGTGTTGTGGGGTTTCAGTTTCGGTCATAAATGCTCTCTTTACAAACGAATTGCAGCGGTGGTAAAGTAGTGGTAGTGACTGGTTAATAAATCTACAACATTGCTAGTATGCTAAACTAAGTGGGTAAGTACGTAGTGGGAAAAATTAGAACTCGGTTGAAATAAACTCTGGTACAGCATCTCATATATCAGATTTAAGTAGGGGCTGAAAACAGTTGGTCTAGAATTGGTAACATGCTTAGAACATCTTTATCTTTGCCGATTATAACTATGAAGCTGGTGATTCTTTTCTGTCACACCAGTGAAGCCACCGATTTACATTATAAGTAGTAGCAGAGTCCATGCTGTTCCAGAATCAAAAGTTAGACTTGAGTATAGTCCATCCGTCAATTCACAAAAGCAGTTTTATTACTGCTAGTTCCTTCCCCTTTTGTTGGGTCACGGTAAATGCAACTGAACAAAAATATGTTCTTTGCCTTTGAGCTTGCCTTTCATTTTCTGCACTATGGACAATCCGCAATCCTGCACACCAGATTGAAATCAGGGTAGGAAACGGTTCATTTTAGAACCTATAACATGACCAACTTCCCTCTTTTTCTTTCAGCAACCTTGTTTCCCTTTCTCTTGTGTATACTCTCAGCAACAAGTAACATATGTACTCCTACTCACCTTCTTCTTCCGGCTGCTAATAGCACCAGCAGCTGGTGCTTTCTTCTGTTACGCAAGTAAATCAAACTATCGGTAGTAGGCTGAACCATAGTCCTTGTTCTAATGGCAGAGAAGTTATGAGAAGCTGTTGTATGCAGACGTTATATTGTGAGTGGTATAAGTGGTGTAATTAAAATTAAAGAAAAGAAATTAAAACCCAAAATAAACGTCGGGCTGCAAACAAATCCCGGTCGCAGTAGTATAGTGAAAATGTAAGCGACCGGATATCGAACCACGGGACTAATGTACATATTATAGTACCTAAGCGTGTCACAAAGAGGGGGGATTAATTGACTTGTTAAATATAAATAAAAGATAGTTAATAAAATTAACTGAGTAAGCAAATAAACTAAGCGGGACTCTGGTTTATATTAATATTATCTGCTCTTTCATGCTATTCCTACTGGTTTAATTATAATTGTTTGGCAAAATTCCTTAAATTATCCTAAGGACTAAGTCATAGCCTCATAAGAACTCGTTTACCAGAAATGCTCGGTCTAATCAAGGTTCGAGCACTCTTATGTAAACGGACATTAAATTCCAGGAAATATAATTGCATCTGAAAATACTAACTCATTAAATCATAATAGAGCTTTCTCCAGATTTACGGCTTAATCAACCTATCTATTTATCACCTGGTCTGATCAAAATAGACTTAGCAAGCAATTTAATAAACTCATGACATTTATTAAAAAGGCGAGAGATGAGCTTTAAGCGTAACAAACTTCATTAAATTAAAACCAGTAAAAACATTGCATAATAAATACAGAACATAATAATTATTCCCAAAGCGTATGTAAACTAGTCTAACATATTAAAAAGATAGATAGAGACGAGAGTAATAGAAATCATCCGTAATCACTCCGTCTCACTCTGCTATTTTGTGTATGTAGGCTAGAGGTGGATTTGGTGAAATGAAAAATAAATAAAATGGAGAAGGCGGAAGGAGAGAAATGAGATGGTGTGCGAATTGGAACTCCAGAGGAACCACGGAAGGAGCCTCTGGAAGGACACTGGGTAAGGAGGAATGAAGCTCGTATTTATAGAGGAAGAAGAACAGAGCAGCAGCTCATTAGCTCATTGATTGAGCTCGATGATTGAAGTTCCCCATTGATTGCAGCTATTGATTGCGCAGGGGACAAAGCTGAAACGCGGGCGTGATTTCTGGTAGGCGCCGTCTCAAGTTGTAGAGCGAGTCGGCGAAGATAAGCCGTATTTAAACATGTCCGCTAGATAGGTGGCGGTCTCCTCTATCTTGTCCGCCTGTTTATGTGGCGGTCTCCTCTGTCTCAACCGCCTCGCGGTCGCATTAGAGTTGTCCGCCTCTTAAGTGGCGGTACTCTCTATGTTGTCCGCCCCCTAATGAGGCGGTCTTCTGTCTCTTGTCCGCTAGATAACTAGCGGTACGCTCTGTCACGTCCGCCTGATAAGGAGGCGGTCGCCTCTTGTTTCCTCCTCTGTGTCTCGTCCGCCTTGTTATGTGGCGGTTGCATGCTATGGAGGCGGTACTAAGGGTGGACTCGCGTGACATGCACGTGAGTTTCTTCAATCCTTATAATATATGTCTTTGTTTGTCATTTTTCCTACATTTTAACACATATAATACATCAGTTAATATAACAACATAAATATAGGAAAAACCCAAGATAAGTGAGAAACATTACTAAAAATGCTGCAATTAATAAGGTGATTAAACCCTAAAAAGTCTATATGTTTTGCACTTATCAAACTTCCTCACACTTGACTTTTGCTTGTCCTCAAGCAAATAAGGAATATAATTATCTCTAAGCCTTAATAATAAAACAAGATTAAATAAGTGTAGAAGGGAATTTAGACAAAGTGACAATTGAAAGAATAATTCTGCTCTTAGAAGTAGGTTTTATAAACAGTGAAGAAGAACAATTTAATAAAAGCATAGAAAAACTAGACTGCAGAAAACAAGTTAGATTAACCTGGGATTTCCAACCAATTTCATTCACTAACCTGGGATGACAAGGGGTGTGAAGTAATGCCTTATTCCGCAATACCTTTCAACACCACGTACTCATGTTCATAAATAAAAATTGCAATTTATTATCATTTTTTTTGAATGTGCAAATTGTATAGACAAAGCACATATTATTTATATAATATATTTTTTAAAATTGCATTATTTTTCTGTACCCCAGACTTTTTCTCTATCCTTGTAGCGGTGTTGGGTCTTCTATCCCAGATCACGAGACCTTAGGTAGATAGGTGTTAAAGCACCCAAAAGAACTTAATAACCGGATAGACGAGGCCTGTTTCTGGTTTAGAAAAATTCATAAACAGTGGAGTACCTTGTCTTTATCCTTTTCTTTCCTTGACTTTCCACATATTTCCATAATCCCAAGCTAAACTAAATTGATTTTTACAACTAGCAGATCTATCATTTTTCGAGTAAAAATAGAGTATTTTGATGGAAAATAATTTTATACAAACTCCTTGAAATAAAACTACCTTTCAGTTGTCACTTGACATAATTTCAGACACTTCTACAATTATTTTACCTCATTTTTCAAATTTTTTTTATAGGCAGTTTAGAGTAGCAAAAAGCGAGTGTGGCATTATCGAACTACTGTCATAATTTCAGGGAAAGGTCTCTCCTTCCTCACACTTAAGAGGAGCAATGTCCTCATTGTTCAGAATTAAAATCAAGAAAATGACCTTTCAAATTATGACAGACGCATAAAGGATTAAATAAAGGTTGAACATTAATATAATAAATGAGGAATTGAAACTCCCCTTGTATCGTAGATTGAGGAAGGTATCCTTCCTCACACTTAGAGCTTTGACAGGGGTGAGACGTTCCTCACACTTGAGTTTGTGCAAGTGTTCAACCGAAGATATTGAAATTCCAAAGCAACTGAGGTTGCTTTCCATAGGTGAGTTCAGCTATATTTTGGATATAGAATTTATTCTGAAAAGAAAATCATATATAGCTAGCAGAACTCCAATTGAACCAAAAGAAAATTATTAAAATGAAAAACATAAATAAAATTCATAAAATAAAAACATAAAGTAAACCACACTGTTACCTTCCTGAATATATCAAATGTTAGAACAAGGTTTAAACAGTAATAGTCTACAAAAAGTCAGAGAAATATAAAATGATAAAAATAACAGAAAATAAAATAAAATAAAATCACTGTGGTGGTGGTGGAGGCTGTGCAGGTCCCTGGCCTGACTGAGCGAGGAGACGCTCTAGGAGCTGAGCGGTCTGCGCATTCTGCTGCGCTGTCTGTGCATGCATCTCATCACTCCGGTCCAAGCGCTGTATCACCCTCTGCTCAAAGCTCTCAAACCTCTGATGGAAGGTCTGGAACTGAGCCTGTAGATCTGTCGAGTAAGGTACAGGAGCAGGGGTCTGCATCATGTCAGTAGTCGGCCTATAAGGCTCCTCCCTCTGCGGACGGTGGGTCAGGATCGGCTGAGTGTGTAGCTCCAGTAGAGGTCCCCGCTGTGGAAGATGCAGTGGAAGACCGAGCAGTGGCACTCCTAACCCAAGTACCGTCATCTGAACGCAAAAAGCCCCAGCTCCGCACAGTCAGCAGTGACACTGAGCGCTTCGCTGGACGGAGCTCTAAAGTCTCCCTGAACTCTGCTGAGAAAGGGACAGAACCGATAATGTGGAGACTGAGGAAGAAGGGAAAAATGGGAGTGATCTTCTTCTTCTTCGTCCTCATGTAGGAGACCACCTTATAGAGCTGGCTGTACATGACGTGGCTGAACGAGATGCGCTGAGCGGGAGGAAATGGTCCTAGGAAGTAGTCAAGTAAGGCACAATCCTCTTCAGAAGCATCATGCGCCCCAGATGGGCGAATCTGATGACTGAGGATCTCCAGGAGAAGCCTCTGAGTCAGCGTGGGGAAGCTAGCGAACGGGAGGACATCCTTCTCCTCCTCCCCTCTACGTCGGGTCCTCCGACCTACAACCTGAAGCCATCTGGACTTCGACCTCTGCAAGTACTCCTCTGTGAATCCTCGGGTATCACCAGGACCATCCGGGATATGCAGGAGAGAAGTGAAAGTCGAGGGTGTGATCTCCACGGGGTGACGGCGTATATAAGAAGTAATGCTCATATCGCCTGCCCGGGCATTAGCATAAAACTCTCGAGCTAAGTCCGGAGCAAAGACTCCCTCTCCTAACCTTAGGACCTCTGAAAGTCCTAGCCTGGCGAATAGAGTATCCACCCCTGCAGCCTCTAGCACTGCCGGCTCAAATTTCCTCTCTATGATAAAGTCCTTGCCCTGATCGAACCAGGCACGAGCCTCTACTGAGACAAAACCATCGTCCCGGAGACGAGGTGCAGAAGAAGATGATGCTCCAGAGCAGTCGCCACCACGATTACGAGGCATACTAATATATATTTAAAATTAAAAGCAAACAACATTAACAGCATAACAATAAAATATTAAATATTAATCATAGTAATAATAATAACATGAAAATTTAACGAAATATTAGCAACATAAAAATCAACAAAAATTATCAAACAAATAGAGAATAAAATACATCAGTAAATAAACAAAAAAAACAGCATAAAAATAAAATAGAGAATAACAACAAAAACGTTAATAAAGAAACATAGAAATTAATATCAAATAGAACATTAATATTTAACATAAACAACTCCGTAAATTAAAAATAATAGGAAACAAGTTGAACAAAGAATGAAACATAAACAGAATAATTATATAAATTCTGTCGAAATTCTGACAGAGTCTCCCCTAAAATTCTTCGTTTCTCCACAAAAAATTCAGTCAGATTTCAAGGTATTTAGTACCGTCACCAATCAAATCTATAAATAATAACCTATAATCATAATCTATACTCGTTTAATAATCAAGGCTAAATAAAACTGAAAAATGCTAGTTTCAACAATGAATTTTCGTAACTAATATTCTTCAATTTTAGAATTCATCAAAAACACCCAAACTAGGTGTACTAAGTGAAGATTTAACCTTGTATATGTATATTATGATTAATGGAGGACAAATTCGAGGGAAATCTAGCAAATTAAGTTCGAAATTTTCGAATTTGTGAATTAGGGATTCGAAACTTCAGCTCCTAATTTCTCCTAATGTAGTTCATCATTTACAGATTTGAAGCTATAGAAACGTAGAGAATTGAAAAACGAAGATTTCGGTACTAACCTTGTAAGATTTGGTGAAGAAACGAGGAAGTTGTGTTGAATTGAAGGGGAGGGCGATTCGCGTTGTGCGTTCTTCTCTGTATCGGGCTCGAGCTCGATTTGAAAATTTGGGGAAGAAGGAGTTGAAAACGCGGCGTTTTTTTTTTCAGTTTAGAGGGACGTCCGCCTGGACGTCCGCTCGGTTTTCAGGCGGACAAGGGCCACGGTAATCTCAGTGGTGTCCGCATGATAATGGGGCGGTTGTCCACGCGGACAACCCCCTGTACCGTTTTTTTTTTCTTCTTTGTTCTGTAATCCTAATAAAAACAAACAAATATATTTACATAAAATTATGAGTTAGAAAATAAAAATGACATAAATTATAAGTTAGTAGTCAATTTACAGAAAATTAAATGTTAGAGACAATGGAAATTAAATGTTAGAGACAATGGAAATTAAATGTTAGAGACAATGGAAATTAAATGTTAAAAATATAAGAGTTAGAAGTTAGATGTCAGAAGTCAGAAGTCCGTAGTCATACGTCCAAAGTCAGGTGTCCAAAGTCATATGTCCAATTAATATTAACAGATTATTAAAGGATTAATATTAACAAAATATAGTAGATAATTAATATTAACATCAAACAAAATATTATGGACATAATATTAACAGATTAAGAAGAACAAAATATTTATAATTAAACAGGTGAATAATCCGGAGCTTAGGAACTAGAATAAATCTAGTCCCCGGCAACGGCGCCATTTTGCAGACGTTATATTGTGAGTGGTATAAGTGGTGTAATTAAAATTAAAGAAAAGAAATTAAAACCCAAAATAAACGTCGGGCTGCAAACAAATCCCGGTCGCAGTAGTATAGTGAAAATGTAAGCGACCGGATATCGAACCACGGGACTAATGTACATATTATAGTACCTAAGCGTGTCACAAAGAGGGGGGATTAATTGACTTGTTAAATATAAATAAAAGATAGTTAATAAAATTAACTGAGTAAGCAAATAAACTAAGCGGGACTCTGGTTTATATTAATATTATCTGCTCTTTCATGCTATTCCTACTGGTTTAATTATAATTGTTTGGCAAAATTCCTTAAATTATCCTAAGGACTAAGTCATAGCCTCATAAGAACTCGTTTACCAGAAATGCTCGGTCTAATCAAGGTTCGAGCACTCTTATGTAAACGGACATTAAATTCCAGGAAATATAATTGCATCTGAAAATACTAACTCATTAAATCATAATAGAGCTTTCTCCAGATTTACGGCTTAATCAACCTATCTATTTATCACCTGGTCTGATCAAAATAGACTTAGCAAGCAATTAAATAAACTCATGACATTTATTTAAAAGGCGAGAGATGAGCTTTAAGCGTAACAAACTTCATTAAATTAAAACCAGTAAAAACATTGCATAAATAATACAGAACATAATAATTATTCCCAAAGCGTACGTAAACTAGTCTAACATATTAAAAAGATAGATAGAGACGAGAGTAATAGAAATCATCCGTAATCACTCCGTCTCACTCTGCTATTTTGTGTATGTAGGCTAGAGGTGGATTTGGTGAAATGAAAAATAAATAAAATGGAGAAGGCGGAAGGAGAGAAATGAGATGGTGTGTGAATTGGAACTCCAGAGGAACCACGGAAGGAGCCTCTGGAAGGACACTGGGTAAGGAGGAATGAAGCTCGTATTTATAGAGGAAGAAGAACAGAGCAGCAGCTCATTAGCTCATTGATTGAGCTCGATGATTGAAGTTCCCCATTGATTGCAGCTATTGATTGCGCAGGGGACAAAGCTGAAACGCGGGCGTGATTTCTGGTAGGCGCCGTCTCAAGTTGTAGAGCGAGTCGGCGAAGATAAGCCGTATTTAAACATGTCCGCTAGATAGGTGGCGGTCTCCTCTATCTTGTCCGCCTGTTTATGTGGCGGTCTCCTCTGTCTCAACCGCCTCGCGGTCGCATTAGAGTTGTCCGCCTCTTAAGTGGCGGTACTCTCTATGTTGTCCGCCCCCTAATGAGGCGGTCTTCTGTCTCTTGTCCGCTAGATAACTAGCGGCACGCTCTGTCACGTCCGCCTGATAAGGAGGCGGTCGCCTCTTGTTTCCTCCTCTGTGTCTCGTCCGCCTTGTTATGTGGCGGTTGCATGCTATGGAGGCGGTACTAAGGGTGGACTCGCGTGACATGCACGTGAGTTTCTTCAATCCTTATAATATATGTCTTTGTTTGTCATTTTTCCTACATTTTAACACATATAATACATCAGTTAATATAACAACATAAATATAGGAAAAACCCAAGATAAGTGAGAAACATTACTAAAAATGCTGCAATTAATAAGGTGATTAAACCCTAAAAAGTCTATATGTTTTGCACTTATCATTGTACCTAGTGAAACAAACGTGCGCTGCCTACTACTCCATTCCTTCTTGTGTTTGAGAGACAAACCAAAACCCATTGAACAATGAATAAGGAACATCTACGCACTTCTCCCATCTTCTTCTGTTTCCCTCAAGCATAATCTGCTGCTGCCCTCGTATTGTTTCTCAGTTTGTTTCTCAGCTTCTAGCACCCGTAGACATGGACTATGGGTTAGATTATCTACAAGATTGAGTCCCATTTTGCCGCTGTTAATAACACTTATACAGCGGTTGTCGGGTCAAGTTTAAGCTTCACGATTGTCCCCTTTTCCTCAGTTATAAAGACATGATGATTTGTTGAGCTGTGATTGAATACGCTAATTGGATCAAAACCCCACCATTTGTCTGATGTTCGGATGACTGGAGGCACCTGCGAATAAATGGTTAAAACTAAGGTAGAATACTATGAGTGAGTATAAGAAGTTAGGAGGAAAGCTAAAGAGCTATTGGTTGATAATGAGCTAGGAAACTTTGGGTTAATCATAAGAAGAGTGGTTAAATTAGATTACAACTTAAGCATCTATTAAGGGCTGAGGCTAGGAAAAAGAACTAATATGACAATAGGATTTTGATATTCTGGCAAGAAAGTTTAAATGCGAGTTTCAGTCCAACAATATACCTGGGAAAATAGAAATACAATGAGGAATAGGAAAATATTAGATTTTGGGTCAAATGAACTAGAACAAGCTACCAACGTAACTAGCGAGAATGTATATTAAGCTGTTAGTAGTACTGGTGTTAAAACGGTAACGTAAGTTGTGTCTAAGGTATCGAAATAGGTCGATGTTAGGTTATTTAGACAAGACTAAGGTGTTAACCAAGATGGGGAAATAAAATTAGCAACTAGTAAAAACTTAGGAACTTCGTAAGGCTAGGACTACGGAACTGAACCTAAAGGTAGATCATTTAGGGGGCAGTTTCAGACGAAGGGAAGTTGAGGGGTAGTATAGAGATTGAGGATGTGGGAGGATTGCGAAATGGTAAAAGACCACAAAGGGCTAGGAAAAATGCTGGGTTCAAATCGTGACTAAACAAGAGTAGCATATGAGCTGAAGAAAACGTCAGAGCTAAACTGAAATGGCAGGTACCTATAAGTTCAGGGATGTAGCAGGGTAAATGGGGAAGCTAACAAGATACAATATAGCTCGAAGTGTGATAAGGCAAGGAAGAGGTGAAAGGTAATTAGAAATAGTCTGAGAGAGTACGGGGCAAGTTTGAATTACCTTGAACGGTACTGCTTGACTATAACAATGAATCCAAACCGAAAGGATATAGCAGGTCCAACGTTGACAACTATAACACTTAAGACTAGGCTAAACATTATGAATAGAACTACGAACAATAACGCATGATCGAACGATCTAACCCACTCAAATAATCTTTACAGGAGTGAGTCATACAACAGCGGGGAACTGTAGTGCAAGTATCTGTCACAACTGTTATAAGGTATGGACATGTGTGGTTCGTATGTTGTCGTGTTACACGGCTTGTTTGTTGTGTGCCTTGTGTGAAAAATGACCATAAGATCAAAGCATGAAATTTGGATGGTTGCTTATCTTGCTTATATGGTTGCTATATCGTTGTTGCATATTATTTGCGCGCACACAGTAGTTTAGTCCTTTTCTCGTTTATGAAGCTTTGAGATGGAACTTGACGAACTACAAAAACAAAACAAAAGAACTATACAAAGAGAAAACTCCTCTCTAACTATAGAGGACCGCTAATGACACCCACTACGGTGTCGAGATTATAATAATAATGAAACGAAAAGTACCAACTAGTGAAACACAAGAATAACCCAGGAAGACAACAGCTCGGGCCGCGCGGTATGGATGATCGGGAGTTGGCATCTGCATCAGATCCTTCGACCGTCTATGATGGAACATATTTTGGGGGTCCCTGGGTGACCCCACTTTCTCAGCACATCCTGGAGTCTAGAGGTGACTCCGCTTTCTCGACCCCTTGGCGTCGGGAATGGAGGATTGGCATTTGGTGGAGCATTTATCCTGGAGTCTAGAGGCGACTCCGCTTTCTCGATGGATGACGCCGGGAATGGAGGAATTTGCTATGGAGGAGACGTCCTCCAACGTGCGGTGATAAAAGAATTCACAAATAATCCTTAAAGAAACAAGGATAGATTGGCACCTACATGATGTGGTCACGGGATCTAACTATATCCCCAGACCTGGTGCAAGGAAAGAGAAAGTAAATACACATTATAAGAACAAGAGAAAAGAAATAAAATCACACAACGCTCGAATGATCCCACAGTGAGGATCAGGAGTATAACATACCTATGCACACGTTTTATTATGTACATGATTGTTGTCACGATACTAGCAGCTTGTTGTGCTTGGTTGCGTGTTTGATGTGGCTATGACGCCAGTATGTTATGCTTGGTTGCTTGTTGTTAATGCTTTGCTACCTTTGAGTGTGTATGAAACCATGATGTATTGTGGCCTGCTTTACTGCTTTATTATAGCATGTAAATTGACTTAATAATATTCGACCAAGTAGTCGTGTAGCCCGGTAACATACGGGCTTCACACGTTCATACTCAGCGTAGTTTGCTGAGTCCTTTACACCCAATTTTTACAGGTATTGAACCGGACGATAACGGAGCGTAGGCGGGATGGCTACCATGGGGGTAGTCCATCAGGGCATAATTCTTGAGTTGTAGTAGTAGGCTTGATGTATGGGTTGTTACTACACCCGGGATGTAATTTTCAGTTTATGATTTGATAATATTGTTGTAGACAATCGGTAGTCGGGATTGTATCTTGTATTGTATATGAGTTTTGGTTGAGGGCGGTTTCCAGTCATGCAGACCGTAACTTGGTGTTGGTAGTTTGTTTGTGTCAACCACGTGGGTGGTTGACGTCTGTGACACCCGGATGGAGTTTATACCGCTGCGTAGTTAACCGTGATGTTGCTTAGGCGCGACGTTTGTATTACTGGATGTTTTATTCGGGGGTGTTACAGAAAGTGGTATTAGAGTGTAGTTGAAATAACCCTAACATTTAAATAATTAAATATAAGTAAATAAATATTATTTGGGGGTTTATTAAACCCTAAGAAAGCATATAAACACCTGGGCGTTAAAAACACACCTAAACTCCTTAAGGTTAACAACGTGCGTTAAAGCTCGACCTTAAGATAAACAAGTTATATAAGCTATAAACTTCACATGAAGTTAACCAAGCATCATTATATGACCTTTAGAATGCAGTACCTCACCTAAAACTGAGTAAAAATATAAAATGCTTGGGAGTTCCCTTAAAGGCCCCTTAAGGTCCGAAAGTCCCGGAAATACCTTATCAAATAAAGTAAAACATTACACTTCATTTTAAATGCATAATAGAACTTTAATGAACATTTAAGATGATGTTCTCAAGATAAAATCTCAGTTAAATACAAAGTGCTCGGGGGTTCCCGATGAGGACCCCATAAACCCACGGGAGTGCCTCGGAGAGGTACCGAAGTGGCACAAACCCCAATATAAATTATTCTAAGAGTTCCTAACATTAATATTCACCATTCTAAAGAGAATTATTGAGCTACTTTTTCAAAAATACGCAAAGTGCTCGAACGAATTTCTTAACGCTCCTTTTTGCCCCGGGAGTGTCCCGTTAGCCCGAAAATTGAGTTACGAGTTGATATAACCCCATATAACTCAATGTAACACCTTAACATATTATTATTGACTATAAAAATGTCAATAAACACTTGGAACTTATAGCGACTAATTAATTCCCAGAAAAATCCTTAAAGCACAAAAACGCACCTTCGGGTGTCACGAAAATGCGTTTTACGCAATTGGATTGAAGTTTTTGAGGAGCCACGAGTTGATAATCTTAAAAGTGGATAAATTGACCATCTAAATCAATTAATTTCAGTGCTAAATTCATAGCACAAGTAGGCCGATTTCACCATCAAAAAGGTACCTAAAATCAACATTTTTACCTTAAAACTTTCATCTTTTACCATAATAAAAATGTACCAACTAAATGCTGGAACCTATTACACATATTAGTATGGTATTATTACAATATAGTGTAACAAAAATTAAATGAAAAATAAATTCCATTTAATCCCTATACTAGGCGTCATTTGTAGTCTCATTTGGCTAGATTTTACAAAAAAAATTGGTCTTATGCAAGTGTGACTCATCCAGCATGTGTTACATTATAATGTATCAAATAAATACTATCAATGAAGCTTATATCCACCGTATAACCTGCAAGAGAAAAGCAAGAGGATTAGTAAAAGATTAACAAAAGGAATGGAAAGCAATGCATTAATAAAACAATTGGATCTACTTTTAGGAGACTATATATAAAGAATTGCAATCTGCCCTTCCAGCACATGGAGCATCCGATGAAGATGGAGAATATAAGGGCCTGATTGCCTTATTAAATAAAAAGAAAACTACCACTAACCTCCATGATTATCTTGCTACAATTAACAAATCTCATTAGTCTCCTAGAACTTCCATTCAGCCGTAAGACTTCATGAGTAGGAGCTGCCCATCTACTTCCTTCTTGTCTGAACACCTGCATAAACAAACAAGATGAGTGCTGGTAATCAACTTAGTAAATTCAAAAAGGAAGATAACCACTCACATTGCCTTGTCATCTTCCCATAAACAATCAACAAAAGCTTCAATCATGCTTGCTAATCAACCGTATGAGTAGACAAGTGATGAGTCCATTGTGGTCAATTTTGGAATCAAAATAATCTAGAAAATGTCATAAAATAATGACATGTTACCAACCAATAATTCTCATTCTAATTCAGCCTTGTTACTCCTTAATAACTCACGTAGCCATTCATTTCCTTACCACTAAACCGAATGGTAAGTTCTCCTTATCTTGCTCTCTCTTCTCTCTTTCCTTTGCTAAGTTAATTCTTTGAAGCTTTAAGCTCCATTAATGGTGTATCAAGTTCTAACACCATTTTAATGTAATTTCCTAGTTAAATCTTTCAAGTCTTGAAGCAAGAAATCATCCTAGTAACTCCTACAATTTTCGCCAAGCATAGATGTTCCAAGGAGGTTCCTAAATTCAACAACAACACAAGGAACAACAAGATCAAGTTAAGGTATATTTTCATGTTGAAAATCTTAAGAAAATTCCTTAAGCAATTTTCAAAATTTAAAACCTTCTAAATCCATATTCTCTTCATTATTTCATGAAGGAAACTTGGATCTACAATCATCCCAAGGTGTACCAAAAATACCTTGTTAAATTCCTAAGGTAAACTCTTGTAAAATTACTTCAAATATTATTTATAAAACCTTGTTAGAAGTCTAACAAATGGATCTCCTAAATATGTATAAGGAGCCGAAAATTCTTCATCAAGATAACATTTGGAGAGCTTGGAATTCAAGGAGAAATCAATTACAAGAATTGACTTGATTTAAGGGTAAGTTTATATAAGTAAGGTTTATTAAGTTTAAGCTTAATTTAAGCTTCAAACTTTGGTATAAAAATTATGTTTAGGCCATGTTAATATTAAGGCCGAAAATATTGAGTTAAAGTATCAAGAAAAATAATTTATAACATATAAGGTAAGATTATTACCTTAAGGTATAAAATTGTGTCACAAAAATTAAATATGATACACATATTATTAAACCAAAATATCTAAGGATAAAAGGTTCTATTTTGAGTTTATAATCATTCTAAGTCATTAGCATAATTTTTAGAAGTGTTATATGGCTTATATACATTTATATGTATTTATTATAAGGTTTAAATCAAGTTTTAAAACTATATGGTAAAGGAATATTAAAACCGAGAGCAAAGTATTTCATTTGATGATTTTTGAGATATATATAAGTGTATTAGCTTATATTATAAATTTTGGGATTATTAAAAATAGTTACAAGTATTTAAATGGCTAGTTTAATAAGTTATGTGGTTAAAATGTAAATTTTGAAAAGTTTGGTGTATTAAATGGGATTGCCGAGAGTTAAGGAGTATATTGGCATAATTATGATATAATATAAGGTAGGAATTAATATTTTGAATTTTGGTGAATTTAAATAAGTGGTTAAGTGTTAAAATAACATTTTATAAAGTTTTGGGACTATTTTGTAATTATTGGAAAAAAATAGTGTATGGCCGAGAATTACTTATGATTTTATGGGTATATTAAAGTATTAATTATGAAATTAAGTCTTGGTCAAAGTGTTGACCAAAAACCTTGGGTTAAAATGATTTATGACATAAAATATTAAGTTTATAAAAGTTTTGGGGTGAATATGTAATTTATGGAAGTATATATAAAAAATAAAAGTTAAGTGGGGCGGACATATAAATTAAAGGAAGATATGGGTTGTTTTGGTTAATTAAAAGAATTTAATATTAAAACTATAATTTATAGGTTAATATATAACTTATATAAAGTTTTGGGATTAAAATGTAAATATAAGGAAAGTATATGTTAAGATCGAAAATTAATGAGGTCATTTGGTAATTTATAAAAATTAGAATATCCATTTTGGAATTTACCGAAATATTAAGTGGCTAATTAGTAAATTAAAAAGGTAGTATGGTTAATTAATGATTACAAAGGTTAATGTGGGTAATTAGTGAATTATAAAGGTTATAAGGTTATTTGGCAATTTATAGAAGTTAATATAATTGTTTTACAATTTCCGAAAATTAATATGGGTATTTAGTAAATTATAAAAGTATTTGGGTGTTTGGTAAGTTGTAAAAGTTAATGGGTTCAAATTATGATTACCGGAAACTATATGTGGTTATTTAGTAATTCATAAAGTTGTTGGGTATAAAATATAAATACCGAATTAATAAGGTTGGTTTTGTAATTTAATAAGGAAAGGAAGTAAAACTAGGTAATATAATGTATTATGGTATTATGGAGTGTAATATAAAGTTTGTAAAATAATTGTGGTGATAATAAAAATGACCAAGGGATATAATATAAAGAATAAGTGGAAACAGTTATGAGTTTATAAATAAGGAAATAGAAATTTACCACAAGGTGGAAATTCATTATCACATGTGAGCATCACATAAAATAATGAACTAATGAACTATCTAGAGTCACTGTAAAATGACAGGGGGAAATAAAGAACTTACAGGAATAGTATATTACAAGTATTTGTACTACAGTGACAGTACTGTAATGTTTAATGGATAGTTATATTAATATTACCCGGTATTTCTTGTAAATATAACAGCGTACGGGGAAGGACTGTTAAAGCGTGAGTTGTCAAGCTAGCTGTTATCACGGTGAACGGTATGTTAATTGTGTGGTCTGAATGTCCTAAGGATTATCCTAAGGTCCAGACGTTATGTGTTAATTGTTTAAGAGCGATATGTGTGATTTTATGTATATGATATTGTATGCTGTATTGCTCAACACCACTGCGTTTTATTTATACGCGAACGTCTTATGACTGGAAGTTTATACATCTAAATTGGAACAAGACTAACTGACCTTAGGGTATTATTGAACCTAACTGATGGTCAACTGTTATAGTCTTAACTCCAGTATTGGTTATTATGTCACTGACAAAAAGGGCTAACTTACAAAGAGAGGAATCCAGATTGTTTCGACTTTCTGGTTGCGCATTGTGATCACTACGAGAGACTTCAATGGAGAGTCACTAAAAGGAAATCCATCAGCCACATTCGGGGATGGCGGAAGGCACTGCCGTTGGTGCACAGGTTCGACCGGATCGGTCAATTAACCAGGGCCATAGGGTCAGCTGGTAAACAGTTCCAATGGAACACAAGGGGCATTCATCCATTAATAAGCTATTAAGGTTTGACTTAACATGACACTTGTGGTGGAAATTAATTGGAAAGGTTAAATGATTGGTTTAAAAGATAAGGGTCAGGTGGCTAACTAACAAAGTACAAGTTTAATACGCGTATCTTGTTTGGTGATTGTTATGGGATATTAATGTGTGACTATTGATTATTGCTATGGATTATTGTTGTGTGGTTATTGGTGTTGTGTGCTATCGTACATTGATGTTTACAGGAGAGTTGTTATATGATTGTTAAATGTTTACAGTTATTACTGTTATCATTGTAAACCGGCATTTTATGTAATGAATCTAATATCAAGATGGCTAAAATGACTTAAGGAATCCAAATGATTTAAGACTACATTTAGCATACCAGCATTTCGATTGCTGAGCCCTTCAATGGGCCAAACATTCTAGGTTATTGAAGAAGACTCAAGCCGGAGTGCGGGACACGGGGGTAGCTGAAGTGTTTTCGACAAACACCGTTGGTTTTATTATGTATTGTGTTAAGAAGGTTGTTGTATTCTGTTAGTTGCTCATTTAGTTGGATTTGGGTTGTAATAATTAGAGTGCTCAGTATCTGTTCATCACAGCGTGAGGAGTTGTATTGTTGGAAAGAGTAAGGTTGCCTTGTTGCTCACAAGGGTGAGTGACGGCGTGTAACACCAAGGTAGATAGTTTTATTTTCCGCTGCGATTTGTTATTCATTATGCTACGACTTGCGACGTTATTACAGGTTTAGGATCAGGGGTGTTACAAAAAGTGGTATCAGAGCGGAGTACCGCTCTGATGAAAGATATTGAGTCTAGGACAATGAGCATAGGAATATTGGGATACGGGAAACGTCTGTGAGGATTCATGACCTAGAAAGAATTCTAGGGATATTTTATTGCTAGTAGTTAGCTTCCTTACATGACTGTGATTGTGTATGACGGTGTAGCAACCGAGTAGAAATAATAGTATACTGTTATAGATGTCGACAAGCGGAAGACCACGTAGAGACAGTAGTGGACGCAGTGACGAGACACCGGCAGATGTTCCAATAGTACCAGGCCTAGCAGTGGCCATGGCAGACTTCGCACAGCAGCTAGGAGCTCAACTTACGGGAGCCATACCCCACCCGCCGCAGCCCAGGGAAACCAACTGGTTGAAGAGCGTTGCAGACGCGAGAGTACCAATTTATTCAGGGGAACCGGACCCCGCCGCACTGGAGAAGTTCATTGTGGAGCACCAAAAAGCGTTCAAGGCTGTCAGAGTTCCAGAAGACCAGCAGGTCGACATCGCCGCATACAACCTAAAGGGCGCAGCTGACATTTGGTGGCGGTCTGTTGAGGGCCACCGTAGAGCTACACCGGACCTTGGATGGACAACGTTTGTAGAAGTGTTGCGGGAGAAATTCTACCCTGAACACATAAAGCAGAGGAAAATGCAGGAGATCGAGACCTTAATCCAAGGGAGTCAAACAGTTGACCAGTACTACGCACGGATCACCAGTTTGTTGGACTATATACCAGGAGTCAACTACTCCGACGCAGAAAGAAAGAAGAGAAAGAGTACTGAAGGAGATGATGGTGGAGTAACCTCTGATGGATTCTGCAAGAAGGGGAAGAAATTCTTTGAAAAGAAGAAGGGGCGGAAGGATTTCCATGGTCAGAAGACGAAGGAGCAGGTCCCTCGTCTGACCGGCCCAGCTATTGATGCTCAACCACTAAGAACAGCACCACCTAGGGGCAATAAGTCAACCCGACGTCACTATTACTGTAAACGCTGTGGGAAGAATCACCCAGACGTGGATTGCGCAGGAAGGAAGGTGGAGTGCCGCTATTGCAAAAATGAAGGTCACAGAGAGTATGAGTGCTTTTCCAATCCAGGGAGCCGAGTATACAAGGGAGCTAGAAGTTTACAGAAAGCACCAGCTAATGAGGCGGGCGGACCAAGAAGAGGCCAGGCGCCGCAGAACAACACCTATACTAGAGGACCGACAGGACAGCCATCCTCATCCGGGAGTCGGAAGGGAAAGGAGATGGTTCCATGAAGAAACACCTAGTACACAGTGGGAACTTCAGGCGCTGAGGCTAGCGCTCAGCGCAAAACCGGTAAGCCTAGAACTTAAACCTAATGCATGATGCATGAATGTGTGTTTATAATTATCAGTTAATGAGACTTATATGTGATTAGTAAGTATCAGAATTTTGAGAGACCTAACGTAGGTAACCTCTCACCTAATGGGATACTTTGATATTTACTTTCCTTACCTATGAGACCGAGATCACCTGAGCCTATGAGCGAAGGTCGGGAATATCCAGAGGCATAGTGCCAAGTAATTGGAACCGGCATGATCCTACTCAAGAAATACTTAACTATAAATGAACAAATAACTATTATAAATGAATGTAGAACTTGGGGATAAGCCTCAGAGGATTTTATATTCCAGGATATAGGAGTGGATCAAAACTTAAATTATATATGATGAGTATGGGTAAGGATTGGAATACCAGTTGTAGCATTCTCCACAGGGAGATGATGCAGAGTTTTTATGGTGATAAGAAGAGTATGATAAGGCGAACAATTTTTTTTTTTTAAGGTAAAGAGACGCGTTGATATTTGGTGGAGAATCCAGATTAGTGTACCATGGAAATTAAGAGTATTGGGATAAAGGGTGTGAGATAGTACGGTGAGGAATAACAAGTTAGTTTTTTTTTACTTGGACCGCCGAAGGGCATTATCAACTGTCCAAACTTACAGTAACTACAAATTATGACCTGCCTAAATAACGAGCAGATGTCATGAAAAAAAGAAATACATTAATTAATCTAAAATACTTAAGACTACATGAGTTGTCAAAAGAGTTCACGTATAGAGCAAACACTGAAATTTTATGGGATACCCAGGCACCGAGCTTACCGCTCAGTGCGGGACTAAAAATCTTACAATCCCTTATTAACTTCGAGAGAAGATAGTGCAAAACCTAGAAATATGACAATAAAGAAACAGAATCAAAATATATATATATATATAACTAAACATCCATCATGGATAAGCACGGGTTTTAAAATACCTGAGCAAATACCAAGGGTCTCAGCTAGTACCATTATATAACAGTGCTGGACTCCTAGTTAATGAAGGGGAGAGAACAACTTTGAACTTATATTTTCTGAAGTCGGGAGAACTACCTAATTAGCCATATGCTAACTGAGAATTTGTTAGGATAAATATATACAAAAAGAATAAAATAATAACTAATCCTACAACTCTACTACGGGTAGCAAAATAAAACCCGGTCGGAGTATAGTGTAAGTATATTACGACCGAGAGTATCGTACCCAAGGGACTTATAGAAAATTAGTCCTAATCCGGGCAAAAGCCTATTTTATAATAATAAGGGGGGAAATGTAAACGTGATTCTAAACTAAGACAACTAAATAAACTAACTTTGATTCGAGAAGATTATCAATGTAAGGGAAACGTATAACCAATAATCAAGGGTGGCAAGTCTCAAAGAGGATTTGGTCTCGCAAAATGAATATGCCGGGTGACATGCCGGACCTCCGCTACCCGACAGATTCATGGCCCTGAATGTGCCGGACAACTTCAATCCGGCACCACATCCGGCATCGTACATTTCGTAAATAACACTTCCAGATTCGGTTCTGACAAAAGGAACTCAATACTCATACTTGCATCGTGCATAGCTAATGCCGCAAATACAACCAGAATAATGGGAAATAAGAGATTAACCCTAAACCTTAGGTCTTGATGCCCCTCTTTCGGAACAACAAACTTAAAGATTACCAAAATCCTAATCTATCCTATTATTGTCTTGTGAACATTAAATAGGACTTAAAGATAAGAGAATAAATAGCTACTTCATTCTACTTTGCATGAAGATTAGAACTCGGGTTAAGAAACTTGAAAATTCCATAAATGGTCATAAGAGTTTTACAAGGAAATCTTCCCTAACCAAAAATCTAACAAGGATTCTGCATCACCATCCACACAACTACAAGAAGAGAATACAAAGGGGGATAAGGAGATGTTAATAGCCTTAACCCGACAAGGTCTTCTTCTTCTCTTGCGTGGACGGATCTGCAGACGTTCCTTGGACACCAACAATGGAGTGGGGCGGAAATAAAGTGTGAATGGCGTGGATTTTGTATGTTGAAGTGTCCCCATTGATGTAGACTCTCGGCCTATTTATAGGGCTTCAATATGTTTCTTGCCGGGCGTCGTGCCGGATCATCGGTAGCCGGCACACGTGGGAAATGTGCTTAACTGTTAACGGTCGAAACCATCAATTCTGCGCGAAACAGTACATATGCCGGGTAGGATATACCCGACATCACACCCGACAGCGGTTGGAAATCACGTGGAACACATGTGCTGTCGTATGGTCAACCGAAGCGACTCTATACTCATGCCGGAATTGTTTACCCGGCATCGCATCCGGCAAGGCCTCTTTTCTGTTCTGTGTTCATGCCGTGTAGGACCAACCCGGCACCGAGTCCAGCTTCAATGGAATTTCTGCCTAGAGATGCGTTCCTTGTAATAAAAACACATAAAACATAAGATTGTACAAATAATATACTTTAACACATAATCTAACATAAATAACACATATATAACTTTATTTAGATAGATATAATATTAAATCTAACACATAAAATATGATAAGTCTGCGGCTTATCAAGGCCCTACACTTACCTTTTGCTAGTCCTCGAGCAAAACAAGATAGAAAGGAGTAATTACTTATGCACAAAACAGGTAAACTCTAGAATGACAATAAGATAATTATTCTCAACTCCCTGACTCTATTTCATAAGTATCACTTAAACTTCCTTATTCCATCAAAACATACTAATGGGTATAAAAGCAAAGAATTTTCAAAACCGATCAAAAACTTTTGGGCTATTTTGCATAAGGGATTTTTGTAATCTCTCCTTTTTTCCGGTTTCCATCAGTCAGCTCTATTTTTCAAGAGTTTCTGAATGTGGCCAAGACACTCATCGATGGTGATATATTCAGCCCTATTTTGCAAGGGTTTATGAATCAACCATGATTTTTTTTGCATTGAAGAACGGGGAATTTAGGAGAAAAATAAAAGGAAAAAACTCTCGTATCTTGCTTTTATTCAGAGGCACTTCATTGCAACCTCAAAGAATATATTGCTTTTCCTTTGGAAGAAGAATTTTTTTCTTTTTCTTCTTCTTCTCTCTTTTGCACAAAAACCCTTTTTAAGATTTTTACCCAAAAGATTTTTCACAATTTGAAAAGAAAGAATAACACCCAGAAGTATATAAAGGAATTAGAGAAAGATCATGTACTCATGTTAAATAAAAGAATCAAGAAGTTAAAAACAGGAATCTATAAGTCATTAGAAAGCTTACCTCTTGAGAGCAAGCATTAGTCATTCCTAATCTTATCTCAATCAAAAACATGCAAAAAGTTTAGTAAAACATTGATAAAACTCACAACTTATGCATATTATAAATAAAACTTATTTTTTAAGGGGGGGTCCCTGTCCTACACTTGGCAGGAACACTGTCCCCAGTGTTCAAAAGAAACAATAAAAACAAAAAAGAAGTAAAACGTGTTTTTTTAAGATTACTAAATAAATAATTTGAAAGAATTAAAAAAAACAATTCATAAAAGAAATAAAAGAGAATGGTAAGAAGGGCTCCCCTGTTTGACATTGAAGGTGTGAGGAGGAACCGCCCTACACTTAGCCTTTTAGGCTATTTGGCATCATTTGAGATCCTGGGCAGGATAGTGACCGAATTCGCATGCTCCCGTGGATTTGTTTACGTTTGGGACGGGAGTTGACCTTGCTGTCTTGGTTGCGTCAGAAGTTGCTGTAACTGCAACTGCAACGATTTGTGCTCTTTGCGAATGGTCGAGATCTCGTTGTGAGTGTCCTGGGTCTTGTTCATCAGGGCTGACATCATGTCACAAAGTTCAGCCATTTCAGCCTCTGATGATGATGTAGGATGGGATGGTCTGTATTGCCTTGGACCTCCCTGGTAGCCGGCTTGACTCTGAAAGTGTTGAGGGGGTAGGTTCCCCTGTTGCCATGGCTGCCAATACCCTTGGTTACTCACATAGTTGACTTCCTCAACATTCTGAAAGTTGGGCATGTCAGGGCTTGGAGCGTGTGGTCGTGCACTAACCACATTCGCCTGTTGAGAAGTTTGTTCATTGCTAGTTGCTCCACCACTTTTTGTAGAGCGCTAACTTCGTGGAAGTTTGAGCATTGCTCCAACAACTGCTCATGACTTTGCATCAATTTGTCAAATTTTGCATCACCCTCTCCCACTTGATATAAACCAGCGGTACTACCCCTGGTTCCACCGGTGGCCCAATCTCTAATCTCTTCACAAAGAGATTCAATTCTAGAGAGGAATTGATCTCCAGGCTTCTTCAGTATGTCTGCACCAAGGGAGGATAGGATCATCGTCTTGCATTGGTTGACCAACCCTTTGTAAAACAACTGAGATAGTTGTTCCTTGGTGAGGCCGTGGTGTGGACATGTGCGCAGCAACCCCTTGAATCTGTCCCAAGTCTCACAGATGTTCTCCGAGCTAGGTTGTTTGAAGTTGTAAATGTCGGCGATCATCTCCAGGGTGCGACTTGGAGGCATGAATTTATCATAAAACTTGGTTGCCATGTCTTCCCATGTGGTGATGGTACTGGGGGTTAGACTGTGGTACCACTTGCTGGCGTTCCCCGTAAGGCTATGGGGAAAGAGAGAAAGTCTGGCGTATTGGAGGACATTGTTTGTGGAGGTTAGGCTGTTTGTGTGTTGTAAAAATTTGGTGACATGGAGCAAGGCATCGTCCGGGTTTGTACCATCAAAAAGACCCAACTCCTTTATGCATCTAATTTGATGATATGGCTTAAGTTTTTGCCATTCATCGTATTCGTTTTGTGGAAGGAGAGGAAGGTCGATTGCTGGTTTTTGGCCTTGGTTAGAAGGCCGGTTTATGTTACGGACGGTAGGTGCTGCCATCGGTGTGTTGTGTAGGTTTTGTAGGTTTCTTCGTTGTTGAAGGGAGCGAAGAAAGGTCCTCTCGATTTCTGGGTCGAAATTTGCTAAATCTTCAGGGAAACTCGTGGACCGCAGAAGCATTCACCTTTTAATGATTTAGGAGGATCAAAGTACAAAGTTATAATATTTCGTAATAATAAGGGAAATAATATAATGACATAATTAAAATTACGAGAATACAAGAAGAACATGAATTTTTGGTTATGCCGGATAGCGTGCCGGGTGACGCATACCCGGCAGTGGACTTCCTCCACTAATGCCGGGTTTATAACATCCGGCATATAGCCCGGCGTATCCAAAGAGTAAAAAATAACTTGATTAAAAGACATGGAAGTAAGAGATATGAAATGTAATAGATCTTGCCTAACTGTCCCTACTAATTACGGCAAAAATATTGAGTGAAATTGAAAATGCCGGGTTACGTGCCGGATAACTCCTGTCCGGCTTCGGACTTCCTCTGAGATGCCGGTTGTGAGAAACCCGGCACAATACACGGCAGATTAAAATCAAAATTCAAATTAAAGAATCATAGTATAGGGACTATTAGAAGAGAGAAACATGAAAGGTGCAAGCAAGAATAAATTTGAATTTAAAAACTTAATATTATACGAATCATAAAAAAAACTTGAAAGTGCCGGACAGCATGCCGGGTAGAAACCATCCGGCATCGGACTTCCTCTGATTATGCCGGGTTTCAGTTGTCCAGCATTGTGCACGGCACCTTCGATTCTGCAACCACTAATGGCGAAATAAATCAAAGAATAAAAGAATAAAGAATAAAGAATAGGGTGTTTTTACCGAATTTTGGACTTGGACTAATTCCAAGTCCCCGACAACGGCGCCAATTTGCTAACTGAGAATTTGTTAGGATAAATATATACAAAAAGAATAAAATAATAACTAATCCTACAACTCTACTACGGGTAGCAAAATAAAACCCGGTCGGAGTATAGTGTAAGTATATTACGACCGAAAGTATCGTACCCAAGGGACTTATAGAAAATTAGTCCTAATCCGGGCAAAAGCCTATTCTATAATAATAAGGGGGGAAATGTAAATGTGATTCTAAACTAAGACAACTAAATAAACTAACTTTGATTCGAGAAGATTATCAATGTAAGGGAAACGTATAACCAATAATCAAGGGTGGCAAGTCTCAAAGAGGATATGGTCTCACAAAATGCATATGCCGGGTGACATGCCGGACCTCCGCTACCCGGCAGATTCATGGCCTTGAATGTGCCGGACAACTTCAATCCGGCACCACATCCGACATCGTACATTTCGTAAATAACACTTCCAGATTCGGTTCTGACAAAAGGAACTCAATACTCATACTTGCATCGTGCATAGCTAATGCCGCGAATACAACCAGAATAATGGGAAATAAGAGATTAACCCTAAACCTTAGGTCTTGATGCCCCTCTTTCGGAACAACAAACTTAAAGATTACCAAAATCCTAATCTATCCTATTCTTGTCTTGTGAACATTAAATAGGACTTAAAGATAAGAGAATAAATAGCTACTTCATTCTACTTTGCATGAAGATTAGAACTCGGGTTAAGAAACTTGAAAATTCCATAAATGGTCATAAGAGTTTTACAAGGAAATCTTCCCTAACCAAAAATCTAACAAGGATTCTGCATCACCATCCACACAACTACAAGAAGAGAATACAAAGGGGGAGAAGGAGATGTTAATAGCCTTAACCTGACAAGGTCTTCTTCTTCTCTTGCGTGGACGGATCTGCAGACGTTCCTTGGACACCAACAATGGAGTGGGGCGGAAATAGAGTGTGAATGGCGTGGATTTTGTATGTTGAAGTGTCCCCATTGATGTAGACTCTCGGCCTATTTATAGGGCTTCAATATGTTTCTTGCCGGGCGTCGTGCCGGATCATCGGTAGCCGGCACACGTGGGAAATGTGCTTAACTGTTAACGGTCGAAACCATCAATTCTGCACGAAACAGTACATATGCCGGGTAGGATATACCCGGCATCACACCCGACAGCGGTTGGAAATCACGTGGAACACATGTGCTGTCGTATGGTCAACTGAAGCGACTCTATACTCATGCCGGATATAATTTACCCGGCATCGCATCCGGCAAGGCCTCTTTTCTGTTCTGTGTTCATGCCGTGTAGGACCAACCCGGCACCGAGTCCGACTTCAATGGAATTTCTGCCTAGAGATGCGTTCCTTGTATATAAAACACATAAAACATAAGACTGTACAAATAATATACTTTAACGCATAATCTAACATAAATAACACATATATAACTTTATTTAGATAGATATAATATTAAATCTAACACATAAAATATGATAAGTCTGCGGCTTATCACCATACTAAATGTTACATATATACATATAATTTGGAGGTTGTAAACCTAAAACGTTGAGGAGTATTGATACAATTCAGAGGGCTAAGTACCATTAAATATACCTACCCTATTTTGGAGGCACATGTCCTACACTATTCTTATGGTTCTATACGAGCATATGTCTTCTATGACAGCTCAAGTTACGAATACGAATAAAGGGCGCAAGAAAACGAATAAGGTCAACCCCCTATGTAGTATAAATTGTAATATAAACATGGTAACGAATAACTCTTCTTAACACTTACAGTAAAGATAGTATAAGTTACATTAAGAGTTTGAATTAATATATACACTAAAAGTGAGAGGAAATAAAATTTAAAGGTAGTAAAATATACCCCTTAGCTTGTAACAAGTGTTTTATACATGAAATTTCCTAACGCTATATGCTAGTCCTTGTGATTCTAAATTCTTTATTTGATACACCTAATTGACCTATTTTTTTTGAAGCCATTGAGTTATGGATTAACCACGTTTCTAAGAGATAGAAACAAACAATAAGCTGTGATTGTCCTATTACCAAACAGAAGGACTCAAACTGGAAACCCTTAGTTGGAGCTGGTACTGATATTAAGAGATACTTAACCTAGGCTTAACATATGGTTCACCTGATTTATGGAGTTTAGATGAAATAAGGAAAGCCAAGCTTTAAGGCGAAGGAAATAGTACTTTATGGAACTGTAATTGTGGATGGAATTATGAAAACTTTCCTTGAGGTCTAACTGTGACTGTCCTTGCTCCAAGTGATAGTAATCAAAGTATAGGCAATAATCAAGCCCTGATAAGTGAAATAGTAGATAAGCCTTTTAAAGAGAAGAGAGTATTCTATGGTATGCAAGTCCATGACGAAACTTATTACTTGTATGATGGATTTAAGAGTTGAAATGATTGATGGATATAATTATTAGACAGTATGAGCCTAGATGTGTTAATAAGAATTTACTTTTTTTTGCCAAAAGGAAAAACTGGCTTCCCCGCTTGATAATATGATCAAGGGAATATGGTACCGGGGATTTGGGAATACACTAGATTCGAGTATAGGTTATAACAGATATTGGGTTAATAGTATAGTGGTCAAGAGAAAAATGTAGTACTCACCACGTCACAAAGTTTGATAAGATAAAAATTTGGAAATGACAATTATGTGATTGTGTGATATTTGACGTGGGAGGTCGAACTTGATCCTGGTCAGATCAAGGGAAAACCAAACACAAAATGGTGTGGAAGGATAGTTCAACACTGATGCTGACCCCGTCAGAGTTGGATGATTCCTGAGACTCCTTACAAGTGGTCACAAATATTTCTGCGATACGTAAGTATCTATTCTTTAACCTAAGATAAAATTTGACTAATAAGTACATGAGATGTAGAAGGTGTAAATTAAGAGTTAAGTGTCCAGGTTACCCCGAGAAGATTAAAAAGCTAAAACAACTCCGCATATGTCGGAAAAATAGTCAATTGTGAGGGAAATACTAACTATTATTATTCCATGAACCATGTTAATAAATAAATATGAGATCAAGAGAAAATTACCTATAATAACAGTATTCTCAAACTACCTTCTAAGTTACGGCCAAATCACCATCTGGAAGGAAAAATCGACTTCCATGTCTTTCTTTATAAATTCAAACCCAATATATTAAATAGGAATCTACCTATAAACATGGTAGAATATCAAGAGTAGAAACATCATACTAAAACTCACACGAGTTGATTCTCAACTGCAAGAACATATTCAATAAAGAGAAAATGCACCTTGCTAGAAACCTTAACAGGAACCCTATTTGTGGTATACGTGATGAACAAATGATAATAATCATGTATATACTACCGACAATTGGCGAATCAATTATATCAAGAAACCTTTCTATAATATACATAAGATGCACGGCTCAACCGTAACTCATACTTTACATTGGAAATGAAAGCCGTATATGGCGACAGTAAACTCAAATACCAGAATCACAAGATGATGATCTGAAAATCAAAGAGAGAGATTTTTAAGTATGCCCCAATATTAATACAAGACCCGAGCGTCGACGATTACAATTACAGGAGGCGATTAATGGAAGTGTGTTACACACAATAGTTTAAATAAGCCATGAAATAATTTTGGCAATGTACAAGATAGTAGATCACCTTCACCCATACACACAGGATTCAAATATAAAAGCATACTAATGCACTAGGGAACATGTCAGAGAATGCATAGATTCTTGAGGGCTATACCTCGTAAACGAACATAAGTCATATGCTGATGTCCATAGGAGAGATCTCGAATTCGCAGTAGGCGATCGAGTCTTCCTTAGAGTTTCACCTATGAAGGGAATTTTTAGATTTGGCCAGAGGGGCAAGCTTAGCCGAAGTATGTAGGACCGTACCTTATTACGGAGCGAGTGGGCCCATTAGCCTACATATTAGATTTATCTGGTGAGCTTGAGAGGGTGCACAATGTGTTTCACATTTCTCAACTAGAGTAGTACGTGCCTCACCCATCACATATCTTAGAGCCCAAGACACTCAAGCTAGATCCAACACTTAGATACGAGAGACCCCAGTTCTCATTTTAGACGCCAAGACTAGGGAGACCAGGAACGAGACCATTAGAATGGTCAAGGCTTTGTGGTCAAACCACGGCATTCAGGAGGAGACATGGGAGTTAGAAGACTCCATGCGAGACAAGTATCCAGCACTTTTCTCTTAGTTTTCTGTATACTTGTAGGGGTACGTGGGCGTAACCCTTTTTAAGGGGGGTAGAGCTGAAATACCCCGAACTTAAATATGGTGATTAGAATATTTTAATATAGTATTTAAGGGCCTAATAGTGCCTAAGTAATTTTGGTAAGGAAAAATAAATCCAAAAGAAATGAGAAAAACGCTTAGAAAGCGGAAAATGCTAAAACAAGCGTTAAATAACCATAGGAGGTACGAGACCTCGGTTATAGTATCGTAAGGATTCCTAAGGCTTATTCATGCCTAATTAGTATACGGGAATGACTCCCGAAGAAAACGGATCCAAGAAATGTATTAAAACGCTAAAAGAGTTTTAGCGCACGTTTTTCGAGGAAACCCGAAAACGTGGTTTTAAGTGGTCAAACGAACCCGTAAAAATTATAAATCACTAAATAATAATTATTAAGCCTTTATGGAAGCTTAATAACCAATAAAAATAAAGAAACAAGAAAATTCCGGAAAACGGGCCCGGTTAGTGAATAGTATCAAAACCGGGTAAAATAATGAGCGTTTACTGTAAAAGACGAAAAACGCTCCAGCTAGTACAACAGTGGGGGCCGGTTTTTACTGGTATAAACAGCTCACTCTCACACACACATGTAACTAGCTAATTAAATAAGGAGAGTCAAAAGTAAAAAGTAGAAAAGGTACTTTAACCTTTTCTCTCACCTCACTTCCCCATTTCTCCTTTCTCTTTCTTCTTTCTCCTTCCCCCATCGATTCCTCTCTCCTTCTCCATGGGGCTGGCGATTTTTGAGAAGCTCCAACACCTCTCATGGCTTCTCTTCTTTCTCCATGCTCTAGCTCCATTTGAGCGCCAAATGTAAAACAAAATACATATTTGAACTCCTCTCTTCAAGCTCTACATTTCTATCTTTTCAAAATCCAAAAATGAGCAACTTCATCTCCATGGGTTTTCCCCATTTGAAGAGAAAAGCACACCATTGTGAAGCTCGGAGTCTCATCTTCCTCCTAAGGTAAAAAGTTTCAAGAAAAATCCATTTTTCCTCCATTCTCTATGGTGGCCGATTTTTGCCCCTTCTTGTAATGCCTTGTTTCTTCTTTGTTTGAGCTTGGTTCAACTCTCCAATGGTGGAGGAACCCTCCTTTGCATTCAAGGCTTGAAAACCTCTCTTAAAAGCCCCAAGGTAAAAACCCTAACTAATGGTAATTTAAACCCTTCATTTAATTAGTGAAGTTTTAAGGGATTAGAATTCTAATTATATTCTCCTTATGTAATTTGGGTGTTGGGATGGAGTTTGGAAACTCCATCCCCCACATGGCCGATTTTGCAAGAAAAAGAGAAGGAGAAGAAGTGGAAAGGAAATGAAGGAAATTTAAGCTCAAGGTAAGAGCTCTTCCTTAATGAAAAATTTTAATGCATTAGGATAATGGGAATGGGTGAACCAATTTAAAGAAACCAAAATAATGTAGTAGAATTGTAATTGTGAAAGTTTGGGTATTTGTGAACAAGTATGTGGATTGTAGGCTATAGAGCCAAGGAATTGTGTATGTGTATTGATATTGTGTTTTGAGGAATTAAAGATGTATTAAGATTGCTTGTATTGCTGGTAGGACCCTTGTATGGGTGTGGCTAGAATAGGAATGATTTTGGTGATGATGGGTATGTGTGGATAAGTAAGAATTATAGGTGAGCTATGGCAAAATTTTGGTAGGAATTGTGCACTAAAGAATGACTTGGTGAATGGGAGAACCAAGGTATGTATTGGGGTTAGTAGAGATGTTTAATGACCATGGATTGGTAATTGGAGGATGAGGATAAAGAATATAAAAATCTGTAGCTAGAAGTGATAAAAATGTATTGGAGAAGCTAGGAGAAATTGGTGTGCAGGATTTTGTAAAATGAGTGTTGGAACTTGGGTGTAGGTAGTGTAATGGCTAGGGAATGAATTGGCATGCTAAGGAGAGGTATTTAGAATGCTTGGAATGGCAATGACTGAGGAAGTATTGGATGGGAGAATTGAATGGTAAAATCTGTAGCGTGAGTGTAACAAAAACTGTTACATGAGTTGAAGAAAAGTAAGGAAATTGTGTAAGTTGTTTGATGGATTTAGTAATGGATTTGGTGGATGAATTAAGGTGATTTAGAGGGTTTAATTAGTGCTAAAACATGTGGGATTACATGTAGGAAGATTGGGGAAGAAATGGGTAAAGAAAGAAGTGGAAAACAAAACCTGTAGGCATGTTCTGGAACTGTCCGACCCAGAGGTTGGGTCAGACGGTGGGTCGGACAGACCCAGACTCCGGAATCGAAATTACTGGAATGGTCCGACCCAGAGGTGTATGGGTCGGACGGAACAGTTCTGGGTCGGACGGGACACTTTCAGAAGACGGGAAAACTTACTGAAATGGTCCGACCCAGGGCTTGGGTCGGACGGTGGGTCGGACGGCCCTAACTTATAAACAAACAGTAGTAACATAGTAATCATATGTATGTATGTATGTAGGTAAGTACATAAATAAAGGACCTTAGTAATATACCATTAATGTGACAACAATGGTAAGGAAGTAAGTATGGGAGTAGGAAAACAAGTATGAAAAGTAAGTAAGTAGGTTGGGAGTATAAGAACATTAAGTATACCGGGATAACGGGGTAAGTACGGGAATAGTAATTATTTGTGTATCGTAAGAGTATAGTATTAATAATAATGTTGGAACATTATCAGTGGAACAAGTGTGAACCAAGGAACGAGGGAACACACGGTAGAGCTAACTCCGGTGAAAGGTATGATTTCCTCATGCCCCGTATGCTAACCGAGTTACGTTGATTTGTGTGCTGTATGCCGGCTAATCAAGACTAAAGCATGAAAACGGTTTATTGCCTTTCGTTGTATGTCTTGTTGTATGTTGATTGAGCTAACCTTTCTTGATTGATCGTGTGGCCTCACTTAGTGCGTAGACCGACTCATAGATGAGTCTTATTGTGATCGACTCGTAGTAAGAGTCATGTGTGAACCAATGGAACCGTAGCAACGCACTAAACCAACGAACCAATAAACGATAACGTAAACCAATGAACTCACTAGAATGTGAGAGAGTGTACGGGAGTAATAACCTTCCGATAACGGTAGGAGAAACGAAATGAATAATCCACAAACAAAAAGTAGTGGAAGTATATAAGTAACCTCTATTAGAGGAATTATTCTTGGTGCAAGACATGAACCATGGGAGTAGTAAAGAATGATGAGGGATCTCCAACCCCTTAGTAATTAGTCGACCCATTATGAGAGGGCCCGACTGATGTAAGTATGTCCCGAACATGAGAGTATTCGATACGTTGGGGAAACCCTTAAATATGAGGATACTAGTCGGTTGTAATTCCCTAAGCTAGTGGAGGTTGTCAAGAGAGATACTTCTAGGCTAACCCACGAGATGTATTATACTCTGAGAGAAGAGTGTTGGGAATTTGAGTAGTCCGGTACAAACGGGCATTTGAGTATTTGAGGAGCTAAGCGTATAGCCCTCGTATTGTAGGTCCGGTGGCGAGTCTTGTGTATGACTCCGCCCAGAGGCCAAGTAACGAGTAATGAGTATCGCGTATGTATGAGTAAAGTAATGAGTACCGAGTAAGAAGTGAGTATGAGTATGTAATGAGTACCGAGTATTGAGTATGTATGAGCAAGTATCAAGTATTGAGTACGTATGAGTAAGTAAGGAGTATTGAGTAGTGAGTATGCACAAGTATAGTAACGAGTACAGAGTAAGGATCGTGTGCGTGTAAGGTATTGAACATGGAGTGATGAGTATGCAAGAGTGAGGAGTAGGTATGAGTAGAGTAACGAATATTGAACACAGTACAAAGAGTAATGTATGTATAACAAATACGAATGTTTGACTATTGAATTGTCTTCCTTGGTAAGTATTGAACTTGCATATTTATGTAGGAATTTTTGATTGTATTGTTGTAGTATGAGTATGTATGTATGCATGTAAAATGAACTCCATGTATACCCGACCCAAAGTAGTCGGCGTACCGCGGTTAGCACGCGGTATATGCGGATTTCATATGCAGCGTAAGCTGACCCCCTAGGGGGACCGTTTTTAGTGTGCAGGTACCCGAAGCTGATCACCATTCGAGAGAGTAGGACGGGGACTGCTACGTAAGCATGGGTAGTTGTATAGTAGGGATTGGCACTCGTGTTGTAATGCAAATTGGGAAGCTTGAACTGTATCAGTAATTTAAGGATTGTAGTATACTCGGTATAGTAGTGTATTGGGGTTGTAATTGGATTATGGATGAGTATGCAATGGGAAGTATTGTATTGTGTAGAGTACTCGGTATGTTCATGTTCATCAGACCGATAGTATGTAGTATTGTAACTCGCCTTGTTAGTCACGTGGGTGACTGACGGCATTGTACACCCGCCGTTGTGTAAGGAGTATCCGCTGCGAAGGTAAGTATTTGTACAGTAATGACGGTATTGGCGGTGGGGGTGTTACAAAAAGTGGTATCAGAGCGAAGTATCGCTCTGATGGATGAAATACCGAGTTTAGGTAAATACCGAGTTAGGAAGTAGAGACTTAGGGCTAAGGGTTGAGTGTTAGCGTGTGAGGTACGCTAGTTAAGAACTTTCGTGTGAACTGGAAACCTACTACAACCATACCCCGCCCTCCGCAACCCACGATATTAAGATGGAAAATGATGCCAGAGAGTTGGAAAGACCTCTCACACTCGGGTAACACCCGATCTGGCAGATGTAAGTAAACCTTATTAGAAAAGGAACCTGTCATACGGTAGAGTCCAAACACTGGAAGTCCCGAAGACGGTTCCCGTTGAACGACAAGGACCGCACTTAATGGTGGAGAAATGAAGATCCTAAACACAAGGTGATGGAATTTATGGCACCATGGGGCGACATGCTTCGCAGTCGCGAGAACCATGAGTAGCCAGCAAGAAGAGAAGCACAATCGCGCAATGAAATAAGGAAGATAGAGTAGCAAGCCCGAGACAAGGGAGTCTACGGACTGTAATGTTCGATAATACCAACAACGGTATGCAAACCGACTAAGGAATTAGTCGAGGTTGGATTAACACCAAACCTGTACGCCAAGAGGCTGCAATAACCGAACGACATAGATCAGGTGACAATGGAAGTAATCATAAAGCATATACCCATAGGACTACAACGTGGTTCCTGAGGATAAGTCAAGTCTCATTAACCACAATGAAGGTGTGAGGCACCCGGATGGACGACGACCATGTCAAGTACTCTGAGAAACGACTCAAGAGATCGATCACCAAGATCAAAAGATCGAGGGAAGATCTAATAAAACCACCAATCATGGATGGAAACGATACCGTCACCGGTATACATTAACCGAAAAACAACCTACCCGCGCACTTGCCCGGGGCAAGTGCAGCAACTACAAGATGGTTGGAAGACTTTTAACAACCCACAAATACTTACTAAAGTACCGCTATGATGAATGGAGCAAATATAGGATCACCAATCCTAAGTATTTAAATAATGAAATCTCGGAAAGGCCTAACGGCCCGACCATTGTATTGAGAGTATACCGGTCAGCAAGAAGCTGAACTTGGTCAAGACCTGAATCATGGCAACTCCATGAAGAATTTCTCTTAACACCGAACCGTTATTTCAAAACCAAAATTTTTCTTTCAAAACTACGAACCCTTCTTTTAAACCTTGGATTTTTAAAACCAAACAAACGGAATTACGGTGAGTATCATAGAATGATACAAGAGGAGTTGACAATAGAATACTTCACCTAGGCGTGTGACGAACACTACGAGTGTACCCAAATACGGGATGTGGGACGACCGCACTCCGAAGGAGCTTGCAGGCCTGACAGATAGTTGGGTAAGTGGTAACGTGCCAAGAAGGTACCCCATGTATGTATACATGTAGTGTACGAAACACGGGAAGTAGTCAACTCTGTTCTACGGACCATAAGCAAATTCAAAACAGAACAGTTGGATACCTCAAACGAGCAAAGGGAACTCAGACAAGCTTACAAGCTAAGGAGTCAAGAACCTACTACAGGAAGGTGATTAAGAGTTAAAGGTGCGAGAAGCACCAACAACTGAATAAAGACATTGGACATGTCTTGAATATATTAAAGTAAAACGTGATGACTGGAAGGAATACCCAGTCCAAACACAGTAAGGCAAATGCCTAACATTAACACATCAGTGTTCAATGAACGGGACGAGATCCCCAGAACAACTACCACAAACACACAGGGTGATGTGGCAAGGTACCGGAAATACCATTCATCACTGAAGAGAACACCAAACCCGTTATAACATAAGGAAAAACACCAATGGTCTACCCTAAGAACGGGAGACGTTATAACCCTCAACGGATGACTTAGATCCAGAACCGCAAGATAGGATAACAAACTGGACATCCTTATAAATGTCCGCCAGACGCAATAACATAAACAATAATACCCAGGAGCAATCCATAAAGGGTATCAAGTCAACACAGTTGAATGAAATATCGTGGTAAGAACACCACAATTGGAACGAACATACGGTTAGAACACCGAAGGGATCCCACTTGACAGGGGATACCCCAAAGCAATAAATGGTATCGATCTATACCAGGATACAAAAAGGGCCTCCAACGAACGGAAGCGTGATGCGACGATCTTATTAGGGAGCCCAGTATCACCTCCAAGCCCAGCGATGGCTTACAGAGAAGTAACCACTCGAGGACGGCCTATGATGAGCAGAGCTCTAGGCAATATGGCTAGTACGCCATGAAACTGTTACCACATAACCCCACGGTTGCAAAACCAATGTGGACTATATGGAAAGTGGTCAAGGATGACACCGATAAAAGAGTAACAACCAATAATGGAGGATCCCCTCATAAATACGAAACCGCAAGAGCGGTGAACACATGGATACCAAGAAGGGAATACCATCAGTAACTGTCAGGAAATATACCCCTCTCAGAACTACTAATGTAGTCAAGCTTGAGCATACAATTATTGTCAAGCAATGTGAAATAAGCTTCAACAGCAATTGTTGACAACCAAGGAGTAACCGGTTATAAAACCAATGATGCTCAGGGAGCTCAGAAAAATAAAGGAATACCACATGCGGTATTTGCCAAATATATGGGGAACCATTGTATAAATGATAGAGATGCATGAGCTGAAGCTAGCAACAGTGGATGCCATGTAAACCAATATTGTGGAATTAGTAAGAACATGGTGCGCATCAGGCGACCAATATACGTGAATAATCACCCAATACTATGGAGTTGTTAGTACAATATGGTAGACAGACCGGGCGACAAGCTAGAAGTCTGCACCAAATGATGAAGCACCACCTGAAAGAGTAGCGAGCAGTCCTATTGCGATCTCATAAGAGAGTTGCTGCCAAGGGTTTACGCCTCTGCACTCTGTAGGACTGAGTGTTTTGGTATTGCACTTGTGTAGTTAATGATCTAGTGGGATAGCTAGGAATATGGAAAATGTAAGTAGTAGTAAATCCTTCCTTCCACCAATAAACATGGCATAAGCCAGTTAAGCAAAAGGTCGGGAACAAACCGTGCGGCCTAAGGCCAAGGAAGCACGAAGAGGGTGAAACACACCAATAATCACAAGATGTGAATTCCATTGGAATAAAAGTGAAAGGAGACTTAAGAAAGTCACAAGGACCGACGCATTGAAAATGCAAGGTCATACAAGTAAAGAATACTTGTGATGAACCAGAGAAACTGGTACAATTCGGAAACCACTAACAACAGAGGAAGTACTACAACTAAGTAGTGACTTAACCTCAACCGACAATAAGTCGGAGAAACCAAGTGTATGATCACTACAAAACACAACAACATGTATGTAGATTGCCAGAGAGCTGGTTACAATCTAAAACTCATCGAGTTTGAGCACGGTAAAAGAACACCACACATGGTTACTAAAAAGAGATGATGGGTAACCCGTTAAGGATAACGAGAAGGGCGAATAACCCAAGTTATCAGGGTCACGCAGCAGAAGCTAGTGGGCCCAGAATTCTAGGTGAAATACACCTAATAAACACGAGGTTAATCATTAATGCCTCACAACCATTCAAGCTAGAACCGAACCCGGTTGAGAGTGAAATAACTCCGACGGAAATTCTTGATGCAGGGACTAACCGGTAATACGGTTAAGACCCGTTGATCAAGGAGCATTGTATAATAGACCACATGGAAACTGAACCACTCCATGACGGCTGAATGCCTTCGACCTATGTCCAATGTTGACACATGGTAGATTACGTGGGCGTAATCCCTTTTAAGGGGCGTAGAGCGAAAACGCCGAAATGTATGTTTTACGTGATAGGTGCGTAAACTACAATGCGCATAGCGCAAGAAAATTCGTTTTGATGGTTGATACTTATGTTACATAAACATTTGTATTCACTCATCGTGTAATTGTGGTAATTTGAGAAGCAAGTATAGGAAAAAGGAGTAGTGAAACTCCAGGGGAATGAGAACCCCGATTGGTAATAGTATGAGGAATGAGTATGTATGGGAGACTTGAGGAGTATAAATCGGTTTGGAACCGATGTATGTAATGAGTATAAATTGGTATACAACCGATGCATTTTATGAGTATAAATTTGGTATAGCAAATTAATGGGATATTACACCCATGAATTTCTTGAGTATAGTAGTTGGAGATGATGTAGTAATAGTTGATGAGATGATTAGTAAGTAAGTAAGTGAATATAAATTGGAAAATGTATGTGTATGATTATGAGTAGCAAGATTAAAAAGATAGAAAACGAAATGATGTTTGACGAGCTGTCTGTTTGTATTGAGGGGGAAGTGGAACTTGATTGCTAGCGATCAAGGGAAACCGAACACAAATTGGAGTGGAAGGATAATTCAACACCAATGCTGATCACATTGGGGTTGAAGGACTCTGGAAGCTCCCTTAAGTGGCCACAATAATAACACTAGTAATAGGAATAATCATCATAAATTGAAATTGGGAGATGTATGCAAGTTTTCAAAATGAATTTCCAAAACTAATTTGGTACAATGTTTTCTTCAAAATTGAGAATGAGGATCGGTTTTGAAACCGCTCCCACGGGCGCTAGTGGATCTTCCATGCCTAGGCACGGGTATCCGGTCGAAACCATAGGAGGAGAAGCTAGTTGTGAGTCGGTGGGAGTGTTGATTAGTTTTGAAACCACTACACCGGTGTACGGTAACAGTGTGTGTTTTGTATTTTTCCAAGGGCACTGGGGCAGCGTAGTCCCGAGTAAGTATGAGTAAGTATGAGTAAAGTATGAGTAAGTAAGTATGAGTAAGTGCCTGAGGATCTCTATATGTGTAAATGAATTTGATCAGAACCAAAGGACCGTGGAGCCAGAAAGTGTAAGTGCTCAAGTCATGACGGCCGTGAACCAGAAAGCGTAAGTGTTCAAACGTGACCGGTACCTGAGGGATCACTCGCCATTGGGGGAGGATTGTACCTAATTGTCTGCGGATGGACCCCCTTGGAGAGAAGTAAAACGGATATTTTGATTGCTATGCATGCAGTGACATGCTGTTTGGATGCGTAGTATGCATCATGTCAGACATTTGGAGTTTGACAAGTTATGTGTAGAGGTCATAACCTTAGCATAGAGTATATGTACGAGTAACAGTATTAGATTCACCAACTTTGAGGGCAAAGTTCTTTAAGGGGGGTAGATTGAAATACCCCGAACTTAAATATGGTGATTAGAATATTTTAATATAGTATTTAAGGGCCTAATAGTTCCTAAGTAATTTTGGTAAGGAAAAATAAATCCAAAAGAAATGAGAAAAACGCTTAGAAAGCGGAAAACGCTAAAACAAGCGTTAAATAACCATAGGAGGTACGAGACCTCGGTTATAGTATCGTAAGGATTCCTAAGGCTTATTCATGCCTAATTAGTATACAGGAACGACTCCCGAAGAAAACGGATCCAAGAAATGTATTAAAACGCTAAAAGAGTTTTAGCGCACATTTTTCGAGGAAACCCGAAAACGTGGTTTTAAGATCAAACGAACCCGTAAAAATTATAAATCATTAAATAATAATTATTAAGCCTTTATGGAAGCTTAATAACCAATAAAAATAAAGAAACGAGAAAATTCTGGAAAACGGGCCCGGTTAGTGAATAGTATCAAAACCGGGTAAAATAATGAGCGTTTACTGTAAAAGACGAAAAACGCTCCAGCTAGTACAACAGTGGGGGCCGGTTTTTACTGGTATAAACAGCTCACTCTCACACACACATGTAACTAGCTAATTAAATAAGGAGAGTCAAAAGTAAAAAGTAGAAAAGGTACTTTAACCTTTTCTCTCACCTCACTTCCCCATTTCTCCTTTCTCTTTCTTCTTTCTCCTTCCCCCATCGATTCCTCTCTCCTTCTCCATGGGGCTGGCGATTTTTGAGAAGCTCCAACACCTCTCATGGCTTCTCTTCTTTCTCTCCATGCTCTAGCTCCATTTGAGCTCCAAATGTAAAACAAAATACATATTTGAACTCCTCTCTTCAAGCTCTACATTTCTATCTTTTCAAAATCCGAAAATGAGCAACTTCATCTCCATGGGTTTTCCCCATTTGAAGAGAAAAGCACGCCATTGTGAAGCTTGGAGTCTCCTCTTCCTCCTAAGGTAAAAAGTTTCAAGAAAAATCCATTTTTCCTCCATTCTCTATGGTGGCCGATTTTTGCCCCTTCTTGTAATGCCTTGTTTCTTCTTTGTTTGAGCTTGGTTCAACTCTCCAATGGTGGAGGAACCCTCCTTTGCATTCAAGGCTTGAAAACCTCTCTTAAAAGCCCCAAGGTAAAAACCCTAACTAATGGTAATTTAAACCTTCATTTAATTAGTGAAGTTTTAAGGGATTAGAATTCTAATTATATTCTCCTTATGTAATTTGGGTGTTGGGATGGAGTTTGGAAACTCCATCCCCCACATGGCCGATTTTGCAAGAAAAGAGAAGGAGAAGAAGTGGAAAGGAAATGAAGGAAATTTAAGCTCAAGGTAAGAGCTCTTCCTTAATGCGAATTTTAATGCATTAGGATAATGGGAATGGGTGAACCAATTTAAGAAACCAAAATAATGTAGTAGAATTGTAATTGTGAAAGTTTGGGTATTGTGAACAATATGTGGATTGTAGGCTTAGAGCCAAGGAATTTGGTATGTGTATTGATATGTGTTTTGAGGAATTAAAGATGTATTAAGATTGCTTGTATTGCTGGTAGGACCCTTGTATGGGTGTGGCTAGAATAGGAATGATTTTGGTGATGATGGGTATGTGTGGATAAGTAAGAATTATAGGTGAGCTATGGCAAAATTTTGGTAGGAATTGTGCACTAAAGAATGACTTGGTGAATGGGAGAACCAAGGTATGTATTGGGGTTAGTAGAGATGTTTAATGACCATGGATTGGTAATTGGAGGATGAGGATAAAGTATATAAAAATCTGTAGCAAGAAGTGATAAAAATGTATTGGAGAAGCTAGGAGAAATTGGTGTGCAGGATTTTGTAAAATGAGTGTTGGAACTTGGGTGTAGGTAGTGTAATGGCTAGGGAATGAATTGGCATGGTAAGGAGAGGTATTTAGAATTCTTGGAATGGCAATGATTGAGGAAGTATTGGATGGGAGAATTGAATGGTAAAATCTGTAGCATGAGTAACAAAAACTGTTACATGTGTTGAAGAAAAGTAAGGAAATTGTGTAAGTTGTTTGATGGATTTAGTAATGGATTTGGTGGATGAATTAAGGTGATTTAGAGGGTTTAATTAGTGCTAAAACATGTGGGATTACATGTAGGAAGATTGGGGAAGAAATAGGTAAAGAAAGAAGTGGAAAACAAAACCTGTAGGCATGTTCTGGAACTGTCCGACCCAGAGGTTGGGTCGGACGGTGGGTCGGACGGTGGGTCGGACGGTGGGTCGGACGGTGGGTCGGACAGACCCAGACTCCGGAATCGAAAGTTACTGGAATGGTCCGACCCAGAGGTGTATGGGTCGGCCGCAAAAGTTCTGGGTCGGACGGGACACTTTCAGAAGACGGGAAAACTTACTGGAATGGTCCGACCCAGGGCTTGGGTCGGACGGTGGGTCGAACGGCCCTAACTTATATAAAAAAAAACAGTAGTAACATAGTAATCATATGTATGTATGTATGTAGGTAAGTACATAAATAAAGGACCTTAGTAATATACCATTAATGTGACAACAATGGTAAGGAAGTAAGTATGGGAGTAGGAAAACAAGTATGAAAAGTAAGTAAGTAGGTTGGGAGTATGAGAACATTAAGTATACCGGGATAACGGGGTAAGTACGGGAATAGTAATTATTTGTGTATCGTAAGAGTATAGTATTAATAATAATGTTGGAACATTATCAGTGGAACAAGTGTGAACCAAGGAACGAGGGAACACACGGTAGAGCTAACTCCGGTGAAAGGTATGATTTCCTCATGCCCCGTATGCTAACCGAGTTACGTTGATTTGTGTGCTGTATGCCGGCTAATCAAGACTAAAGCATGAAAACGGTTTATTGCCTTTCGTTGTATGTCTTGTTGTATGTTGATTGAGCTAACCTTTCTTGATTGATCGTGTGGCCTCACTTAGTGCGTAGACCGACTCATAGATGAGTCTTATTGTGTATCGACTCGTAGTAAGAGTCATGTGTGAACCAATGGAACCGTAGCAACGCACTAAACCAACGAACCAATAAACGATAACGTAAACCAATGAACTCACTAGAATGTGAGAGAGTGTACGGGAGTAATAACCTTCCGATAACGGTAGGAGAAACGAAATGAATAATCCACAAACAAAAAGTAGTGGAAGTATATAAGTAACCTCTATTAGAGGAATTATTCTTGGTGCAAGACATGAACCATGGGAGTAGTAAAGAATGATGAGGGATCTCCAACCCCTTAGTAATTAGTCGACCCATTATGAGAGGGCCCGACTGATGTAAGTATGTCCCGAACATGAGAGTATTCGATACGTTGGGGAAACCCTTAAATCTGAGGATACTAGTCGGTTGTAATTCCCTAAGCTAGTGGAGGTTGTCAAGAGAGATACTTCTAGGCTAACCCACGAGATGTATTATACTCTGAGAGAAGAGTGTTGGGAATTTGAGTAGTCCGGTACAAACGGGCATTTGAGTATTTGAGGAGCTAAGCGTATAGCCCTCGTATTGTAGGTCCGGTGGCGAGTCTTGTGTATGACTCCGCCCAGAGGCCAAGTAACGAGTAATGAGTATCGCGTATGTATGAGTAAAGTAATGAGTACCGAGTAAGAAGTGAGTATGAGTATGTAATGAGTACCGAGTATTGAGTATGTATGAGCAAGTATCGAGTATTGAGTACGTATGAGTAAGTAAGGAGTATTGAGTAGTGAGTATGCACAAGTATAGTAACGAGTACAGAGTAAGGATCGTGTGCGTGTAAGGTATTGAACATGGAGTTATGAGTATGCAAGAGTGAGGAGTAGGTATGAGTAGAGTAACGAATATCGAACACAGTACAAAGAGTAATGTATGTATAACAAATACGAATGTTTGACTATTGAATTGTCTTCCTTGGTAAGTATTGAACTTGCATATTTATGTGGGAATTTTTGATTGTATTGTTGTAGTATGAGTATGTATGTATGCATGTAAAATGAACTCCATGTATACCCGACCCAAAGTAGTCGGCGTACCGCGGTTAGCACGCGGTATATGCGGATTTCATATGCAGCGTAAGCTGACCCCCTAGGGGGACCGTTTTTAGTGTGCAGGTACCCGAAGCTGATCACCGTTTGAGAGAGTAGGACGGGGACTGCTACGTAAGCATGGGTAGTTGTATAGTAGGGATTGGCACTCGTGTTGTAATGCAAATTGGGAAGCTTGAACTGTATCGGTAATTTAAGGATTGTAGTATACTCGGTATAGTAGTGTATTGGGGTTGTAATTGGATTATGGATGAGTATGCAATGGGAAGTATTGTATTGTGTAGAGTACTCGGTATGTTCATGTTCATCAGACCGATAGTATGTAGTATTGTAACTCGCCTTGTTAGTCACGTGGGTGACTGACGGCATTGTACACCCGCCGTTGTGTAAGGAGTATCCGCTGCGAAGGTAAGTATTTGTACAGTAATGACGGTATTGGCGGTGGGGGTGTTACAAGAGCACCACATGCGACTTGCATATCTGCAGTCTATATTGGTTTTGTGTATGGTTATTTGTGTTTGATTGTTGCGCCTGTGTGCAATTGGTTAGATGGTTATGTCCTATGTGACATTTGGTTGGTTATTGTTATGTCCTATGTGACACTTGAATGATTATTTGGTGTTCTATGTAACACTTGGATGTTTATGGAAGCACCTATTTACTTTACTGTATTTACCAAGTTATTTGGTGTTCTATGTAACACTTGAATGTCATGAGTAAGGCTATGTATATGTATGAATCGCATACACTCCAATTACAGATGGAATGTAGAGGTGTCACTATAGTATTGACACCCAGGAATGATAGGCATACAGGGAATAGATACGAGGAACTTGATTCCATAGTATATGTAAGTATAAGTTATGACTTCGGGACGAAGTCCTTTTAAGGGGGGTAGACTGAAATACCCCTAACATTTAAATAGATAAATATAAGTAAATAAATATTATTTGGGGGTTTATTAAACCCTAAGAAAGTATATAAACATCTGGGCGTTAAAAACACACCTAAACTCCTTAAGGTTAAAAGCGTGCGTTAAAGCCCGACCTTAAGATAAACAAGTTATATAAGCTATAAACTTCACATGAAGTTAACCAATCATCATTATATGACCTTTAGAATGCAGGACCTCACCTAAAACTGAGTAAAAATACAAAATGCTCGGGAGTTCCCTTAAAGGCCCCTTAAGGTCCGAAAGTCCCGAAAATACCTTATCAAATAAAGTAAAACATTACACTTCATTTTAAATGCATAATAGCACTTTAATTAACATTTAAGATGATGTTCTCAAGATAAAATCTCAGTTAAATACAAAGTGCTCGGGGGTTCCCGATGAGGACCCCATAAACCCACGGGAGTGCCTCGGAGAGGTACCGAAGTGGCACAAACCCCAATATAAATTATTCTAAGAGTTCCTAACATTAATATTCACCATTCTAAAGAGAATGCTCGAGCTACTTTTTCAAAAATACACAAAGTGCTCGGACGAATTTCTTAACGCTCCTTTTTGCCCCGGGAGTGTCCCGTTAGCCCGAAAATTGAGTTACGAGTTGATATAACCCCATATAACTCAATGTAACACCTTAACATATTATTATTGACTATAAACAATGTCAATAAACACTTGTAACTTATAGCGACTAATTAATTCCCAGAAAAATCCTTAAAGCACAAAAACACACCTTCGGGTGTCACGAAAATGCGTTTTACGCAATTGGCTTGGAGTTTTTGAGGAGCCACGAGTTGATAAACTTAAAAGTGGATAAATTGACCATCTAAATCAATTAATGGCAGTGCTAAATTCATAGCACAAGTAGGGCCGATTTCACCATCAAAAAGGTACCTAAAATCAGCATTTTTACCTTAAAACTTTCATCTTTTACCATAATAAAAATGTACCAATTAAATGCTGGAACCTATTACACATATTAGTATGGTCTTAGTAAAATATAGTGTAACAAAAATTAAATGAAAAATCAATTCCATTTAATCCCTATACTAGGCGTCATTTGTAGTCTCATTTGGCTAGATTTTTCAAAAAAATTGGTCTTATGCAAGTGTGACTCATCCAACATGTGTTACATTATAATGTATCAAATAAATACTATCAATGAAGCTTATATCCATCGTATAACCTGCAAGAGAAAAGCAAGAGGATTAGTAAAAGATTAACAAAAGGAATGGAAAGCAATGCATTAATAAAACAATTGGATCTACTTTTAGGAGACTATATATAAAGAATTGCAATCTGCCCTTCCAGCACATGGAGCAGCCGATGAAGATGGAGAATATAAGGGCCTGATTGCCTTATTAAATCAAAAGAAAACTACCACTAACCTCCATGATTATCTTGCTACAATTAACAAATCTCATTAGTCTCCTAGAACTTCCATTCAGCCGTAAGACTACATGAGTAGGAGCTGCCCATCTACTTCCTTCTTGTCTGAACACCTGCATAAACAAACAAGATGAGTGCTGGTAATCAACTTAGTAAATTCAAAAAGGAAGATAACCACTCACATTGCCTTGTCATCTTCCCATAAACAATCAACAAAAGCTTCAATCATGCTTGCTAATCAACCGTAAGAGTAGACAAGTGATGAGTCCATTGTGGTCAATTTTGGAATCAAAATAATCTAGAAAATGTCATAAAATAATGACATGTTACCAACCAATAATTCTCATTCTAATTCAGCCTTGTTACTCCTTAATAACTCACGTAGCCATTCATTTCCTTACCACTAAACCGAATGGTAAGTTCTCCTTATCTTGCTCTCTCTTCTCTCTTTCCTTTGCTAAGTTAATTCTTTGAAGCTTTAAGCTCCATTAATGGTGTATCAAGTTCTAACACCATTTTAATGTAATTTCCTAGTTAAATCTTTCAAGTCTTGAAGCAAGAAATCATCCTAGTAACTCCTACAATTTTCGCCAAGCATAGATGTTCCAAGGAGGTTCCTAAATTCAACAACAACACAAGGAACAACAAGATCAAGTTAAGGTATATTTTCATGTTGAAAATCTTAAGAAAATTCCTTAAGCAATTTTCGAAATTTAAAACCTTCTAAATCCATATTCTCTTCATTATTTCATGAAGGAAACTTGGATCTACAATCATCCCAAGGTGTACCAAAATACCTTGTCAAATTCCTAAGGTAAATTCTTGTAAAATTACTTCAAATATTATTAAAACCTTGTTAGAAGTCTAACAAATGGATCTCCTAAATATGTATAAGGAGCCGAAAATTCTTCATCAAGATAACATTTGGAGAGCTTGGAATCAAGGAGAAATCAAGTACAAGATTGACTTGATTTAAGGGTAAGTTTATATAAGTAGGTTTTTAAGTTTAAGCTTAATTTAAGCTTCAAACTTTGGTATAAAAATTATGTTAAGGCCATGTTAATATAAGGCCGAAAATATTGAGTTAAAGTATCAAGAAAAATAATTATAACATACAAGGTAAGATTATTACCTTAAGGTATAAAATTGTGTCACAAAAATTAAATATGATACACATATTATTAAACCGAAATATCTAAGGATAAAAGGTTCTTTTTGAGTTTATAATCATTCTAAGTCATTAGCATAATTTTAGAAGTGTTATATGGCTTATATACATTTATATGTATTTATCATAAGGTTTAAATCAAGTTTTAATATATGGTAAAGGAATATTAAAACCGAGAGCAAAGTATTTCATTGATGATTTTGAGATATATATATAAGTGTATTAGCTTATATTATAAATTTTGGGATTATTAAAAATAGTTACAAGTATTTAAATGGCTAGTTAATAAGTTATGTGGTTAAAATGTAAATTTTGAAAAGTTTGGTGTATTAAATGGGATTGCCGAGAGTTAAGGAGTATATTGGCATAATTATGATATAATATAAGGTAGGAATTAATATTATGAATTTTGGTGAATTTAAATAAGTGGTTAAGTGTTAAAATAACATTTTATAAGTTTTGGGACTATTTTGTAATTATTGGAAAAAATAGTGTATGGCCGAGAATTACTTATGATTTTATGGGTATATTAAAGTATTATTATGAAATTAAGTCTTGATCAAAGTGTTGACCAAAAACCTTGGGTTAAAATGATTTATGACATAAAATATTAAGTTTATAAAAGTTTTGGGGTGAATATGTAATTTATGGAAGTATATATAAAAAATAAAAGTTAAGTGGGGCGGAAATATAAATTAAAGGAAGATATGGGTTGTTTTGGTTAATTAAAAGAATTTAATATTAAAACTATAATTTATAGGTTAATATATAACTTATATAAAGTTTTGGGATTAAAATGTAATATAAGGAAAGTATATGTTAAGACCGAAAATTAATGAGGTCATTTGGTAATTTATAAAAATTAGAATATCCTTTTGGAATTTACCGAAATATTAAGTGGCTAATTAGTAAATTAAAAAGGTAGTATGGTTAATTAATGATTACAAAGGTTAATGTGGGTAATTAGTGAATTATAAAGGTTATAAGGTTATTTGGCAATTTATAGATTGTTTTACAATTTCCGAAAATTAATATGGGTATTTAGTAATTATAAAAGTTTTGGTTGTTTGGTAAGTGTAAAAGTTAATGGGTTCAATTATGATTACCGGAAACTATATGTGGTTATTTAGTAATTCATAAAGTTGTTGGGTATAAAATATAAATACCGAATTAATAAGGTTGGTTTTGTAATTTAATAAGGAAAGGAAGTAAAAACTAGGTAATATAATGTATTATGGTATTATGGAGTGTAATATAAAGTTTATAAAATAATTGTGGTGATAATAAAAATGACCAAGGGATATAATATAAAGAATAAGTGAAAACAGTTATGAGTTTATAAATAAGGAAATAGAAATTTACCACAAGGTGGAAATTCATTATCACATGTGAGCATCACATAAAATAATGAACTAATGAACTATCTAGAGTCACTGTAAAATGACAAGGGGAAATAAAGAACTTACAAGAATAGTATATTACAAGTATTTGTACTATAGTGACAGTACTGTAATGTTTAATGGATAGTTATATTAATATTACCCGGTATTGCTTGTAAATATAACAGCGTACGGGGAAGGACTGTTAAAGCGTGAGTTGTCAAGCTAGTTGTTATCACAGTGAACGGTATGTTAATTGTGTGGTCTGAATATCCTAAGGATTATCCAAAGGTCCAGACGTCATGTGTTAATTGTTTAAGAGCGATATGTGTGATTTTATGTATATGATATTGTATGCTGTATTGCTCAACACCACTGCGTTTTATTTATACGTGAATGTCTTATGACTGGAAGTTTATACATCTAAACTGGAACAAGACTAACTGACCTTAGGGTATTATTGAACCTAACTGATGGTCAACTGTTATAGTCTTAACTCCGGTATTGGTTATTATGTCACTGACAAAAAGGGCTAACTTACAAAGAGAGGAATCCAGATTGTTTCGACTTTCTGGTTGCGCATTGTGATCACTACGAGAGACTTCAATGGAGAGTCACTCAAAGGAAATCCATCAGCCACATTCGGGGATGGCGGAAGGCACTACCGTTGGTGCACAGGTTTGACCGGATCGGTCAATTAACCAGGGCCATAGGGTCAGCTGGTAAACAGTTCCAATGGAACACAGGGGACATTCGTCCATTAATAAGCTATTAAGGTTTGACTTAACATGACACTTGTGGTGGAAATTGAAATACCCCAAACTTAGATATGGTGTTCAAAGGATAAACTAAGATATAAGGAGGCTAAATAATGCCTTAGAAACATCAAGAAACATTTCTAATCAAAGAAAATATAAGGAAACACCAAAAAGAGCAGTTTAAGCAAAAACGTGCTCTAAGCTTGGAGAGACATGGGAGAGTACCCAAATATGGTTCTAAGACCTTAGTAATATCCTAATGGTCATTTTAAGTCAATTACCAAAGAAAACCAAGCTTGAAAACAAGTTAAAACACAAAATGTGCTTTAAGGAGTCTTAAAGCACGTTTTTGAAAAATTGTCTTGTAAATGAGTTTTGAATGGCTAAATGTCCATCATTACTCTTTAATTAATATGTGTACTATATAGTATCACATTTGGAGGTCTATATCAATGGGAAATCAAAAATTTCACAACAATGTGCCTTGTTTTTGATGAATAGTGAATTAATTAAGCTAGTTTATAACATAAGTCTATATAAGTGAGACATTGGTCAACAAAGACTAAACTACCCTCATTCATTAAAGGGGGCCGGTTTTTTAAGTGTGACTCACCACACTTATCTAGCTAAGTAAAGAGAAAGCAAAATAAGTAAGTTATAAAGTAAAAACACTATTCACCTTTTAAGATAAATATCACATTTACTTACCTCTCTCCTCTTCTTCATTCTCCCTTGTTCACACGGTTTCCTTGCTCTCTTTCTCTTCTCCATTCACGTAGAGCTCACCTCCATGAAAGCTCCATCTTCCCTTGGCCACATCTTGCTCATTTTAGCTCCAAATCCAAACAAATACATATTCTTCTTAGTTAGCTCAAGCTCCTCCTTTCTATCTTTTCAAAACTTCAAGAGCTTCATTTTGGTGCCAAGTCAAACCACCATTAGAGGAGGAAATTCAAGTTTGGAGACTCCATTGGCATCTCCATTCTCTTAAGGTAAAGAAAGTGTAAGAAAATCTAGGTTTCCACCATTTTCTTCACATGTCCGAAAATATATACTCATGGGACTCCATGTTTATGTCTTGTTCTAGCTTGTTTCTACTCTTCAAAGGAGAGAGGAGGTCCTTCTTGCTTCACATCCAAGTTGTCTTGAGAAACCAAGGTAAAACAATCACATTAATACCTTAAAACATATTTTTAAACCTAGGGTTTGTTCCTTAGGGTTAATGTGTTATCTAGTACTCATTGGAGTCATTGGATATTGGTTAGAACATTGGCAAGGAGAATCACATTGGTGACCGAGATTGAATAAAGAAAACCTAAGGAGAAAAGCTTTTAAGCTTGTGAGAAAACAAGGTAAATTACTTACCTTAAGGTGTTTTGTTGTTTAAGGGAATGAGATGTGGGTATATGATGAGGTTAGTGTAGAGTTTATATTGGGAAGGTGCTATAAAACCTAGGAGAAACAATGACTATACTTGTGAACTTGTGACTAAGGAGCAAATGAGAAAAGAGATAGTTTAAGAATATAAGGGTGAAGTACAAGAAGCATTTTATTTCAATGGGAGCCTTGTTGAGTGTATTCGCAGGTTGAAGGCATATACATGTGGAAATTCAGTGGTTAAGATTATTGTTATTTAAGGGCCTAAGTGCCAAGCATTTTAAGTTTAAGCATTATATGATGATGTGGTGTGGTTTTGGTGTAAATTGGGTGTTAAGTTTTTGTGGTGAGAATTTGGGTGATGTTGGTTGTTTGATGGAGAAAAACCATGTGTTAAGAAGTACTATATGCTAGAGAACCCATGGCAAAAATTTAAAGGAGAGTTTAAGTGTTTAAGATATCCTAAGGGAATTTAATGACTAAGGAAGTACTAGGAATGTTCTATAGGTTGTCTTGATGAAAAAGAGTGAAGTTAAGGTGTTTTAATGACTTATGATGACTTAGGTATCACCATGGAAGATTTAGGAATCAAGAGAATGTATTCGAGTGTTAGGACTTAGGCAAATGTTGATGCACAACTAGGAAGGAAATAATGTGATGATGATGGAAGTTAAACTTGTTAAGGAACTTTAAGTAAATGCTTAAAAGAGTTTTAGATAGTGAGAGATGCTTGGGAGATGATGTTATAGTGGTGAAGAAAACATTTGGCATAGTGGTTACATTAGGTATGAACCACCACCTAGAAACCTAGAGGAAAACATTACAAGTGTTAGCATTATTACAAGGAAAATGCATAATGACTAAGGTGGATCTTGGTGGATGATTTAAGGTATTTGAAGGAGGGCTTAAGGTGTATTTGAGTTGCCCAAATGAGGTTATAACATATTAGAATATATGAGGAGAAGTTGGAGTTGAAAGAGAACTTAGAAACAAGTTTCTAGAGCCGACCGGCCTTAGGACCGGACTTGCAAGGTCGGTCGGGCTCTGTTACACTACCGGAAAATGTTTCTGGAATCGACCGGACTTGGGGACCGGACTTACAAGTCCGGTCGGGCTTGTGTTTTGTGAGGGAAAATGTTTCTGGAATGGACCGGACATGGGACCGGACTTGTCAAGTCCGGTCGGCATGAATTCTGTACGGTAATAAGTCTCTGGAATCGACCGGACATAGGACCGGACTTGTAAGTCCGGTCGGGGTAGAATTTTCAAACGGTAAAAGGGTACTGGAATGGACCGGACTTGGCAAGTCCGGTCGGTAAGTCCGGTCGAGCCTAAAAACAAAAAAAAAAGAAATTTCAAATTCTAAGAATGGTAATGGGTAATGAGGTATGCCCTTGGTAGGGTAGTAATGATTGGGACCCTAAGAACTTAAGGAATTAAGTTAAGATTAAGTATAAGTTTTAATGTTTAAAGTTAAGTTTGTAAGACTAAGTGATAAAGACTTGAGGGGTTATTGAATGGAAGTCCTTAGGGACTAAGTGAGTTAAGTAAGGTGCAAATAACTAATAACCTAAAAATGAATGAATGTTTTAGGTTTGTGAATTGGGACCCCGAAGAAGGTTAAACAAACAACGATCGACGGTGAACGGTACAATCCTTCTTGTGACCTGCTTGCTAACGAGGTGTCCCTCGGCTTGTGTGCTATCTGTTTATTTGCATGACTAAAACAAGATAAAGCATGCAACCGGTATATTGTTCTCGTTGTGATTGTGTTATATTTACACTAACCGCGAGACCTGAGATTGTTACTAACCAAGTTTGTACTTACTGAGTTAAGAATAAGAGTTAAGTTGATGGTCGTTGGTTAATGCCCGTTAGGGCTTAGCTAGCACATGGTGTTAAGATGTCTACTACTAACTGGAACTTGAGTGAGGAAACCCGGGACCGATCTCCGGTCATGCATGCTAAGGAAAAAGGGGGACGGTATCTGAATCAGATCCGCCCTCCGCTTAAGGACTTGTCTTCGGACTTGTTGCCTAGGGCCGGTTGCCGGCTCAGCTACGCTGTACTCCCGTCCAGAGTAGGTGGCATTAAGGTGGTGCGGTGGGATCACCTAAATCCCAGGTTCGAATTAAGCTACAACCAATCCCTTCTAGGAAAGGTTTGTATACTGAGATTAAGATTAAGATTGGGATTAAGATTAAGGTAAGGTAAGGAACTGAGATTAAGGAAATGAGGACTAAGGAGGGGGTTACTAACCCACTTGATAAGGGAACGCTTGAGTCGTTCATTGTTTGTGAACTATGTATGTTCATCTGTGGTTATTGTTATTGCACTTCATATTATGTTTGTTGTATGTAATCAATTTCCATGCTATCGACAATTAGTCGTCGTAGCCCGTTAGCTTGGGGGCCATGAGAGGGTGTACCAGCATTCGTGCTGACCCCTCGGGGGCTATTTTACACTTGCAGGTAAGAGGCCCATGAGGACGCACTACGAGAGTAGGAGCGGTTAGTCTTAGGGTGGGACTTTTATTTTGAGTTCGGGTTGCGCCTGTGCACCCGACTGTTTATAGTAAACTGATGTAAGTTTGGGATTATGTATAAGATACTAGCACTCGGTTGGTTGTGGTATTGTGAATGTTGATGTTTAAGTTGGGTAAGCGTTTTTGGATAAGTACTGGAAGTATTTAAGCCGGTATATTCTATCGATCAGACCGTGGCAAGGTCCAGGTGTTGTTTATTTCCGCTGCGACGTTTTCGAATAAGTGTTCAGATTGCGATAACCACGATAGGCTTTGGATGGGGTGTTACAGAAATTAATTGGAAAGGTTAAATGATTGGTTTAAAAGATAAGGGTCAGGTGGCTAACTAACAAAGTACAAGTTTAATACGCGTATCTTGTTTGGTGATTGTTATGGGATATTAATGTGTGACTATTGATTATTGCTATGGATTATTGTTGTGTGGTTATTGGTGTTGTGTGCTATTGTACATTGATGTTTACAGGAGAGTTGTTATATGATTGTTAAATGTTTACAGTTATTACTGTTATCATTGTAAACTGGTATTTTATGTAATGAATCTAATATCAAGATGGCTAAAACGACTTAAGGAATCCAAATGATTTAAGACTACATTTAGCATACCAGCATTTCGATTGCTGAGCCCTTCAATGGGCCAACATTCCAGGTTATTGAAGAAGAGACTCAAGCCGGAGTGCGGGACACGGGGGTAGCTGAAGTGTTTTTGTAACACCCCTACCATTAATACATGCTTACCGTCCAATCTCCTTAACACGTCAGATACACGCAGCGATACTTACTTACATACTATGGGTGATATAATGCCGTTAACCACCCACGTGGCTAACAAGGCTACTACTACTTGCTTACAGCATCGGTCTGATGGACCGGAATCCCGAGTATTACATCTACCATATATATTTCATACACCAATACACGCTACCTTCTTCCATTCGATACAATACTTCAAAACCATAACAATATAATCCACATACCGAGTTTACTAAGATCCTTATACAGATATACTACCTCTTCAAAGTTCTACGTACTCACTACGAGACTACTTACTACCCGTTCCTCACAAACTACTTACTCTATTACAAGGGTGTGCCTCCGGTCTCTTCCTTGACCATATTCGCTTTGGGTACCTGCACACTAAAAAAGTCCCCCGAAGGGGTCAACTTTCGCCGAGCATGATAACCGCTACCCGCGTACTAGTGAGGGTACGCCGACCACTTGGTCGAATACATTGCGGTTTCATTTTCATACAAGCATACATGCATACTGCTCTTACACACCGTACAATAATACTTACACAACATACATACATACAATTCGTTACATACAAGGAATACGATAAACCTTCAATACTCACTTATCTTCTTCCGAATCACATACTACTACATACCACAACATTCTTGTTAGCTTCATTGCTCCACCGGGTTAATCGGAGGAGATTACTCTTTTTACTCGTTACTTCATACAACGCATACATACTCATACCTACTTACAGATCCATACATACTTACTCTTACTCTTATAAGTAAGTCGTGGGACCTCCGGCCCTGGGGACTACACCGTCCCACCTCGGGATTATGACTCACCAATTCGGGAGGTACCCATTTAAGGGATTTGGGCCGCGGACCAGTTTAAGAGTCAGGAATTGCAGCCAACCTCTTGTGACTCCGCATCCTCACGCGTGGCCGAAGCTATATCGGACTTTTACTCATTCCAATTTACTCACTTAAGTAGGAGTTAGATAGTTAGGAATTAGCACAAGTCAACATCCAAGCCACATAATACAATACACATATCACATAGTACGAGGTACAATACATTACACAAGTACAATACGAGGTTCGCATACCATTCATCTTTCATTCAAATATCATGATTATAAACAACTAGGCTCAAGACAATAAATATCAAGCACAACATAAGTCAAAGCACAGGAAGTGCAATATAGTCCGATTCATGCATTTATCTTATTTAGGTGGTCAAATAAGCACACAAATCGGGTAACCAGATTAGGATACAGGGCATGAAGAAATCATACCTTTCACCGTTGTACTTGTATCCCAATGTTCCTCCGGTGTTCACAAATCAAATGCCTAGATATACATATAACCGAATGATTATCTAACTATCATGAACTCAATTCGATTATTCTTCATTCCTAATTCTACTACTAAGTTTTTACATCCTTACACTTATATCCATTTACTTCCTTTCTTTACTTATTCCATGATTTACTTACATATATATATACCATGTATAGGTGGGTACACCATATATATACTAGTTATAATCATAGTTTTTTTTTTGTAGTTTGACCCGACCGAACTGCGACCGACCTTGCAAGTTCGGTCCGCGTCAGTAGGTTAATCGGGTGAAAAATTCCAGGGCCGACCGACCTTGCAAGTAAGGTCCCAAGGTCGGTCCATTCCAGTAGGTACTTAACGGAAAAATTTTAGCGCCGACCGACCTTTGCAAGTGCGGTTCGCAAGGTCGGTCCATTCCAGTAGATTACTCGACGGAAAATTTTTCTGGCCGACCGAAACTTGCATGGTCCGTCGAAGCGGTCGATTCAGTAGGTTTACAGACGGGAGAATTTTTCTGGTCCGACCGAACTTGCAAGTCCGGTCGCAAGGTCCGGTCGATTCCAGAAGCTTTCTCGTCTTTGTAAATCTGGGCTCGACCGAACTTGCAGTAACGGTCACAAGTTCGGTCCGACCCAGTATTTTGCATTTTTACTGCTGTTTCCAGTCCCATACTTTACCCATTGTTTCTCCAATTTTCTTGCATGTAATCTCACATGTTTAAACACTACCTAGGACTTCAAATTGCCTTAGTTCATCCACCAAATGCTTTTCATAAATCCATCAATCCACTTACACAATTTCATCACTTCCTTCCACACTTACAACAGTTTTTATCAGTATCCAATGATACAGATTTTTGTTACTTCCCCCATGCATATCTATCTCCTAATGCCATTTCCAAAGCTACAATGTATTATCTTACCATCCAATTCATTCCAAGCACTACAATACCTATACCCAAGTTCAACACTCTTGTCACCAATTCTTCCACACTAATTCTTCCTAACTTCTCCAATGTATCTCTATATACTTTGTTACAGATTTTGGGTTCTTATTTCCTCCATTACTTCCTCAACTAATGCTACTCCTAGTATCCCAAAATACATCCATTCACTTCCTAGTTACATCCCATTAACAAATCATACCCAAATCTGTTACAAGCTACTAAACGCTCCCATTATACTCTCCACATACACCTAGTCACTACCTAGGTTGTTTTCTCATCTTGAACACTTAAGTCCTCAAATTCCTAGATAAAATTTGACATAGTCTCCCCTATATTATTAACATTCTCCACATGGTTTTTCTCACACATTAACATCATCTCACCTGTTTATACACAACATCAATGTACAAGCTCCCATACACATTTACCAATACTACAACACTACTAAAAATTCCTGCACTCAACAACCCAATACCCAACTAAGTTTCAATACATTTTACATGTTTTTCAACGGTTTTAAGCACTTAGATTCTCCTGCACAATACATTACTACACAATACCATTTCCATTACTCATTTCAAACTTCTAAAAATCTGTTACATCCATACATATACAAGGCTACACTAAGGTGAGTATCCTTACCTTGTTTCTCTTCTAATTTCTTTTCTTCCTCTTGCTTCTTCTTTTCCTCTTCCTCTCCTCTTCTCACCGGTTTATAAACCAATTCTAACACTACACCCATAGCAATACACACCATTTCAATACTAAAACTACCCTAACATTATTTAAGCTTTAATGTAGGTTTTAGGGTTTAGAAAATTGCATTACCTTGCAAGGGTGCAAATGAAGCTTGGAGTGGTTCAAGAACAAAGTTTCCAACTCCACCAAGATGCCAAAATTGGCTAGGATACAAGGAGCAACAAAGGTTTTAGTTTTCATTTTGGTTTTGCCCTTGAGGCTAGAAAAGGATGGAGTTTTTAGGAATATTTTTACCTTAAAAGAACAAGGGGAAGGAGGGCCTTCTAATGGTGGTCTTGAAGCTCCAAATGCTCCATACCCATGGAGGTGAAAGTTGTTGTTTTTGATTTTTGAAAAGATAGGAATGTAGCTCTTGAGGAGAGGATTCCAATGCTACAAGTTTTGTAATTTTTGGAGGAGATTTGAGGGAGTTACAAGAGGAAAGAAGATGGAGTTTGTGAGTGGTCTTCAAAACTCCATAGATGTCGCTGGGAAGGAGAAGGAAGAAAGAAAAGAGAGTGAGGGAGGAGGTGAGTACGTGAGTGAGGGAGTTGTGAGGGTAGGAGAGAGAATAAAGTGAGAGGGGGTTACTTTTATTGCTTTTGTTGTTTTGCAAATAAGATGGGGTGAGTGAGTGTGTGAGAGAGGGGGATAGGGGCCGGCTCACTAGCACACACACACACACAATTTTTTTCTTTTATTTTAAAAGTGGACACATAAGTTTGTGTTATTTATATTTCTACCCCACAACTTCCCGTTTTTGACAGTTTTTACTAATTTCTCGTTTTCTTGATTTTTATTGGTTCTAAAGTCCCACTAATATTTATTAATGATTATTTAGTTGACCAAAATTGTTACGAGTCTATTTGACCCGCTTAAAGTCACATTTTCTCGGTTACCTCGAAAAACGCGCTTTAAGGTTCGTTAGTGATTTTAATCCGTTTTAAGGATCCGTTTTCTTCGGGATTTGTTCCCATATATTATTTAGGTCTTATTAAACCTTCAAAATCCATATAATACTCTAACCAAGGTCTCATACCTCCTATGGTTATTTAACGCTTATTTAGCGTTTTCCGCTTTTAAAGCGTTTCTTTATTTCTTTTGGATTTATTTTTCCTTACTAGTATTAATTGGGTACCATTAGGCCCTTAAATACATATGAGATTAATTTTAATCCCTATATTTAAGTTCGGGGTATTTCAATCTACCCCCCTTAGGAACTTTGTCCCCAAAGTTGTTCGAGGTTATGGGTTTATAATGTTTACTCATTCTTATGTGTCTAATACCAAAGCCATACCTTCTTCCTCTTACCATCCCAAATCCGTTACCCACGGTTCCTACATACTATACCATACCATACCATACTAATGCATAATAATCACTCCAATCCGCATTACTACCGACCATCCGGTTCCTCATTACCAATTTATACATACATACAATGCAAGGCTATCCCCAAAGCGATGCAATACACATTCCAATCCCGCAGGCGCTCAGGTCCTCTAGACACGGGACCCCTCTATGTCCCGCTGCCCTTGGAATAATGCAACGTAATATACTACTATCTTCTCCCGTACCAGCTTCCAGCAAATACTTACTCTCCAGTCTAAGAAACTTCTTTTACAACTACTAATTAGAAATCTTTCTAAAGCATACAACTCCAAATTCCAATTTGTATTCATTACTTCTATCCTATGTGTGATTCTTGTGACCACTTGAGGGGAGCTTCAAGAATCATTCGACCCTGATGTGATCAGCATCAGTGTTGAACTATTTTTCCACCCCAATTTGTGTTTGGTTTCCCTTGATCTGATCAGGATCAAGTTCGACTTCCCACATCAGGTTCAATCAAACAAATAATTTAATTGTTTTCATTTTCTATCTTTTTACTCTTTCTAGTCGTAATTACGAATTCATACATCTCCAAGGATGGAATCAGTCCATCAATCATCCTCACTCTATTTCCCCCAATGCTTTACTCCATGGTTCAATCCTAATGCTCATTTCATCAACCTTCACTACTTCCATCCATTACTCACCATCATATCCTATGTTCTAACTAAGGAATACTATATTTATAAGATTTAGTTGACTTCAATTGTTTCAACTATTTTACTTACGATTCCACTACTCATGAATTTCATTCGTCTACTATCCTCATTCATTTCGTACTACTTCTTCAAAGGTTACAATACTTGTGGAGCTCCGTCCACTACTCATTACTTTTCTTTTACTAATACTCTTACATTGGTGTTACAAGATGGGTATACTCCTCCTATGGTATTTGCATGTCTAATGCCTAATTACCATAATTACAGTGTGAATGAGTACTTATGTTTGTTTAACATAGTATCAATCATCAGTTTGGTTCTCATTTGTGCTATGCACATTATGGTTTATGTGTTTTATTCACAAAACTTACATTAAGCGGTTTTCGCTCTACCCCCCTTAAAAGGGATTACACCCACGTAATCTACCATATGTTACTATTATTAAACATTGGTTTAATCAGTTTGGGCAAACTGAAGCGTTTAGCTTCACTACATATACTATATAATGTGCTTTGGTCAAAGGGTCTTAACCATACCAATGGTTTAGTCTTTGCACCAAGAGTTCCTATATGAGTTTATTTAACTCATCATTAATTCGGTTCTAGCCTATTAGGCTTCAAGGCATTAATAGCCATTGTATTATACTCACTAGGTATATTGTCTCCTAGCTAGGGCCCACTAGCTTCTACTGTGCGACCCTGATAGCTTGGGTTACTCACCCTTCGTGTTATCATTAATGTGCTATACATCACCTTCCCATCCGTCTATTATGGGAATAAGGTTTACTAAACAACTGTGGTATTCTTTTACCGTGTTTGAACTCAACGAGTTAAGATTTATAACCAGCTCTCTAGTAATCTACTGCACATGCTATTCGGGCTTCCACGATTATTCGTTAAGTTCCTCCGACTTATTGTCGGGCGAGGTTAAGTCACTACTTAGTTGTAGTAGTTCCCTGTTGTCAATAGCTTCTGAATTATGCCAGTTCTCCTGGTTCAGTACAAGTGTTCTTTACTTGTATGACCTTGCATTGATATGCGTCGGTCCTAGTGACTTTCTTAAGTCTCCTTTCGCCTTTTATTCCATTGGAATTCACATCTGTGACTGTTAGTGTGTGTTACACTCTTCGTGCTTCTTTGGCCTTAGGCCGCACGGTTTGTTGCTAAGCTTGCTTAACTGGCTTATGCCGTGTTTGTGGTGAAGGAAGGATTTACTACGGTTTACATTCTCCATATCCCTAACCATCTCATTAGATCATTAGCTGAACAAGTGCAATGCCAAAACACTCAGTCATACAGAGTGCAGAGGTGTAAACGCTTGACAGTAAGTCACTTATGTGATAGGAAAGAATATTTCTGTGTGTCATCTCATACTTATACTCCGTGTTATTGCTTAACTACTTCCTCATAGCGGTCGCTTATTGCGCACCATATTCTTACTCGTTGTACAATATTGCTTTTACTGTTTCTGTTACTGTGGTAGTTCCTTTTTACTTAGTGACATTGTCCTTGACACCATTTCCTTATGGTGTAAATACACTAGGAGTTCCCTGTGTTTGTGTGTATGACGGTTGTCGTAGCATACGGCAATCTTATTATCTTCCCAATGTGGAGATGTCTTATTCCACTTAGGTTTTATGTGTAGGTTAACTTACCTCACATTCTATCATCATTTGTGATACAATTTACCAAGTATCTTGGTTGACCAAGGATGAGATAACTCATCGGGTCATAAGCTCTCTTGAGCGTTAGTCATTCATGGTGTTCAATGTGTGTTCACATTAATTGCTTTGATAATTATTGCCTTTCAGTGCTGAGCATTGGTTTAGGCTCTGGCTGTGTAGTTTTGCTTGTATGTATATTACCAGGACATCCCATGAAACTTCAAGGGTTTTCTGGTCCCGTTCTCCAATTGGAGGGTATTCTATCACTGACAAGTGAAATTTCTTGTTGAGGGGTTGTCTCCACTCATAGGTCTCATGACAAGGTTATTATATTGGTGTTTATACAACGATTCACCACATGCTTGAGTGCATATGGAGTATGCTTACTCCTTAAGTCGTGATGGTTTGGAAAATCTCATTTCCTTTTTCCATCGCCCCTTGACAATATCTATTGCGTGGTTTATTGTTATAGTAAGTGGAAGCCTTTTCTAAGGGTTCACATCATCACCGCATTTGTGATCTTCGGTTGACGAGGGGTACCTTCCCTTGGGTTTCTCGTAGTGTCCAAGTGTGGACTAGGCCAATGTTGGCATTATCATGATTCTTATGCCCCTGTGCTACCACTGCTACAGAAGGCATGGCAGTAATTAAGAACTCCGTCAACTGTATACTAGGCTGATGCTCTAGTGACAGTGACATTGAGTTGGCCATTACTCCAAGCCACTCAGGATGTTGGGTTTGAATTTATGGTCCAGTTGTTGATTTCTTGTCGTATGAGGCAATCCCTCTTGCAAGTCTTGTTACCCATGGTGTGGGTTTTGCAACCGTTTGAGTTTGTATAACGTATTTGGTTTACGGCTTCTGAGCCGTATTGCTACAAGCTATGCCCCTTGCAAGCTGCTTATACATGTTTCCACTCCATGTATACCGTCGTAGGTTGAGATATTATTGGGCTCCATGGTAAGTCGTGACATCTCGCTTCCGTTCATAGGAGACCCTTTAGGCAATCTGGTGTTAATAGGTGCCTCTCAGTAATTTAGGGCATTTCCTGTTAAGTGAAATCCCTTTGGGTCCTAACCGAGTGTTCGTTCTAACTTTCGTGCTTTTATCATGTCGCTGTTGTTCGACTGTTGCAATGCAGACACCCTTCAAGGATTGCTCCTGAGTGCTGTTGAAGCATGCCGTTACATCCGGCTAATGTTGATGACATGTTGTCCACTGTACCTTCTTGTGGTGTTGTACTTGAGTTTTCCCCTTTTGGGTCATGATGTCTCCCGTCCTTGGGTAGACTGTTTATGCTTGTTCCTAGTGTTTAAGACTAGGTTTGGTATTCCCTTCAATGATGGAGTATACTTGTGGTAATCTTGGGGTTGCTCTTGGGAATTTTGTCCCGTTTGTTGAGCATCGTGGTGTTCACGTTAGGCGATTGCCTTACTGTGTTTAGGCTGGGTATCCCTTCCAGCTGTCATGTATCGTTTGGATTATTTGAGACATATCCAATGTCTATACTTATTAGTCTGTGCTTTTGCACTTCCCAATCCTCATTCCTTATCTTCAGATGGATTCTCTGAGTTCCTTGACACTTGATCGTCTGAGGTGTCCAGCTGTTCTGATTGAACTCACTCATGGTCCGTAGAACGGAGTTGACTACTTCCCGTGTGTCGCACACTACATGTATACATACGTGGGGTACCATGTTGATACGTTACCACTTACCCAACTATATCGGGCCGCCCGCAAGCTCCTTCGGAGTGTGGTTGTCCCACATCCTGTAACGGGTACACTCGTAGTGTTCGCCACACGCCTAGGTGAAGTATTCTATTGTCAACTCCTCTTGTATCATTCTTTGATACTCACCGTAATGCTGTTGGTCTGGTTTTAAAATCCAAGGTTTTAAAAGAAGGTTTTTATGGTTTTGAAAGAAAATTTTTGGGTTTTAAAATATGGTTCGGTGTTAAAAGAAATCTCTCATGGCATAGCCATGTTTGAGGTCTTGACCAAGTCTAGCTTCTCGCTGACTGGTAAGTACAGTAGTCGGCCGTTAAGCCTTCCCAAGGTTTCATACGTCTGGTTGTTAGGATGTGTGATCCTGTGGTTGTTTCATTACGGTCACCGTACATTACTATGTACTTGTGACGTGTGAGTGTTCCTTTACATGTTCATGTCCTTACTGCACTTGCCGTAGCAAGTGCGTGGTACTGGCGGTTTTTGAGTAATCCTATACCGATCACGGTATGGTTTCCATTTGTGTTTGTTAGTCTTGTTGACGCTTCCCTCGATCTTATTGATCTATAATTGGTATACTCGCTCCTTTAGGTAGCTTCTTGGTGGTCTAGACATGGCTGTCGTAGATCTGGGAACTCCTCCACTCCTTGGAGGTTCCCGTTCTATTTGGTTTAGTGTCGTTCCTTGTGGCTCGTTCCCACACATTTGTGGTGGTTACTGAGCCTTCCTCGTTTAGGCACTACTCTTGTAGTCCTATGGATTATATCTCATGGTTGTTCTTTTGTCTGAGCTATATTGGCCAGGTACTGCAACCTTAATGGTATTATAGTTTTGGAGTTAACCGCTTCCGACTATGTCCTTAGTCGGCTAGCATACCGTTGGTGGCATTATTCAAGTATCACCATCCCGTAGACTTGTGTCTCGGGTTCCGTTACTGCTCCCTTTTTCATTCCGTTGCACGGTTAGTGCTTCTGTCCTGCTGTGTGTTGACTAGCTAGGTTTCGCGACTGCTAAGCAGGTCGCCCCATGCTGTTGCAAGTTATAGCCTCCTCGTGGTTGGAGTGCTCATTCTACCGCTATTACGTGCGGGGTTGTGGTTCAACCGGGAACTATCTCCGGGACTTCCAGTTCTTGGAATCCTCTACGTGTCGGTTCTTGTTTACTGTGTGATTGATTCACCACTGCCAGATCGGGTTTCCCCGAGTATGAGAAGACTTTTCTTCTCTCTGGCGTCCTTTCCCAAGTTACACAGTGGGGTTGCGGCGGGCGACTGGTATTGTAGGTATCCGGTACTCACCGGGAGTTCCTAACTAGCATCTCTCTAATGCTATCACTCAGCCCATAGCCCTAAGCTTCTAATTCCTAACTCGGTATTTCCTAAACTCGGTATTTCCAGTCATCAGAGCGATACTTCGCTCTGATACCACTTTTTGTAACACCCCTACCATTAATACATGCTTACCGTCCAATCTCCTTACACGTCAGATACACGCAGCAGATACTTACTTACATACTATGGGTGATACAATGCCGTTAACCACCCACGTGGCTAACAAGGCTACTACTACTGCTTACAGCATCGGTCTGATGGACTGGAATCCCGAGTATTACATATCTACCATATATATTTCATACACCAATACACGCTACCTTCTTCCATTCGATACAATACTTCAAATACCATACAATATAATCCACATACCGAGTTTACTAAGATCCTTATACAGATATACTACCTCTTCAAAGTTCATACGTACTCACTACGAGACTACTTACTACCCGTTCCTCACAAACTACTTACTCCTAATTACAAGGGTGTGCCTCCGGTCTCTTCCTTGACCATATTTGCTTCGGGTACCTGCACACTAAAAAAAGTCCCCCGAAGGGGTCAGCTTTCGCCGAGCATGATAACCGCATACCCCGCGTACTAGTGAGGGTACGCCGACCACTTGGTCGAATACATGCGGTTCATTTTCATACAAGCATACATGCATACATGCTCTTACACACCGTACAATAATACTTACACAACATACTACATACAATTCATTACATACAAGGAATACGATATAACCATTCAATACTCACTTACCTTCTTCCGAATACACATACTTACTACATACACAAAGTACAGTTCTTGTTAGCTTCATTGTTCCACCCGGGTTAATCGGGTGGAGATTACTCTTTTACTCGTTACTTCATACATACGCATACATACTCATACATACTTACGGATCCATACATACATACTTACCTCCGGCCCTGGGGACTACACCGTCCCACCTCCGGGATTTACTTGACTCACCAATCCGGGATGCTACCCATTTAAGGGATTTGGGCCGCGGACCAGTTTAAGAGTCAGGAATTGCAGCCAACCTCTTGTGACTCCGCATCCTCACGCGTGGCCGAAGCTATATCGGACTTGTACTCATTCCAATTTACTCACTTAAGTTAGGAGTTAGATAGTTAGGAATTAGCACAAGTCAACATCCAAGCCACAATAATACAATACACATATACACATACGTACGAGGTACAATACATTACACAAGTACAATACGAGGTTCGAATACCATTCATCTTCATTCATATATTTCATGAATTATACAAACTAGTGCTCAAGACAATAAATATCAAGCACAGGTAAGTGCAATATAGTCCGATTCATGCATTTATCTTATTTAGGTGGTCAAATAAGCACACAAATCGGGGTAACCAGATTAGGATGCAGGGCATGAAGAAATCATACCTTTCACCGTTGTACTTGTATCCCAATGTTCCTCCGGTGTTCACAAATCAAATTCCTATGATATACATATAACCGAATGATTACTCTAACTATCATGAACTCAATTCGATTATTCTTACATTTCCTAATTCATACTTACTAAGTTTTTACATTCCTTACACTTATATTCCATTTACTTCCTTTTCTTTACTTATCCATGATTTACTTACATATATATATACCTATGTATAGGTGGGTACACACATATATATACTAGTTATAATCCTATAGTTTTTTTTTTGTAAGTTTTGACCCGACCGAACTTGCGACCGACCTTGCAAGTTCGGTCCGAGTCAGTAGGTTACATCGGGTGAAATTTCCAGGGCCGACCGACCTTGCAAGTCCGGTCCCAAGGTCGGTCCATTCCAGTAGGTTACTTAACGGAAAAATTTTAGCCCGACCGACCTTGCAAGTTCGGTCGCAAGGTCGGTCCATTCCAGTAGCTTACTCGACGGAAATTTTTCTGGCCGACCGAACTTGCATGTCCGGTCGCAAGTCCGGTCGATTCCAGTAGGTTACAGACGGGAGAATTTTTCTGGTCCGACCGAACTTGCAAGTCCGGTCGCAAGTCCGGTCGATTCCAGAAGCTTTCCCGTCTTTGTAAATCTGGGCTCGACCGAACTTGCAAGTCCGGTCACAAGTTCGGTCCGACCCAGTATTTGCATTTTTACTTCTGTTTCCAGTCCCATACTTTACCCATTGTTTCTCCAATCTTCTTACATGTAATCTCACATGTTTAAACACTACCTAGGCCCTTCAAATTGCCTTAGTTCATCCACCAAATGCTTTACTAAATCCATCAATCCACTTACACAATTTCATCACTTCCCTTCCACACTTACAACAGTTTTTCATCCTCCAATGCTACAGATTTTTGCTCCTACTTCCCCCATGCATATTCTCATCTCCTAATGCCATTTCCAAAGCCTACAATGTATTATCTTACCCTCCAATTCATTCCCAAGCCACTACAATACCTATACCCAAGTTCAACACTCTTGTCACCAATTCTTCCACACTAATTCTTCCTAACTTCTCCAATGTCTCTATACACTTTGTTACAGATTTGGGTTCTTATTTCCTCCATTACTTCCTCAACTAATGCTACTCCTAGTATCCCAAAACATCATCATTCACTTCCTAGTTACATCCCATTAACAAATCATACCCAAATCTGTTACAAGCTACTAAACGCTCCCATTATACTCTCCACATACACCTAGTCACTACCTAGGTTGTTTTCTCATCTGAACACTTAAGTCCTCAAATTCCTAGATAAAATTTGACATAGTCTCCCCTATATTATTAACATTCTCCACATGGTTTTCTCACACATTAACATCATCTCACCTGTTTATACACAACATCAATGTACAAGCTCCCATACACATTTACCAATACTACAACACTACTAAAAATTCCTGCACTCAACAACCCAATACCCAACTAAGTTTCAATACATTTTACATGTTTTTCAACGGTTTTAAGCACTTAGATTCTCCTGCACAATACATTACTACACAATACCATTTCCATTACTCATTTCAACTTCTAAAAATCTGTTACATCCATACATATACAAGGCTACACTAAGGTGAGTATCCTTACCTTGTTTCTCTTCTAATTTCTTTTCTTGCTCTTGCTTCTTCTTTTCCTCTTCCTCTTCTCTTCTCACCGGTTTATAAACCAATTCTAACACTACACCCATAGCAATACACACCATTTCAATACTAAAACTACCCTAACATTATTTAAGCTTTAATGTAGGTTTTAGGGTTTAGAACATTGCATTACCTTGCAAGGGTGCAAATGAAGCTTGGAGTGGTTCAAGAACAAAGTTTCCAACTCCACCAAGATGCCAAAATCGGCTAGGATACAAGGAGCAACAAGGTTTTAGTTTTCATTTTCGTTTTGCCCTTGAGGCTAGAAAAGGATGGAGTTTTTAGGAATATTTTTACCTTAAAAGAACAAGGAGAAGGAGGGCCTTCTAATGGTGGTCTTGAAGCTCCAAATGCTCCATACCCATGGAGGTGAAAGTTGTTGTTTTCGATTTTTGAAAAGATAGGAATGTAGCTCTTGAGGAGAGGATTCCAATGGTACAAGTTTTGTAATTTTTGGAGGAGATTTGAGGGAGTTACAAGAGGAAAGAAGATGGAGTTTTTGAGTGGTCTTCAAAACTCCATAGATGTCGCTGGGAAGGAGAAGGAAGAAAGAAAAGAGAGTGAGGGAGGGGTGAGTACGTGAGTGAGGGAGTTGTGAGGGTAGGAGAGAGAATAAAGTGAGGGGGGGTTACTTTTATTGCTTTTGTTGTTTTGCAAATAAGAGGGGGTGAGTGAGTGTGTGAGAGAGGGGGATAGGGGCCGGCTCACTAGCACACACACACACACAATTTTTTTCTTTTATTTTAAAAGTGGACACATAAGTTTGTGTTATTTATATTTCTACCCCACACACACAACTTCCCGTTTTTGACAGTTTTTACTAATTTCTCGTTTTCTTGATTTTTATTGGTTCTAAAGTCTCACTAATATTTATTAATGATTATTTAGTTGACCAAAATTGTTACGAGTCTATTTGACCCGCTTAAAGTCACGTTTTCTCGGTTACCTCGAAAAACGCGCTTTAAGGTTCGTTAGTGATTTTAATCCGTTTTAAGGATCCGTTTTCTTCGGGATTTGTTCCCATATATTATTTAGGTCTTATTAAACCTTCAAAATCCATATAATACTCTAACCGAGGTCTCATACCTCCTATGGTTATTTAACGCTTATTTAGCGTTTTCCGCTTTTAAAGCGTTTCTTGATTTCTTTTGGATTTATTTTTCCTTACTAGTATTAATTGGGTACCATTAGGCCCTTAAATACATATGAGATTAATTTTAATCCCTATATTTAAGTTCGGGGTATTTCAGTTTTCGACAAACACCGTTGGTTTTATTATGTATTGTGTTAAGAAGGTTGTTGTATTCTGTTAGTTGCTCATTTAGTTGGATTTGGGTTGTAATAGTTAGAGTGCTCAGTATCTGTTCATCACAGCCTGAGGAGTTGTATTGTTGGAAAGAGTAAGGTTGCCTTGTTGCTCACAAGGGTGAGTGACGGCGTGTAACACCAAGGTAGATAGTTTTATTTTCCGCTGCGATTTGTTATTCATTATGCTACGACTTGCGACGTTATTACAGGTTTAGGATTAGGGGTGTTACAGTAGTTACGCTCTGATGACTGGAACAGGAAATACCGAGTATAGGAAAATATGAATTCGGGGAAACGGGGTTAAGGGATAGCATGTGAGGCGCGTTAGTTAGGGTTCTTCCCCAGTAACTACTGGATACCTAACAGACACCTACACCCAACATCTATGTCCCTAAATTCCTTTCCAATTCGTAGAAAGAACGCCAGAGAGGCAGAAAACCTCCTCTTACTTGGGGAAACCCGATCTGGCAGTTACTTAACATCATAAAATCAAACCAGTACGAAAAACTATACTATACAATAGCCCCAAACCTCGAAGATCTTACTGGAGCGTAGAGTTTAAAGACGCTACCAAGAGAACCATAACTATATAAGGACCAAATTTATTGGCAACTTGGGTCAACATGCTTAGCAGTCGATAGGACCCTACCTGATAAGTAAAAGAGGGACGAAAGAACCCCTAAAAGTAAAGAAATAAAGGGAATAGAGGAACATGATCCGAGATGAGGTTAAATAAATAAATAAAATTGGTACAAACCATGGGACGTAATAAAACATATAACAATGCTAAAGTGTAATGTTTGGGATAAAATAAATCCCCTGCTCCTTCCTACATTTCTCTCCATTCAATTGGAACCGGTGGCCATAACTAGACTTCTCTCATGCTTCTACCACCGGCGAACAAGGAACATACATATTTACGTCCCCTTCCCTTTCTCCTTGTTCGAATAGTTGATCCCTTTGAAACCCGGCCATCGCCCCACTGAGGACAGATGTTGCTTACCTTTCTTCTACTATACAACCATATAATATCCCACCTTTAAAAAGAGCAACAAGTTTCATATTATGAATGTGCAAGCCAAAGGCTGGAAGCATGTACAATATCTAGTCTCTATTAGCGTGGGACGTATAACTCTTATAACCACCATCCTCATACATGACCCATCGCACCATTTGTATATGATTACATGACTACCATGACCTCATCACGAAGCTCAAGTCATCCATCTTGATATCTGTTGTTCCTCATGACTTCTCGCTAAACAGTCTTCTCAACCATTATGGGTAAATTCCTGGAAAAAAAACGCATTGGCACAAGGATCATCAACAGATTCCTCAACGTGCCACTCCCTCACAAACACAACTCTAACGGGTAACACAATCATGGAAGCCAAATAACAGAAGATGGGCATAATATGAAATTATATTTCAAGCATAAATGAACACATTCTAGAAGAGGAGTGTTAGAGTACCACAGAGAGCGGCGGAATTCAAATAATAAAAGATGAACCCTCCTGGAATATCTGTTTGTCCTTCACGATAACTATGAGGGAAATGATACAAAGTCCCGTTAAGCAATACAGCGGAAGCATAAAATGAAAACTCTAGTTTCAAGAGTGGTAAACACACAAGATATGCATACCAAGGAACATTGAGAGCCATAATTGTTTAAGAGTAAGCTGAACGTTCAAGTCATGCAAATCTATTTCGTTGTGAATATAATCACAGCCTGGTACAAGACCTTTCAACAGCAGTGGGTCTAAGTTGATCACAACCTCTGAATTGTAATCACCCTCAACTGCAACAAATAAATTGCAACCATGACAGAATAAAGGTCAAATTTGAAACTCCATGTTTACGTAGCAATCAACAAATACCTAAGCTTTGCAAATTCATACCAAAGTAGCGGAGATACACCCAGACACAAACCTGCAAGCAGGGTTCCCAAACATAAGATATATATCTCGTACCTTCAAAAATCAATTTACCAGTGCACGGTGTTATTGAAATCCCAAACACCGCCACAGGGATTTGACCTCCCTTGTAAATGTCCATATGGCAACGTATAATGCCACTACCAGGATATAATCCTTACAAACACACTACATAAGGAGGATTTAACTACTATAATCAAAGGACCCAAGAGGAACATCGGGTAAGATTGGTGACTTAGCAAATACAACCTAGACGAATTTGGTCGATGTCTTAAATCGAGGCAACCTTAGGCAGGTAAGACTAATGGGCCTTTGACTAAGATGTAAGTCTTGAATAAATAAGCATGAGGAACTCTAAATAAGATTTATCAGACTATATATACAAAGGTACTTACATACATACCAAGAATGACAAGATATCAATAAAACTCAAGGAGGAAAACGAGGTTCAATTAAAGAGGGTCATGATTAGTAAATCAATCACACCCAACTTAAGTTAGGGATATAACTTAACAACCAACAATAAATATTGGTGGACCAAGAAGGTAAAAAGCTAGACCACTTAGAGTACGAAAAACACACAAGGAATAATAATGAGAATTAATAGAAGGGTTACAAGACCCAGAAAAGATTAAGATGGTAAACGGAAGAAAGTTTAAGTTAGATCGAAGTGAGGAGGAAACCGAATATTTATGAGGAGGAAAATATCTAGAGGAAACCAAGTATTTATGAATAATTGGGTATTGAAATTTGGAAATTTTAAACAAGATTAATGGACTTAGAGGAGGGATTAATTTATGGGCTAAGATGAGTAAAGAATCATTTTGTAAATTCAATATTAATCTGTAAGTGTTAGGAACCGTAATAATATTAGAATTTGGAAGTATACCATTGCATACCCAATTGACTAACACTAGAATTTATGGGACCATGTGTACAAGCAAATGAACATGTATATATACATATGGTATGAGGATTGGGATGAAAAGAACTGATAACACCAGGGGGATATAAATGCATGTACTAGTATATCACTAAACTTATTGAAACTCTCATATGGGAATCTACCTAAAAAAAACAAGATGTTTAAAACACACGAGTATATATAGATGAATATACAGTTAGAAAATTTGAACAATGAATCTAAAGGCTTAGATTTCGACACTAGTCCATGAATTGATTACCAGATGATTAGAAACGAGTGGGATAAGAATTTGAATTTGAATAATGGATTGGTTGTTTAATCATCGACGTGCAAAGTTGAACTTGACCCTGGCCAGGTCAAGGGACACTGCGCACAAATTGGGGTGAAGGGGTAGTCCGACACTTACGCTGATCCCGTCGGTGTGGGATGATTCTCGAAACCCCCTACAAGTGGACACATAAACTACAAATAGGAGTGAAAATTTTATAAGTTGGATCTACAAAGTGCGAAGGGAGTGATGTTAATGTTAGAAGATATGATGGTATAGAATACAAGGATACGAGAATCGAACCTTAAATGGTAAACGTATGTGAGGAAATGGTAATGCAGGAAAAAAACAATATATATATACTACCGCAAACAAATGCAATATGTAACCGGTAGTAGTAAATTACTTTAGTCCCTGGCGAACATAATAGCGACACTGAGCCTTATAACTAAGTAGAACTAGACAGCAAGCTGCTGCTTGATACAATAATAATAACAATGGTGATAATAAGGAAACTAAACACTCTCTGTTAAATGGTTTTACAATAATATAAACTTATAACGTGTATAATTCGATAACCTTGTGACTGAAACTAATTGAGGTCAACCAGTAATGTCAAGGCCATAATTTGGCTGAAAAATAAAGGTTACTTAAGGTCTAAATCGGCTGTACACGTTAAGGTATAAAATTCAAAATAATACTAAGGGAGTAAACTGGCTTACTGCATGTAATTATGAGCGGTAATATAAATTAAACATGTTGTTATAGCTACGACACGGTTGTAACATTGAAACATACTAAGCTCTAAATCTTTACTACAGGGCATACACGAATATAAGCCTAAAGGTCAGACAAAAGGAACCATTCAGACGCTTAAAAGCGCACAAAAAGCATGAACATCTGACCTCCAAAGGAAATGGATAAACAAGTTACAACCCTTCGGGACCGCGTATAAATTCAGAATATGACGTGTCAACCAAGAGACCCTTACGCCAAAATTATAGGGGTTCAAAGAAGCTATACAATACATTGTAAAGGATAGAAAGGGAAAATTAAGCCGAAGGTAATCAGAGTTGCACAGCAGAAGCTGGTGGATCGTACCTCACGTCTTCCAGTTGATTAACAAGTGACTTATCGCCTAATACCTTAGACCCAGGGAGGCTATACCCGAATCCATTTGTAGATCAGTATGGATATCGATAAGAGCCTGTTGATACAAAAATAAAGCCATTGACATGGTTAAGGCCTTTGACGAGAGCATATTGTCAGCTACACTAGACATAAATTAGAATGCCCCATGAGAATTAAACATCTTGAACCAAGGTTCTAGGATGATATAATGGGGATTACGTGGGCGTAATCCATTTTTAAGGGGGGTAGGCGTGTTCGCTTTTACGGTTTTGTTGCTCGTTTGATGTGTCGTTTTGGTTGCTATGTGTGTGAACTGTGTATGGATTGGTTTGAATGCATTGTGGTTGTGAATGAATGACTTGTTCACCTGATTGCTTATGAGTACTGTATATGAATATTACCGGTACATTGCAATATTATTGAGAACTTGGTCAAGCCACAGAGGTCGCGTGGTGCTTATAAGCACAAATGATGAAATAGAACTGTGGAATTTGTTGGTTAGAGAGAACGAATTCGGGACTTGATCCCAAGGATGAACAAAAATGGAAAACATCAGTTAAGGAAGTAAGACTTCGGGACGAAGTCTCTTTAAGGGGGGTAGGTTGAAACACCCCTAATAATTATAACACAATAAATCGGGAATACATGAGGGAAAAAAAAAAAAAAAAACAAAAAAGGAAACAAAATGTCTAATTGACTTGATACATGAATATAATTATCTTATAACGTATAACCTATGATACTAAGGGACATACATATGCCCGGGAATGTACGTGATAGCAAGTCACATTTTAATATAAACTTGGGTGCTCGTTGGTTCAGACGTTAACCAATACAATTGAGCAAAATAAATTTACCTACGCTAGGACATTTGTACACGAATTAAGTGTACTCCATTATGCAAGCCGAAATATTTCCGGGCTTCATTGACACATAATAGTCATATCAAATAACATATGTACGAGAATATAGTATTTGGCATAAGATACTAGATTCAGACATGTGCTAGTAACCTTATAACACAAAGGCTTGCGCTTACCAACTTATATCCCTTGATTCAGATATTAAAATAGTTACACATGTATTACTAGATTCTATTATATACTACAACGAAGTCAGCCCCACTAATGTCGAGTACGTTTGAAATCGAGGCCGAGTAACCCTTGTGCTATACCGATTTTTAAGTTACCAATGAACATCAGCCTTTCCATCTTTCCATGCAACTACTTTCACGGATTTTCTAACCATTGTCTCCTTCCCTGCTCTCGCGTGCGCCTCCGTGTTATACAATCGTCGCAGTCCCTTCACCTTCCTTCAATTCCTTCACGCCTGGCGCAAAGTCCAGAGAAGAACTCTCGACCTTTTTACAGCTCGTGGCGCATGGCCATACTCTCATTCCCTAGATATTCTTCTTCGAATGCTCAAGTATTTTGAGTTGATAAATGAAAATGCCCTCTGTCATTCGCTGATCCCTCATGCATGCATCTGAAGCTTAAATCTGTTCTTTTCTCCGCGTGCATGCCGGGAGCGATCGTTCAGTTCTGCAAATCTGAAATTAAGTAACGACACCCAGTAACTCTCCAATAATGGCGCAAGGTAACTCCCTGTTGTCCCAATGTTTTTCTTCGACTTCTCCTTGTTCCCGATTAAAGATGTGCTCTAATGTTCATAAATCCCCCACGTTACATCTAAAATTTAAACCCTCATCATTTCCTCTTTGCATGTTCGTCCTTCTGGGCTCGAGCTACTGAAAAATGGGGGCGGAGGGGCAGCTCAAGCCAGACCATTGAATCGGCCCTTGCATGTTAAACGTTGGTGCAAGCTTTGAAAACCTGGAGCCAGTTGGCACAAACCAGCAATGTAATTCATTAACCCACTCTCCTTCTCTATTTCTTTACCTTCTCTGTCCGAAAACCTCCAACTTTCAACTGCCTTCCTCACGTTTGCTATCTGAACTCAAGCCTCTGACTCTCTTTGTTGCAAGGCCGAAAATGGGTGCTTCAAGTCCTAGGAAGCAACAAACTCCTCTGATCTCTCGCGAACCGACAACAAGGTAGTACTCCAAACTAACCTTCTGCATCTTGGTGTTTCTTTTCTCTGTTTGTTTCTGACCGAACCTCCCTGGCCAAGTCCTGCTAATCTACCTTGTTTTCTCATGCATGAAACCTGCGTCCAACTCCAACTTTTAAGCGTGTCAAAAGTATTCCTGGAAATCTGCCACATTATCTGTTGGAAATCAGACAAGCGAATGTAACAAAACCACTCCATAAGTACTAGTATCCTGGTTGGGACGACAATTCAAGGTGAGGACACATACCGCCATGTTTCCTTGTCTTCTGTTGCTGTTTAAGCTTCACCAAAGCCATCATCTAACCTGAATTTTCTTTTCTTGCACAAGACCGGTTGTGAAGCAAGGGTCCTCCGTCAAAAACGCCAACCAAAAATCTGAAAGGAAACCCCAAGGTTGTAACCCAAACTTCTACATAAACTAAGCTTAACCTTGCATGTAATTTTGCTTGAGCTTACCTTGACTAACCCGGAAGTATTGAACTGCAAAAAAATGTGTGTGTGCTGTCTGTTTAACGCCCCGGTAAAATGGTGGTCTAAGCACCAAGTTTTTAAGAAACTAAATGCATGTTTTAGTGCTGCCGGGAACAATGGGAAGTGTCATATGTAATCAGTTAGGTATTCTCAGCAGAATCTGTTGTACTTTGGGTGGTTGATTTAGCAAAGTCGGTTTTCCTGAGAACTGATTTCTGAGGGATAATTCTTGTCCTAGATTGCCGAGGGGTTGGGGTGTTGTTGTGGAAAAATGTTTGAGTTAGGCGGTCAAGAAAAAAAACTGTATTAAATCAAATGTAAACTTGCTCTAAAATACGTGGTTAAACCTGATAACACGGGCTGGGAAATGCCTTGTGCTGTGGGGTTTCAGTTTCGGTCATAAATGCTCTCTGTACAAACGAATTGCAGCGGTGGTAAAGTAGTGGTAGTGACTGGTTAATAAATCTACAACATTGCTAGTATGCTAAACTAAGTGGGTAAGTACGCAGTGGGAAAAATTAGAACTTGGTTGAAATAAACTCTGGTACAACATCTCATATATCAGATTTAAGCAGGGGCTGAAAACAGTTGGTCTAGAATTGGTAACATGCTTAGAACATCTTTATCTTTGCCGATTATAACTATGAAGCTGGTGATTCTTTTCTGTCACACCAGTGAAGCCACCGATTTACATTATAAGTAGTAGCATAGTCCATGCTGTTCCAGAATCAAAAGTTAGACTTGAGTATAGTCCATCCGTCAATTCACAAAAGCAGTTTTATTACTGCTGGTTCCTTCCCCTTTTGTTGGGTCACGGTAAATGCAACTGAACAAAAATATGTTCTTTGCCTCTGAGCTTGCCTTTCATTTTCTACATTATGGACAATCCACAATCCTGCACACCAGAATGAAATCAGGGTAGGAAACGGTTCATTTCAGAACCTATAACATGACCAACTTCCCTCTTTTTCTTTTAGCAACCTTGTTTCCCTTTCTCTTGTGTATACTCTCAGCAACAAGTAACATATGTACTCCTACTCACCTTCTTCTTCCGGCTGCTAATAGCACCAGCAGCTGGTGCTTTCTTCTGTTACGTAAGTAAATCAAACTATCGGTAGTAGGCTGAACCATAGTCCCTGTTCTAATGGCAGAGAAGTTATGAGAAGCCGTTGTACCTAGTGAAACGAACGTGCTCTGCCTACTACTCCATTCCTTCTTGTGTTTGAGAGACAAACCAAAACTCATTGAACAATGAATAAGGAACATCTACGCACTTCTCCCATCTTCTTCTGTTTCCCTCAAGCATAATCTGTTGCTGCCCTCGTATTGTTTCTCAGTTTGTTTCTCAGCTTCTAGCACCCGTAGACATGGACTATGGGTTAGATTATCTACAAGATTGAGTCCCATTTTGCCGCTGTTAATAACACTTATACAGCGGTTGTCGGGTCAAGTTTAAGCTTCACGATTGTCCCTTTTTCCTCAGTTTTGCCTCAGTTATAAAGACATGATGATTTTTTGAGTTGTGATTGAATACGCTAATTGGATCAAAACCCCACCATTTGTCTGATGTTCGGATGACTGGAGGCACCTGCGAATAAATGGTTAAAACTGAGGTAGAATACTATGAGTGAGTATAAGAAGTTAGGAGGAAAGCTAAAGAGCGATTGGTTGATAATGAGCTAGGAAACTTTGGGTTAATCATAAGAAGAGTGATTAAATTAGATTACAACTTAAGCATCTATTAAGGGCTGAGGCTAGGAAAAAGAACTAATATGACAGTAGGATTGTGATATTCTGGCAAGAAAGTTTAAATGCGAGTTTCAGTCCAACAATATACCTGGGAAAATAGAAATACAATGAGGAACGGGAAAATATTAGATTCTAGGTCAAATGAACTAGAACAAGCTACCTACGTAACTAGCGAGAATGTATGTTAAGCTGTTAATAGTACTGGTGTTAAAATGGTAACGTAAGTTGTGTCTAAGGTATCGAAATAGGTCGATGTTAGGTTATTTAGACAAGACTAAGGTGTTAACCAAGATGGGGAAATAAAATTAGCAACTAGTAAAAACTTAGGAACTTCGTAAGGCTAGGACTAAGGAACTGAACCTAAGGTAGATCATTTAGGGGGCTTTCAGACGAAGGGAAGTTGAGGGGTAGTTTAGAGATTGAGGATGTGGGAGGATTGCGAAATGGTAAAAGACCACAAAGGGCTAGGAAAAATGCTGGGTTCAAATCGTGACTAAACAAGAGTAACATATGAGCTGAAGAAAACGTCAGAGCTAAACTGAAATGGCAGGTACCTATAATGTTCAGGGATGTAGTAGGGTAAATGGGGAAGCTAACAAGATACAGTATAGCTCGAAGTGTGATAAGGCAAGGAAGAGGCGAAAGGTAATTAGAAATAGTCTGAGAGAGTACGGGGCAAGTTCGAATTACCTTGAACGGTAAAGTTTGACTATAACAATGAATCCAAACCGAAAGGATATAGCAGGTCCAACGTTGACAACTATAACACTTAAGACTAGGCTAAACATTATGAATAGAACTACGAACAATAACGAATGATTGAACAATCTAACCCGCTCAAATAATCTTTACAAGAGTGAGTCATACAATAGCGGGGAACTATAGTGCAAGTATCTGTCACAACTGTTATAAGGTATGGACATGTGTGGTTCGTATGTTGCCGTGTTACACGGCTTGTTTGTTGTGTGCCTTGTGTGAAAAATGACCATAAGATCAAAGCATGAAATTTGGATGGTTGCTTATCTTGCTTATATGGTTGCTATATCGTTGTTTCATATTATTTGCGCGCACACAGTAGTTTAGTCCTTTTCTCGTTTATGAAGCTTTGAGATGGAACTTGACGAACTACAAAAACAAAACAAAAGAACTATAAAAAGAGAAAACTCCTCTCTAACTATAGAGGACCGCTAATGACACCCACTACGGTGTCGAGATTATAATAATAATGAAACGAAAAGTACCAACTGGTGAAACACAAGAATAACCCGGGAAGACAACAGCTCGGTCCGCGCGGTATGGATGATCGGGAGTTGGCATCTGCATCAGATCCTTTGACCGTCTATGATGGAACATATTTTGGGGGTCCTTGGGTGACCCCGCTTTCTCAGCACATCCTGGAGTCTAGAGGTGACTCCACTTTCTCGACCCCTTGGCGTCGGGAATGGAAGATTGGCATTTGGTGGAGCATTTATCCTGGAGTCTAGAGGCGACTCCACTTTCCCGATGGATGACGCCGGGAATGGAGGAATTTGCTATGGAGGAGACGTCCTCCAACGTGCGGTGATAAAAGAATTCACAAATAATCCTTAAAGAAACAAGGAAAGATTGGCACATACATGATGTGGTCACGGGATCTAACTATATCCCCAGACCTGGTGCAAGGAAAGAGAAAGTAAATACACATTATGAGAACAAGAGAAAAGAAATAAAATCACACAACGCTCGAATGATCCCACAGTGAGGATCAGGAGTATAACGTACCTATGCACACGTTTTATTATGTACATGATTGTTGTCGCGATACTAGCAGCTTGTTGTGCTTGGTTGCGTGTTTGATGTGGCTATGACGCCAGTATGTTATGCTTGGTTGCTTGTTGTTAATGCTTTGCTACCTTTGAGTGTGTATGAAACCATGATGTATTGTGGCCTGCTTTACTGCTTTATTATAGCATGTAAATTGACTTAATAATATTCGACCAAGTAGTCGTGTAGCCCAGCAACATACGGGCTTCACACGTTCATACTCAGCATAGTTTGCTGAGTCCTTTACAACCCAATTTTTACAGGTATTGAACCGGACGATAACGGAGCGTAGGCGGGATGGCTACCATGGGGGTAGTCCATCAGGGCATAATTCTTGAGTTGTAGTAGTAGGCTTGATGTATGCGTTGTTACTACACCCGGGATGTAATTTTCAGTTTATGATTTGATAATATTGTTGTAGACAATCGGTATTCGGGATTGTATCTTGTATTATATATGAGTTTTGGTTGAGGGCGGTTTACAGTCATGCAGACCGTAACTTGGTGTTGGTAGTTTGGTTGTGTCAACCACGTGGGTGGTTGACGTCTGTGACACCCGGATGGAGTTTATACCGCTGCGTAGTTAACCGTGATGTTGCTTAGGCGCGACGTTTGTATTACTGGATGTTTTATTTGGGGGTGTTACAATTTGAATTAATGATCATTCCCCCCTTGTAGAATTAGGCAATTACTAGGATTAGGACTAATTTTCTATAAAGTCCCTTAGGTTCGATACTCTTGGTCGTAATTTACTTACACTTTATTCTGACCAGGATTTTTGCTACCCGTAGTAGAGTTGTAGGATTCTTTTATTTTTTTATTCTTTTTGTACATTCTTTAACCTACAAATTCCTTGTTAGCAAGGGGATCATCGCACCATTTTTCTTGCCACTGTAGGCTTTTGTTCCCTGTTTCATCCATGCGTCAGAGATGGCTTCGTTGCCCGTAGTCTTTGAGACTGTCATTATTTTTTAGGGTGGGCACTGTTTGGTGGTGGAGCGCTGGTGAAATACCCCTAAGTATTATAAGATATAATAAGGTGTAATCATTGGATTATAGAGACTAATGAGCCCAAATATATTGAGGAATTATGGAACACCTAAATATATTTATATAAATAAATATATAGAGTACATAAAGGGTTATTAAACTCCATATAAAATATTAGACTAAAGAGGGAGTAATTATAAAGAGAAATCAACTAGTAAAGTTGGCTTAATATGTAATATGTTATTACATGACCTAAGAACACGAATAATGTGAATGAATCAAGAACATACTATAAATAGTCAAAATGACTTAAAGTATAATAATCACTCGAAAAGCATAAAGAAATATACTTTGGGACAAGATATAATCTACTAGATTATAATCTAACACATGAGCTAAGTCATAATGTACAAACATATAAGCTCTTAATGTTATAGACACATCCTTTTTTAATTACCCACTTGATTACCAAACTAACCCCCTAAATATCTAAGAGGGGCGGCGAGGTGTGAATAGTACACTAAGACAAGTTCAACTTTGCTTTTGGAAGGAAAAATGCTTTAAGTCACAAAAGTCTTCCTACCTTGGTAACTTAAACCACCTAACCCTCTTACACTCTCTTTCCTCCCTTGGCTTCTGAAAATGTGAATCGTATTCATTTGGTTTTCTTCTTCTTTTTCTCCCATGGAAGAACACAAGTGTTCTAACCAAGCTGTCCATCTAAACTCTTGCTTTTCCTCTTGAACCTTCTTCATTTCTAAGCGATCTTCATCAACAAGGCAAGGAGAACGCCAAATCATATCCATCTTGATCTAAGGCCAAAATTATACACTATTGGAAGCCAAAAATCTTAAGAGAAACAATGGAGAACACTAGCTAGATTCAACCAGGCTTAAGGTAAGAAAATATGCTTAAAACTTCAAGCCTTTCCTTTGATATTTGGGAGTCCCAAAATCCCTCTATTCTATAAATCATTTTATTCACCTCATTTCATACAATACTTGAGCTTCATCAAATCCATTGTTGGCAAAAAATTGCAATGAAAAACAAGCTCTAAACAAGGAAGGATTCAATAAAAAAAAGGTAAGCATTGAAACCAGAGTTTTGATAGCTAAACTACCTCCTTAACCTTATATCTACACAAGATCTAACTTCCTACACATTTTTATAGTGTAGGCCAAAAATTTGGAGAAAAATCTAAACTTGAGAGCTTCAAGGTAAATCTTACTCATTAGTGCTTATTTTTGTGCTTTAAGCTCTTATTTATTCCTATGATCATCTTTGGGATTCTTGAAACCCTAACTTTGCTTCTTCTTACTTTTATAATCATGACTGAAAATGGAGCCTAACCCATCTGCTGTGTTTGGCCTAAAACAAGGAAAAACAACACTAAGCAAGGGTAAGCTTTAGATCTGATTTTATAGAGCCTAAAACCCTCACATCACCTTTATATATACACAAAGGTTCCATTTTATCTTCATATTAAAATTAGGATGAATTTGGAGAGCTAAAACCTTCCTTGGAGACATCAAGATTAATGTTCAACCTTAAAGCTCAATTTGGCAAGTTGTTTGATGTTGAGTAATGTGTATGGCCGAGAGTAATTATGGAAAAATGAACTAATATGACCTAATAATGAATTTGGATATATATTAACATGTATATTTTTTTTACTAATGGTTTATGGGTTTAAAGTGTCGTTTTACTAAGTTTAAGTGGTTTTGTGTAAAAACTGGACTTTGGAAAGTATGGGTATTGTTATGTCCAAAAATAATTTTGTTATTATGAGTATTTTGGAGTCTTGAACGTATATATCATGACTTACACTATATCCAAATGTAAAGGCTAGTTTAGCAAGCATTTTGGTAGATTTATGACTTCCAAAAGTTAAGGTTATTATGGCATAGTGTTATGTGTAAAAGTCTAATGTTTTAGGGGCTGTTGGAGTGATTAAAAGACTTCAAAAATTGGGTGGAAAAATACTTACAAAAATTAGTATGTGTCTGGAAGAAGTTAGAGTCGAATTTGGGTAATAGTATAATTAGGAGTCTTAAGGATACATTGGAAATTATAAGGTTAAATTGTTAAGTTGGAGAATATTAAAAGATAAGGGTTGGAATGATAAATATGGTTAAGGCTGAAAATTAAAGTTTAGTTGGGTAAGAAATGAAAATTTTAAGTTTTAATAAGCTTTGGGAGTAAATGTAAACTTTAGAAAACTTTGAGGGCCAAACTGTAATGTTTGAAAATTTTGAGGGATGGCAGTAGTAATTTGGTCAAACCTAGGTGGACTTAAGGTTTTGACCACAAGTAAGAAAGAAAAGGTTGAAAAGTGAATTAAGAAAAGATTGGTGGTGGATTTAAAATTTAGGAAAGTTCAAGGGGTCAATCGGTGAATTTGAGTAAGTTTAGGGTGAAAATCAAAATGGACAGATTAATTAGGGTGTGTTTGATATTTTGAAGAATTAGAATTGAAACTTTGAATTAGTTAAGTGAAAAGTTGGAAATTGGAAGATATTAGAATTGAAGGTAAATTGTAAAGTTAGAAAAATATGGATGGATATTTGAATATTAAATGAAATTGAGGAGATTGAATTATAGGTGGGGATTATAAAGGTTAAAAGTAGAGACTGGGATATGTTTGAGATTCATTATACTACATTAAGCATATGGCCTTAATACAATGTTTAAGGTTAGTGAAAACTAGAGACTGTTATAATTCACATGAATTAAAGTGATGTCCTTAAAGTTATGAGATTATGTATATATATTAAGATTTGGGAATTTAATTATGGGATGAGAATGATTAGGGAATAACCCTAAGTCATTATTATAAGATTTAAAGTTGTATATAAACCATTACATAAATGGTTAAGGATATGGATTAATTAAGTAGATTAAATAACAGTTATGGGATTATGTATATATATTAAGATTTGGGAATTTAATTATGGGATGAGAATGATTAGGGAAGAACCCTAAGTCATTATTATAAAATTTAAAGTTGTATATAAATCATTACATAAATGGTTAAGGATATGGATTAATTAAGTAGATTAAATAACATGGAATATTCCTAAGGTCAACAATAAGGAGTTGACCATGTAGAGTGTTGACCAAATTAGTATGCTGACTGCGTTGAAATACCCCAAACCTTGGTATGTTGTTTAAACATTTAAATATGGTGTATTAAGACTAAAAAGAGTCTTAGAAACATTAGTAAACAATTTAAACCATAGAAAACACAAATAAATACCTTAAAGTCAATTAGGGCTAAAATGTGCTCTAAGCTTGGGATAAGCTTGGTTAAGACCTAATGAGCTTACCAAGACCTTATTTATATATTAATGAACATATTAAACCAAATACCAAAGAAAACCAAGCTTGAAAACAAGTTAAAACACAAAATGTGCTTTAAGGAGTCTTAAAGCACATTTTTGAAAAATTGTCTTGTAAATGGGTTTTGAATGGCTAAATGTCCATCATTACTCTTTAATTAACATGTGTACTACTTAGTATTACATTTGGAAGTCTAAATCAATGGGAAATCAAAATTTCACAACAATGTGCCTTGTTTTTATGAATAGTAACTAAAATAAGCTAGTTTATAACATAAGTCAATATAAGTAAGTTAAATGGTTAACAAAGACTAAAATACCCTTAGTAACATAAAGGAGGCCGTTTTTTATGGTAATGAGTCACCACTTATGCTAGATTATTAAGTAAAAGAATAATGATAAAGCAAATCACTATTTACTTTAAGCATAAATATCTTACAACTTAACTTATCTTCATTCTTCCTCATTTCTTTCACACTTCCACCGTCTTCTACCTTCCTTCTTGCTCTCTTCCACGGTAAAGCCACAGCACCACCATCATTTGTCATCTTCAACCTCTTGTAATTCCTAGCTCCCTTTGCCAAATCAAAAACCAAGACCACCATTCTCTTTGTCTTGTCAAGCTCTTCAACTTCATCCTTTCAAAACTCCAAGGGCTCCATTTCGGTGCCAAGAGGAATCTCCATGGGAGGAGCTTGAGCTCATCTTTTCACATATTATTGTTCTCCTTTGCTTCTAGGTAAGGAAACTCAAAGAAAAATAACATTTCCTTCATGTTTGTATGTTGTCCGAAAAACACCATTAATGGTGCCCTTTACCTTGCTTGTTCTAGCTTCATTTGAATCTTCAAAGGGCTTGGTAGAGTCCCCTCTTGCTACATATCCAAACTCTCTTTTATACCCAAGGTAAAACAATCATCTAAATGTTCTAAGACAATATATGTATCTAGGGTTTACAATTAGATGAAGCATAAAGCTTGTATACTCATTTCATTATTTGTATATTGTTTAGAAGTTGACAAGAAATCAAACATCCTTACCGATTTTAATCAAGGAAACAAGAAAGAAGTTTGTGAGGAAAAGAGGTAAATATGCTAACCTAATGTAGTTTAATGTCTTAGGAGAAATGAGCCTATATTGCTTATTAAAACTACTTAAGGAGCTAATGGTAAATGACTTAGTAAAATGCTCTCAAGGAGACTATTAAAGGGCGTATGTGTTGTTGTATGTATTTGCAGGTCAAAGGCAAATATAATGTGGGAAATTCAGTGTTTATGGTTTATGCAATTTAAGGGCCTAAGAGTCATGTTATTTAAGGGCCTAAGTGCCAAGCAATTTAAATTATGCTCTATATTGTGATGTAGCGTTAAATGAGTGAAGTTTTGTGTACAAGAATGTTCTTGATGGATTTTAGTGTTCTTGGATGTGTAATGGTGAAAACAATGTGTTTTGGCTTAGTAATGTTCTAGGAGAGTTCATGTCAAAATTTAGGTAATGTACAAGAAGTTCTAAGTGTTTAAATAAGATTTGGTGAACTAGGAAGTGTTAGAAGTGACTAGGTATATTACTAGGGAAAGAAAGTGTATTAAGGTGTTTTTAGAGTGCAAGAAGAACTTAGGCATTATCTTAGAGATTGTTGATAAGCGAGAAATACATCTACTTTTAGGGCTTTAATTCTTCCTATTTTCATAGCAATTTGTGTCGTATTTCTCACTTATCATATGATTTTCCTAGATTTATGTTTTGATATGAATTGATATAGTTTATGTGTTAAATGTAGGAAAAAGTCATGTTAATGGATAGATGATCTCATGAGCTTTCCAACGCAACAAACGGCGAGTAAAACGGACTTATAACGAAGAATCTGGAGCCGGTTGAAGATTGCAACAATATATATATATATATGTCCGCCCAAAACAAGGAGGACAAGAGAAGACAGAGGTGTCCGCCTCCTTTCGCGAGGACAAGAGACAGAGGTGTCCGCCTCCTTTCGCGAGGACAAGAGACAGAGGAGTCCGCCTCTTTAGGCGCGGACATCACACAGGCGCAGACATAAGGCGAGTCCGCCTGTTCTTGCGCGGACAAAACACTCACGTCCGCCTCTTTAGGCGCGGACAAGAGAGGGCGAGACAACCGCCCCATTCCGGGCGGACGTGACCATCACTGCACCGAACAGTTTTCTTCCTTTCCGGCGCAGCAGTCGTTCTTCATTAATTGCAGACGGCGCCCACCTTAATTTGTGCACGCGTGACGCCGGCTCTCTGTCTGCAATCAATTCTCTGACTGCAAATCTTCGCGGATCTGCTCAATCAACTTGTGAGCCTCGATTTTAAACCCTATCCTATGTTGATTAAAGCTGATTAGGATCTAAACGGGTTTTAGGTCCACTTATAGCCTAAGATTAATAACTATGTCATATAACAATAATTATTAAAACCTAAGCTAGCTCACTGGAACCTATTATGAGTCGCCACCCAATTTTAACCTAGATCAAATTAGGAAAGGAGAGTTCGGGTTCGGGGGCTTGATATTCGACTTAATTAGGGTTCAATTACTTTCATTATCCTTCCTAGGTCGTTTTTCCTCTACTCAGGTCATTCACGGCTTATTACGAGTCGTTTTAACCTAAGGCGCGAGCTTCTGTTTTTTTGTGTTTTTAGCATTTTTTGACAGAGAATTAAAGTGAAATTAAAAGCTACCTAAACTAGGGTTTCGGAGGCAGAATTAGGTCAAATTTTGATTACGTCCGTAGCCACGGACCAAACGTCCGAGACCACGGACCCCAGTTAACTAAATATACAGAAAAGTCGAAATTAAAGAAAACAAGAATTTGCAAGGTCCGGGGCCACGGACAGGATGTCCGTGGGCCCGGACATTATTAGGAAAAAACCTAATTTTGATTTTTAAAATCCCGCCGCCGTCCGTGGGTGTCCGGGTCTCGGACAACGCGTCCGAGGTCCCGGACCATAGGTCCGAGGTCACGGACCACCCACGGACAGGGTTTTCAGAAGGTTCCCGAGGGTTTTTGAGCTCAAATTTATGGTGTGTAGCCTGAAGATTTACAAGTCATTAGTGATTGAAGGTTTTCAATTTGAACTCGAATTAAGCACGAAACTTTGTAAACAAGTTATTGGACAGAAGCTTAAACAAACGTCAATACAGAAGCGTAAACAGGTTGGTTTGAACCCAAACTTTGACAGAGAGTTAACAAGTTGTGGGGAATCAGAAAAGTGGGATTGAACCTGTTTTTACCTTCGAATTCAGATGATTCTTCACGTTGGGATTCTCTCGGAGGCTCCGATGATGCCGGTTCGGATTGAGTTCGACCCAGGCTTCTGGTTGTTTGTTGATGATGTTCTTCACGTTTTGGAGTGGTTTGGTGATGTTTGATGATTGTTGATGTGTTAGGAGTTGAAAGTGTGTTAGGTGGTGATTTCGAGAGATTTTTGATGTGATTTTGGGTGCTTGGATGTGTAAAAACGTGAGGAAAGACGGCTAGGTTTCTGGTTGCTTAGGGTTCTTGAGGTTCTGATTTGATCATGGGATAAGGTTCCTTATAGACTTCCTTAAAGATAGAAAATCCGGTAAAAACCGAGATTTACCGACGTTTTAGCTCAAGGGCTTCCAAAAGGAATTTGATTATGAAATTTCACACATGGGTAAAGGATGATAATTCTGATTTTTCTAAGTGAGATCGAATTTTTTGGGTATTGGAATATTTTTAAAATTCAATTTCTCGTCAGATCAATCAGAAATTGCTAGAAAATTATTGGAAATTCGAAAAATCAAAATTCCAACGCCATTATGCTTAAAATGTCATCCTCTATCATGGGTTAAATATCAAAGCATTTCAAGTTGATTTGACCCTTATTTGGAGGAGAGAGAAAGCCTATAGGGGGCTTAGGAGCCTTGAAAAATTACGAAAAGCCCCTGGAGATACTAAGCTGTCCCTAGTACTCTGAAATTGCCGATCGAACTGGGAACCCTTGCTACTAGCCTATTAGTAGAGACTCTCCTCCGGGGGTTGAAATTTTGGGTATACAGATTGCCCCCCGTCAACTAGACTTTGTAGTGGAAATGAAAAGGCTAGTTGATGCTTGAGTGATACCCCAAAATTTTGGATCTTAAAAGGCCCCTCGTGCACTGAAATCCGACAAGTTGTGTCGAGCTATTCTAAGGCGCTGACTACCTATGAGTAAAGTGGAAGGGTGTCGAGTGGTTCTAAGGCGTCGACCACCTAAAGGTAATGATGAAGTAATGTCAGACTATTCTAAGGCGTCGACTACCTATAAGGATGATATGATGTCAAGCTATTCTAAGGCGTTGACTACCTATAAGGATGATAAGATGTCAAGCTATTCTAAGGCGTTGACTACCTAAAATGATGATAGTTGTCGAGCTATTGCTGACTACCTAAAGTGATGATATGCTGCGAGCTATTCTAAGGCGCTGACTACCTAAAGTGATGAAAATGATGTCAAGCTATTCTAAGGCGTTGACTACCTAAAATGATGATATGATGTCAAGCTATTCTAAGGCGTTGACTACCTAAAATGATGAAAATGGAGTAATGTCAAGCGATTCTAAGGCGTCGACTACCTGAAAGATGAATGGAATACACCGAGCATTATAAGGTGTCGGGAACCTGGAGTACGCGAGCATTATAAGGTGTCGGGAACCTGGAATATGCCGAGCATTATAAGGTGTCGGAACCTGGAATACGCCGAGCATTATAAGGTGTCGGGAACCTGGAGTACGCCGAGCATTATAAGGTGTCGGGAACCTGGAGTACGCCGAGCATTATAAGGTGTCGGGAACCTGAATTCGAATGGGATACACCGAGCATTATAAGGTGTCGGGAACCTGAGATTGAATGGGGTACGCCGAGCATTATAAGGTGTCGGGAACCTGAAGTATAAAAGGTGATGATGCTATGGGGATGATATGCTAATTTGTCGAAAGCAAGGAATTGCTAGGAACATGCCAAACATGGCGATGATGTAGGTTGGTTGAAAGCAAGAATTGCTAGGAATATGCCAAACATGGCGATGATGTAGGTTTGTTGAAAGCAAGAAATATGCCAAACATGGCGATGATGCAGATTTGTTGAAAGCAAGAAATTGCTAGGAATATGCCAAACATGGCGATGATGTAAGTTGGTTGAAAGCAAGAAATATGCCAAACATGGCGATGATGCAGATTTGTTTAAAGCAAGAAATTGCTAGGAATATGCCAAACATGGCGATGATGTAGGTTGGTTGAAAGCAAGAATATGCCAAACATGGCGATGATGCAGATTTGTTTTAAAGCAAGAATTGCTAGGAATATGCCAACATGGCGATGATGTAGGTTGGTTGAAAGCAAGAAATATGCCAAACATGGCGATGATGCAGATTTGTTTAAAGCAAGAAATTGCTAGGAATACGCCAAACATGGCGATGTTTGAAGAAGAATTGTTCAAGACAAGAAATTGCTGTGAAGGTGCCAAACATGGCAGTGTTTGAGGAAAATTCTATTTATTGAAAAAGAAAGTGAAGTTATCATTTCCTGACTAAAGATTTCAGACTTGTAATTTATCTCCTAGGAGATGAACATGCTACAGGTGGGGGTGTGGTGTTTGATGCAGAGATCTTTTGAGTGGTGATCAGGGCATATGTGTGCCTGTGGTGTATGATGTGAAGGTAAGGGCTTACGTGAGCCTGTGTGGTGAAGTAGAATTTGTGTGGGGTAAGGGCTTGTGTGGGCCCGAGTGTTTGGTGTGGAGGTAAGGCTTATGTGTGCCTGTGGTGGGATGGAGGTGCTCAAGCTTGGGTTTCAATTGGTGTTATCATGGCAATTGTTGGAGCCAACAATTGCCCCCAGTATTTTTCCCTTAAGACAATATGAGCCAGAGTTCATGGCAATTGATCGTTCCGATCGATTGCCCCCAGTATTTTCTTGATCAAACGGTGCGAATGAGTCTTGTCCTCACAGGGTCAGGCTTATGTTCTGATTTGGTGCTTCCTAACCTACACTCGACGTGTTTGGCGTTTACACTCGTTTCTCACTTACGGTCACAAACTTCTAGACCATTGAATTTGGATATTGATGAATTTACCATTCGATCGTTACTTTTCACGTGATTGGATACACAACTACCAAGTCGGAAGTCTTCGAGGCTCTATACGTGGCCACAGGGTGTGATGAAAGACGACGGGATCATGGAGGGATATTTGAGGTATGTGGAGCTTGAATGGGTGACCAAAGCTGCAACTTGCGTCTTCTCTCGGATTCATCTTCCTTGTCTTGAAGCCGTCTGGCTGCTTCATGTTGACGTTGTTTTCGAGCTTCTGGACCTGGACGTTTGAAGTTGTCCTTTACACTATTTCTCTTTTCGTCATTTGGATTTCTTCGAGGCACTTTGGGTTTGCCTTTTGTTTTATCCTTTCTTGGTTTTGCCTTCGGGGTTCTTGTGTTTCCCGGTTTTGGGCTTCGAGAGCTGTTTTGATGTGAGCTCTTTTGATCCTGTGTCACTCTGGGACCATTTGCGGATCGCTTTGGCATGCTGATAGCGGCATTGCTTCTTTGGACTGATGAGAATGTTATCTGAGAGTCGGGCTCCTTGCGTCCTTTGGTCACCGGGTCGGACATTCATCATTGGCTGGGTTATTTTGTGGAGTTCATAATGTCGAAAAGGGATATATGGAAGGCTCAGCGGGGGTGCCTAGGGTTTAATGTCAGGGTTTAAAAGCTTTTGGCTATGTGGTGCTGTACCTAGGTGCTTCGTCATTCCTGATAGTTGTATATCCGTTCTTTGTTACTTTTCACAGGTCTAAGCGTAAATTTACAAATTATCTCCTTCGGTCGGAGTTATACCGTTTACCTCACCTTTGAATGTGGACTCACCGGAGTCGTGTAAAAATGACACGCTCGTTCACTCATGGTTTTTCCGCTCAAGACACTCTCGCGAATTTCACTCAAAGACTAGTTCACACGTTTAAACAAAAGATTCGAAGACAATGATTCTAAACTCAGATTGCCCCCAGTATTGATTTGGGGTTTGTGACAACAGTTTGATAGATGTGGGCCTTGAACCTCATTGTGGGTTGTTTGGATATTATGTGGTGAGTTGTGGTGTTTGGTTAGGCATGTTCAAATTTTTAGAAACAAGAGACAAGCCGTTCCATCGCATAGTCTGAAAACGATTACTTCGTGAGTGCTCTTTTTTTAAGTTTTTTCGAATAAACGAATGATGCTTTGTATAAAAATTATGAAAACGGAACTATGTTTTATTCAACAAAAAGAATAATGTTGGAAATTACAAACTCAGGAAAACTACCGAAAATGATAAAGGAAACTAACTACTACAAACATTGGAAAGACATAAAAATGACTAGTAAAGAGAAGAAATCGGAGAAAACACTTGAAGATAGCACTCTCTGATGGTGCTTGACCTGGGATTCCTACTCGGGGAGTTGAAAACCTTGATTGATAAGATCTTGGATGTGCTTCAAAATTTTGCAGTTGTCGGTGTCATGACCGGGAAGCTGGTGATACTGACAATACTGGTTCAGATTCCTTCCTTTTTGGGGGTCCCTTTGTCGAGGGGTGAGAGGTTGCAGCATGTTTCGTTCCTGGAGTCTTCCAAAAACCTGGCTCAATGGCTGACCGATGTTTGTGAACTCTCTTCGACGGGAGCTCTTTCGGGATGATTCCACTGCCCCAACGATTTGCCCTGGTCCTTTTACCTGTCGAACGGTGTTTACCTCATGCTGCCTATCTTTCGGGTGCCACTCTGGATACAGGCTGCTGTCCCCGAGCCATTCCCGGTGTTTTTTGAGTTCCCAAGTTTTAACTCCCCTTGGTGAATCATTTCTTCTAGGACATTAACTTGTCCCATCAGCATGTTGAAGCTAGGAAAGTATGTGAATTTCAGCTCGTCACTGTATTGCTTCCGCATATTTTTGATTACCATTCGGATTTGTTCCTGTTCGTCCATATTTGTGAGCATAGCGGCTGCCTTCATCCTCCAACGCTTGACGAAGTCGGTCATTGATTCACCTTCTGTTTGTCGTGTGCCTGCAAGATCAGCCCTGGTGACTCCAAAACTTCTAGCGTACTCAAAATGATGCAGAAAGGCTTCACAGACCTCCTCGTATGTCTTGGTATTTATCCTTTGAGTTATGTACCAATGCTGAGGGTCTCATCAAGATAGTGAGCAAATACCTTGGCCTTCTGCATGTCGTTTAGCGAAAGGATGGACATTTCCCTATCGAACATTGCCAAATGAAGTTGTGGGTCGGAGGAACCTTTGTATAGAGGAAGTGTTGGCAATTTCAACCTTGGAGGGAGATCAACCTTGGGATATAATCCAGTGGGAAAGTGGTCAAAACCAGCTGGCTTGTTGGCCCTCTCCATGCGCTCAATCTTTTTCAGCATCCCATTGAATTCTTCGGCTAACTGGGCATCCATGTTGATTGGATTTCCTCCCTCTCCCATTCTTTGAGATTTGGGCTTATCTGTTGGAAAACAAAAGTGACCCGAGCTAAAAATTTTGGGCCGCAAAGAAGTTTTAGGCTAAGACTTGTTTGGGCTGCACATGAGCTGGAATGTTTTGAAAATTGTGGGTTGGCACTGAGGCCCGAAATGAGTTGGAAGAGAGGCACATGGGCCGGAATGATTCATGAGCTGTGAACTGGTGCCTAGGCTGAAATGTTCTGAGAATTGGGCGCTTGGGCCAGAATGTGTTTGGGTTAAAAGTAAAGCGCAATGGGCCGAAGTGATTTCTAAACCATGTTCTGGATGTGAATTGGAATTTGGGCCGAGTAATTATGACTGGGCCTGAAGATGATACCCGTGTCTAGGATCGTGGGTCAAAACCCGAGTAAGAAGTCTTTGGACTAGAATGCCTTGAAATGGAAAAGCCTGATGGATTTTTATGGATTGCTTTAGGTGGATGGGCGTAGAACAAAATGGATAATTCAAATTGGACCAGATGAGAAATCACCTAAGTCTAAGCTTTTGGGCCGAAGCCCGAATGACTCACACATTAAACCAAACAGGACCTCTAGGCCGCAAACAATAAAACTGCCAATTCAGGGTTGGGGAGTTGATGTAGGAGAGGTTCCTATCAATTTCTAGGCTGGGTAGTGGGCCGATCATACAAGCAAGCAAGGCCCACACAAATTCAACATGTCCTCACTAGACGCTTTAATCAAAACGGGTATGGATCGATCCGGAGAGGTGCTCGGGGCATGGGCCCAGGTTACCACAAAGGAATAGGGCTTGCACGCTATTCTCTTTGGGCTTCCCCACTTTTTTCACATCACTGAAGGTGTGCGTCTACGGCCGGGTCTTTGACTGACCAAACAATGGGCTAGGTAAGGACACTGCCAAGAAAACGCTTGGGGCTAAAGCCCAGGTATTAAGGGGATGTGGTTAGACGACATCCTCCTCTTTTCCCCCGCTTATTCACATCACCTAAAAGGTGTGAGTCCCTGACAGGGGACCCTCAAACGGGTCCCGGGGGTGGAATGGTTTGCGTGGACCCTCGCTCTCATATGATGCAAAGGTACAAAAATTAAAGTGCGCACAAAAGTAAACAAACAAAGTAATAAAGCCATAAAAATTTTCGAGTTAAGCCCTCTTTCTTAAAATTAAACAAGTTAAAATTAAGAAGTTGTCCCCAGCAGAGTCGCCAGTCTGTGAGCCTCGATTTTAAACCCTATCCTATGTTGATTAAAGTTGATTAGGATCTAAACGGGTTTTAGGTCCACTTATAGCCTAAGATTAATAACTATGTCATATAACAATAATTATTAAAACCTAAGCTAGCTCACTGGAACCTATTATGAGTCGCCACCTAATTTTAACCTAGATCAAATTAGGAAAGGAGAGTTCGGGTTCGGGGGCTTGATATTCGACTTAATTAGGGTTCAATTACTTTCATTACCCTTCCTAGGTCGTTTTTCCTCTACTTAGTTTATTCACGGCTTATTACGAGTCGTTTTAACCTAAGTGCGCGAGCTTCTGTTTTTTTGTGTTTTAGCATTTTTTGACAGAGAAAAAGTGAGAATTAAAAGCTACCTAAACTAGGGTTTCGGAGGCAGAATTAGGTCAAATTTTGATTACGTCCGTAGCCACGGACCAAAACCGAGACCACGGACCCCAGTTAACCTAAATATACAGAAAAGTCGAAATTAAAGAAAAACAAAATTTGCAAGTCCGGGGCCACGGACAGGTCCGTGGGCCCGGACATATTAGAAAAACCTAATTTTGAATTTTTAAAATCCCGCCGCCGTCCGTGGGTGTCCGTGGTCTCGGACAACGCGTCCGAGGTCCCGGACCATAGGTCCGAGGTCACGGACCACCCACGGACAGGGGTTTTCAGAAGGTTCCCGAGGGTGTTTTGAGCTCAAATTTTATGGGTGTGTAGCCTGAAAGATTTACAAGTCGTTAGTGATTGAAGTTTTCAATTTGAACTCGAATTAAGCACGAAACTTGTAAACAAGTTATTGGACAGAAGCTTAAACAAACGTCAATACAGAAGCGTAAACAGGTTGGTTTGAACCCAAACTTTGACAGAGAGTTAACAAGGTCGTGGGGAATCAGAAAAGTGGGATTGTAACCTGTTTTACCTTCGAATTCAAGATGATTCTTCACGTTGGGATTCTCGGAGGCTCCGATGATGCCGGTTCCGGATTGAGTTCGACCCAGGCTTCTGGTTGTTGATTGTTGATGATGTTCTTCACGTTTTGGAGGTGGTTTGGTTGATGTTTGATGATTGTTGATGTGTTAGGAGTTGAAAAGTGTGTTTAGGTGGTGATTTCGAGAGATTTTTGATGTGATTTTGGTGCTTGGATGTGTAAAAACGTGAGGAGAAGGAGACGGCTAGGTTTTCTGGTTGCTTAGGGTTCTTGAGGTTCTGATTTGATCATGGGATAAGGTTCCTTATATAGACTTCCTTAAAGATAGAAAAATCCGGTAAAAACCGAGATTTACCGACGTTTTAGCTCAAGGGCTTCCAAAAGGAATTTGATTATGAAATTTCACACATGGGTAAAGGATGATAATTCTGATTTTTCTAAAGTGAGATCGAATTTTTTGGGTATTGGAATATTTTTAAATTCAATTTCTCGTCAGATTCAATCAGAAATTGCTAGAAAATTATTGGAAATTCGAAAAATCAAAATTCCAACGCCATTATGCTTAAAATGTCATCCTCTATCATGGGTTAAAATATCAAAGCATTTCAAGTTGATTTGACCCTTATTTGGAGGAGAGAGAAAGCCTATAGGGGGCTTAGGAGCCTTGAAAAATTACGAAAATGCCCCTGGAGATGACTAAGCTGTCCCTAGTACTCTGAAATGTGCCGATCGAACTGGGAACCCTTGCTACTAGCCTATTAGTAGAGACTCTCCTCCGGGGGGTTGAAATTTTGGGTATAACACAACTCCAACGCCATCTACTCACCTACTGCACCGTCCCTCCGTTGTCTGTTTCCCATTTCTTCTGCCTATAAAAACCAACGCCCATCCTCAGTATTAATCATCCCTTCTTTAATCCAAAGTCCATCACTCGTTCATTACACTCACTCACCACACTCGCACACCACGTACGACCACATCAATTTCTATTCTCCCCGTTTTCTCCATTTTTATTTGTTTTACCACCACACCACATTTCTGCCATTAATTAGTATTGTTATTACCGACGATGTGGATACAGAGGCGGAGCTAGGATTCAGAGTCAACTTGCTAGCTGGAGTTTTCTCTACCCTTTCTCTTATTTTGTTTAAACGTTGTTTATATATAGTTATGTTTAATTAATAAACTTAAGCCCTCCCAGGTTTGGGATGCGAGCCTATTTTATATAATTATGTTATGTTAAGCTTTCCACTATGATTTTATCTAAACTAGTAGTTTAATTCCAGTTCTTCATCTGCTTTAATTCTCTGATCAATTATTAAAGTTATATTTGTAGTTTTCTAATCAACACGCGAGAGCTGAGATAGTAAACAAGACTTAGGAATTAAACCTGATTAACAGCTAGAAGCCTGATCCGGCCTATAGGTTAATTAGTCTCAAATAGAAGCTGTTCTTTATGCGATTGGTTGTGTCCGGATTAGAGCATTAGTCTGCTGCTAGTTCTAGCAACTGGTTAGGGTTCGTTAGATTTAGTCGTCAACGAATTATTTATAGTTTCTGAGTTTATTACTTAAGTGGTAAAGTTTATATTAATATGATTGGATAAAATAGGTGAGCAGAACAACCCGGGGCGCTTTCTCAAAAACAAAAAGACAAAAATATTGTTTTTAATATTTTGTTTTTGTTCAGGTTAGGTTTTTTGATTATTTCTTCTCCTTAAAAATGATAAAATCTATTTACTAGAAGTCTCAGTAAATCTAATCCACTGTCAGTTATCCACAGCGAGGTCCCCAAGAGTACGACAACCCCACGAATCCACTATCCCGCAAAACGATTAGGTACACTGCCTAAGTGGAAGAAGTAGTCACATATTTCTCCACCAATTGTAGAAATCAAATGAGTGTTTTGGAATGCACCAAGTCATTTTGGAGTGTGTAGAGATTTAGGCAAATTTTGGTAAATAAGGAGAAAGTATAAACTTGTAAAGGGATTTCAAGAATGACATAAGGAAATGTGGTTTGTAAGAAAAGATGATGTTTAATGGAGAGGAAAATACTTTGGCATAATGGTTATTATAGGCATGAAACACCACTTGGAAATCTAAGGAGAAAACCTTATAAGTGTTAGGAGTTTGGTAAGAAATGAACAAGTGTTTAAGAGTGTAGAAAATGAACTTTCCTACACGTCCGAACTTCCGTCCGAATTTGGAAGTCCGGACGTGCCCTGTGTGCGTTAAGTTTTCTGAGTCTCGGCCATGTCCGAACTTTGTCCGACCTAGAAGTTCGGACACCGCCATCTCTTTTCCCTGATTTTTCCTCGACCTATGTCCGAACCATAGGAAGATCGGACACAAGTTCGGACATACGTCTGGGTTCACCCTTTGAGTCTCGACTTGCGTCCGAACTTGGGAAGCTCGAACACATGTTCGGACAGGCCACTGTGTTGGCCAAAAATGTTGTTTAAGGCTAGAAAACTTTGTCTAAAAATGGTGATTAGTTAGTAATGATGATGTGAGGTTGCCTAAGACATGTTAGGTGAGTCATAATGGCAATAAAAGGGGTGAAAAGTATAACAAGTGTGAAAATAAAATAACTAGTTATGTGAAGTAATAAGTTAACAACGAACTAGTGCGTTAATTAACCGACGTTACTAAATGTGTATAGGATTCTCCAACGGTGGAACACTCGAAGCAAGGACCGAGGTATGGTTTTCTTGCAGTCTGTTGCCTACGGCTTACACCGGCTTATGTGCTGTTTGTTTTTCTGTATGTTTATGACCTTGTAAGACTTAAGTCATGTAACGAGTTTACAGTTGTTTATATTGTATTGTGAAGTGTGACTCATACCCCTTGTGTGTGTCTAACAAGTCTTAACCTCATGTTGTGATTTGTTATTGAGTTCCAACAGTGAACTTCTAACGAGTGTTAACTGGGGGTGAGGAATCTGGTTGTCCGGTCACGCGTGCAAGTATAGGAGTAGATATTTGTATCAGATTCGACTCTTATAATGTTAAGATTGTTCTCCTTTATTTGGCGTTTGATCTCCCGCTAGCTTCCTCCAAAGCTTACCTATTCTGACTTATGATCGGTTTAGTTGGAAAATGTGTTTGTGTGGTGTGTTCGGGTCACAATATCCGATCCATCTGTGAGTTAAGTTACTCGTTCGACTAACAGAACGGTAATGAGTGTGTGTAACAAGCTTAACATGAGGGTGAACCATTCTCTAGGCTTCTTATGTTGATTAACCTTCTTGGTTTGTTGTTGTGGGAAGTGTACTCACTATGTGTGTATTGTTTTGCTAAGCAATACTTCTTGCTATGCTATATACGTTGTTTGTGTAAAATCAATGCCATGTTATCATGACAATTAGTTGTGCGTATCCCGGTAGCTGATGGGCTGCGCGTTAGCCATACCAGCCAAGGGTTGCTGACCCCTCGGGGGCTCCATATTTTTAACTGCAGGATGAGGATCGAGGAAGCGGAATGCTATAGACTCTAGGTTGCAGGAATACTTTTGGTTATTTGGATGTTGAGCCCGGGATGCCCTGTGCTCTCGTGGATATATTTGGTTCCGTTGTACTATAGTGACGGTATTGTCGGTTTACAGTGAATGAATGTAATTAAGTACTCGGTATGTATATGATGTATTTATGGTTTTAGTTCTATGCTCGGGAGTCTGATCATCAGACCGGTACACTTGTATTATTCTGCCTTGTTAACCACGTGGGTGGTTAACGGCGTTGTGTAGCACCGAACCGTAGTTATGTTTAGTGTTATTTCCGCTGCGATTTCAATTATGGTTAAACGCGTAGTAGGGGTGTTACAAAAAGTGGTATCAGAGCGAAGTATCGCTCTGATGACTAGAATAAAGCTAGGAATATACGAGTTAGGAAAACCTAACCATAGTTACCTAAGTGAACAGTTATGAAAGGGTTAACCACTAACTAAGTGTGGAGATACTTGTTGTCGGGAAAACGTTACCACCGTTGGAACCGATAAAGTGCAAGCATGCTAATGAATGTTCATGTGAATTCAGATGTCAGGTAGCCACGAGGTCGAGGGGCCGCGGGCGCGGCATTGGTGATACCGGGAACCAGGGAGAGAACCCTACAGCGCAGGTCATGGCCGACGCTGTTGCGGCCGCCGTACCCAGATGGTCCCACATTAGTAGCTGCAATTCAGCAGGGGCAACAGCCCGAAGTTCAACCACCAACCGCCACCGCCACGAGAGACCAACTGGGTCAAGGCGTTAGTGATTTGAGACCCCGTCGTTTAATGGGGAGACCGACCCTCGTAAGCTGGAGGCGTATAATCTCCGAGTTGGAGACCGCCTACGAGACCTTGGATGTGCCTGCTGGAGCCAAGGTCCGTTGCCGCACTACCTGAAGGGTTCGGCACAGAGTTGGTGGAAGCTTGTGAGAGAGGACCGGATGGCGGATCCTCAGTTTGGTTGGAGAGAGTATACGGCTCTGCTGCGAGCCAAGTATTATCCTATGCATGTACAAGAGGCCAAGCGCCTGGAGCTGGATAGCCTGAGGCAGGGGGATAAGATGTCGGTTGGATGACTACTACACCGCTTTCACCGGCCTTATCACCTGTTACCAAACCTGGGATACTCGAACCGGGTGCTGGTGAACCGTTTCTACAATGGTCTCAGCCACCGTCTTCGCTACGGGATGGGGCTAGCTGAGTATACTACCTTGCAGGTAATTTGAATGAAGTGTGATGTGATAAGTAATCCATAGGTGAATATTAATGTGAGTTGTGAGTTGTTTGCGGCGGCAGGAGTGACGTACTAAATTCAGGAGTGCTATCATGCCGCTGCCAAGGTTGAGATCGTCCGTCTGAGGGATGAGGAGAATGCGCAACAAGCGCAAGGCCACGAGCGAGGGCCAGAGTTCGCAGGGGTATGGGGGAGGAAAGAAAAAGAAAGCCCTACCCTCAGCCCCAGAAGAGTCAGCACCAGGGTGACAAGGGCAAGCCCAGACCACCACAGCTGAGGAGCCATGAAGCTCACATACGAATATGCGGCGAAACCCCTACGCTCTTACCCGCCTAAGGGTAATTACTAATCATAGTGTGTCAAGTTGAAGTGTACGTGATAAGATATGAAGTGAGTATGATGTGTATTGTGATAGCAGCCAACACGGGTTCTGGACCGGAGCGCCACTACAACTGTAAGTGGTGTAACGGAGACCACCCCGGCAAGAACTGCAAGGGGAATGACGTGCAGTGTCGCTACTACGAGAAGTGGGGTCACCGTGACTATGAGTGTTACCGGAACCCCAACAGCAGAGTCAATAAGCCCAAGGGGCAGTGGAAGGGTAAGGCACAACGACCATCGATGGCCCGAAGTCGGCTAACCAGCCACCCACAGATCAGAGGAACATTGATTCCCAGAAGGGGAAAGGGTCGGGACCTAGCAAGGCCACCCTGAATGTGGTGGACCGGTCTGAGGCGCCAGGACCCTCTACTAGACCAGGTACCGCCTAAACTGTTGAGTGAAATAAGTGATTGCATACCGCATTTCATGCATGTGTGTTAGTGAGTCCAAGTGTACTACCATGTGAGTAAAGAATTAAAGTATAATGTGAAAGTCACCTAAATAGGTAATTTGGAAATTTAGGAACCTTCAATATTTGTTATCCATCCCCCACACCAAACCCTGAAGAAACCACCATCAACATCACCGACTTTCCAATGGAGCAATGTCAGGTCATCCAATCAGGTATGATACTCTTAAATGGATACCTGACACCGGAAGCACAAATCCACATCATCAGACGATGCAATGAACTGGGAGCAACACCCGGAGGTTTCTACACACCCGAATACCCGAGTGGATCGAGAATGAAATTGAAGATGATGTGCATGGGTAAGGACTAGAATCCTTACACCAAGACATATCAAGAAGTGCGAGCTGAAGATGGGGCAACTGTACTGATGATACCTGAGGAGTTCCTTGCGGTCGTTAACCAAGCCGTGGGAATTGCTTTGCAAGTTGAGTCAGATTCAATACCAAGTGTTAAAGCAGATTTATGTATTGTGAACTTCTACCAGAAAGGTGGACGGTTAGGGTTACACCAAGATAAGGACGAGTCACCCGAGTCTCTGAGTAAGGGAGTACCCGTGGTGTCTTGGTCCATTAGTGATACTGCAGTGTTTATGTATGGCGAGCAGAAGCGTGCTGATCTCGCAAGGAAGCTAGTGTTGAAATCAGGAGATGTGTTAATCATGGGTGGGCAGTCAAGGATGCTATATCATGGCATCAAGAAAATCAAACTGAATACCTCACCATCGGCAGTGATCAATGCCACACACATGAAACCCGGACGTTTGAATTTGACCTTCAGACAGTTTTAAAGCCTTATATAATCATGTAATGTGTTAAACCAGTGTATGTTAAGGATGTTGTATGTGTTAGTTATGTTAACAGTGTAAATCAACGTATGTTGTAAAGAGTGTGTGTTAATGAATAAAGTGGAGTTGTTTGGAGTATGTCAACCGTGTTATTACCAAATACTTATTAGTTTGCCAATGAATTAGGCTGTGCACTCGGAACGGGAGGTATACTGAGTGTCTGCAATGAGGCAGAAGCCGGCAAGAGCGGCACAATCCTCACCGGTACCTTTCCAGTCAATGGCGAGGACGCTTCGATCTTGTTCGACTCCGGAGCCTCACATACATTTATTTTGCTATCTTTTGCGAAGAGGCTGGGGTTAGACAGTGAAGAGATGCCAGACTTTCTAGTCACTCTCCCGTCGAAAGAGCGGATCAGGTGTACCCGCTACCACCGAGATGTTGTTGTACGAATTAGAGATGAAGAGTTTCCGATCGACTTGATAGAGTTCGAGGGACTTGGTTTTGATGTGATTGTCGGGATGAACTGGTTGGAGCGGTACAAGGGCAGAATCCTGTGTGCCGAGCATCGTCTGCTTCTTCGGAGTCCGTCTGGGGTTAAAATATCTTACCGCCAGAGGCCCAGGGAGCCTTCGACTCAGATCACCACCGCCATGGCCATGTATCGTGAATTACGATGAGGGAATGATGTATACCTCTGCTATGTCCAGGACATAGAGAGAGACCTAAAGTTTAGCCCAGATGTGCCGGTAGTGTCGGAGTTTCCTGATGTATTTCATAAGGAACTGCCGGGCATGCCGCCAGCACGGGAAGTTGAGTTTGAGATTGATTTGGTTCCGGGCACCAGACCAATTGCGAAGGCGCCCTATCGTATGGCTCCAGCAGAGATGACAGAGCTCAAGGAGCAGCTGAGAGACCTACTCGACAAGGGATTTATCCGCCCTAGCGTTTCACCATGGGGAGCGCCGGTCCTCTTCGTGAAGAAGAAGGACGGTAGTCTCCGCCTGTGTATTGATTATCGTGAGCTGAATGCAGTTACGGTGAAGAACCGTTATCCTTTACCACGCATCGACGACTTATTTGATCAGTTGAGAGGAGCATCAGTATTCTCCAAGATAGATCTACGATCCGGATACCATCAGATTGCCATCCGTGAGAGTGACATTGAGAAGACCGCATTCAGAACCAGATATGGACATTATGAGTTTACAGTTATGCCGTTTGGTTTATCCAATGCACCAGCCAAGTTCATGGACTTAATGAACCGCTTGTTCCAAGATCAGTTGGACAAGTCAGTGGTAGTCTTCATCGACGATATTCTTGTGTACTCGAAATCGAGAGGTGAGCATGAAATCCACCTGAGAAATGTGTTACAAACATTGAGAAGGAATCAGTTGTATGCTAAGTTTTCAAAGTGTGAGTTTTGGTTGAACCAAGTATCCTTTCTTGGTCATGTGATTTCTGAGGCCGGGATCGCTGTTGATCCGGCAAAGATTGATGCAGTGCGCACCTGGCCTAGACCAAAGACAGTTACCGACATCCGAAGCTTCCTCGGTCTGGCAGGTTATTATAGGAGGTTTGTGAAGGACTTCTCCAGTGTCTCGAAGCCGATGACTTCCTTGATGAAGAAGGATGCTCCATTCGAGTGGACAAATGACTGCGAGAGTTCTTTCCAGAGTCTCAAGGATGCTCTGACATCTGCACCAGTTCTGACTTTACCAGACGGTCCAGATGGTTTTGAGGTCTATTGCGACGCATCAGGCAGAGGTATGGGTTGTGTATTGATGCAACACAGGAAGGTCGTAGCATACGCCTCCCGACAGCTGAAGAAGCATGAAGAGTACTACCCTACCCATGACTTAGAATTGGGTGCCATTGTCTTCGCATTGAAGATATGGAGACATCATTTGTATGGGGTAAGTGTGACAATTTATTCTGACCACAAGAGTTTGAAGTACTTGTTCACTTAGAAGGAGTTGAACATGAGACAAAGAAGGTGGGTCGAGTTTCAAAACGATTACGACATCAATCTACAGTATAAAGAGGGTAAGACAAATGTGGTAGCTAACACATTGAGTCGCCGAGCACACTCTCTCCATTCACTAGTCTCTCATACTAGCTTGGTTGAAGAAGTGCGGAGTGCTTAGATGACGGATCAGTATATGTTGGAGATCAGACAGAAGCTTGTTGACGGCACATTCGAGGGTCAGAAGTACGACTTATGACTCCACGATGATGACCTGATTAAGCTTAATGGCCGATTGTGTATCCCGAGGAGTAGCGCTGAGCTGAAGGAGCGCATACTGAGTGAATCCCATTGTTCTATGACTTCGATCCACTCCGGAGCTTCAAAGATGTACAAGGATATGAAAAGATATTTTTGGTGGACTGCAATGAAAAAGGATGTGAATGATTATGTGTTAAGGTGTCTCACTTGTCAGAAGGTCAAGTTTGAGCACCGACGGCCTGGTGGTATGGTACAGCCAATGCCAGTGCCTGAGTGGAAGTTCCATGACATTTCCATGGACTTCGTAGTAGGGCTTCCGCCTACAAGGGGAGGTCTGAATATGATTTGGGTTGTTGTTGACCGACTGACCAAGGTGGCCCGATTCATTCCGATGAAGGACACTTGGAAAGTGGCAAGACTTGCAGAGCTCTTTGATAGAGAGATTGTTCGGCACCATGGGGTACCGAAGACTATCGTGTCTGATAGGGATACCAGATTCCTCTCGAGGTACTGGAGAACTACACGGGAAAGCTTGGTACCGAGCTGAAGCTAAGTACGGCGTTCCACCCACAGACAGATGGTCAGAGTGAGCGCACCATCCAGACACTCGAGGATATGTTACGTGCATGTGCACTTGATTTTCAGACCAGCTGGATTGACAAGTTACATCTGATCGAGTTTAGCTACAACAACAGTTACCATGCTTTGATCAAGATGTCTCCCTTCCAGGCTTTGTACGGTAGACCATGCCGCACGCCATTATGCTGGGATGAGTCGAGTGAGACGGTCATTATAGGACCAGAGTATCTGGAGCAAGTTCAAGCAGAGGTACAACAGATCCGGGCTAACATGAAGTCAGCCCAGGATAGGCAGAAATCATACGCCGATGTGCGCAGACGTGACCTGGAGTTCGCCGTGGGCGATCAGGTATTTCTTAGAGTATCCCCATGAAGGGAGTGTTTCGTTTGGCCAGAGAGGCAAGTTGAGCCCGAAATATGTGGGGCCATATGTGTGACGGAGCGGATCGGCCCGGTATACAGACTGATTTACCCGCCGAGTGGGCAAGGTACATGATGTATTTCATGTGTCCTAGTTGAAGAAATATATGTCTCATTCGTCTCATGACTTCAGCCTGAAAGGCAACCTTAGAGCCGACCATGTGATCAGTGGAGACTCCGGTACGGATTCTGGATACTAAGGCTCGAGACACTCGCCATAAGTCTGTGAGACTGGTGAAGGTTCTCTGGTCTAACCAGGACGTTGAGGAGGCCACTTGGGAGCTGGAAGATAAGATGAAGGCGAAGTACCCGTCATTGTTTACTTCTTAGTATTTGTTGTATAGGGTACGGGGCGTACCCCTTTAAGGGGGGGTAGAGCCGTTTCGGTTATGTGTGTACGACATGTATTCGATACATTGTCTATGGTTATGTGTTATGTTACTACCTTGTTATGTTACAGACGTTGTGTCTGAATGATGTTATGTTGTTATATTGTTTGGACCTTGTGTCCGGTGCTATGTAAGTATATGTTAATGTTGTATGGAGTATTGTATATATGTGTTCCCGTGTTTAAATTAGGATATGTGGGAAGTATGAACTTTGGGGACAAAGTTCTTTAAGGGGTAGATTGAAATACCCCAAACCTCGGTATGTTTTAAACATTTAAATATGGTGTATTAAGACTAAAAAGAGTCTTAGAAACATTAGTAAACAATTTAAACCATAGAAAACACAAATAAATACCTTAAAGTCAATTAGGGCTAAAATGTGCTCTAAGCTTGGGATAAGCTTGGTTAAGACCTAATGAGCTTACCAAGACCTTATTTATATATTAATGAACATATTAAACCAATACCAAAGAAAACCAAGCTTGAAAACAAGTTAAAACACAAAATGTGCTTTAAGGAGTCTTAAAGCACATTTTTGAAAAATTGTCTTGTAAATGGGTTTTGAATGGCTAAATGTCCATCATTACTCTTTAATTAAAATGTGTACTACTCAGTATTACATTTGGAAGTCTAAATCAATGGGAAATCAAAAATTTCACAACAATGTGCCTTGTTTTTATGAATAGTAACTAAAATAAGCTAGTTTATAACATAAGTCAATATAAGTAAGTTAAATGGTTAACAAAGACTAAAATACCCTTAGTAACATAAAGGAGGCCGGTTTTTATGGTAATGAGTCACCACTTATGCTAGCTTATTAAGTAAAAGAATAATGATAAAGCAAATCACTATTTACTTTAAGCATAAATATCTTACAACTTAACTTATCTTCATTCTTCCTCATTTCTTTCACACTTCCACCATCTTCTACCTTCCTTCTTGCTCTCTTCCACGGTAAAGCCACAGCACCACCATCATTTGTCATCTTCAACCTCTTGTAATTCCTAGCTCCCTTTGCCAAATCAAAAACCAAGACCACCATTCTCTTTGTCTTGTCAAGCTCTTCAACTTCATCCTTTCAAAACTCCAAGGGCTCCATTTTGGTGCCAAGAGGAATCTCCATGGGAGGAGCTTGAGCTCATCTTTTCACATATTATTGTTCTCCTTTGCTTCTAGGTAAGGAAACTCAAAGAAAAATAACATTTCCTTCATGTTTGTATGTTGTCCGAAAAACACCATTAATGGTGCCCTTTACCTTGCTTGTTCTAGCTTCATTTGAATCTTCAAAGGGCTTGGTAGAGTTCCCTCTTGCTACATATCCAAACTCTCTTTTATATCCAAGGTAAAACAATCATCTAAATGTTCTAAGACAATATATGTATCTAGGGTTTACAATGAGATGAAGCATAAAGCTTGTATACTCATTTCATTATTTGTATATTGTTTAGAAGTTGACAAGAAATCAAACATCCTTACCGATTTTAATCAAGGAAACAAGAAAGAAGTTTGTGAGGAAAAGAGGTAAATATGCTAACCTAATGTAGTTTAATGTCTTAGGAGAAATGAGCCTATATTGCTTATTAAAACTACTTAAGGAGCTAATGGTAAATGACTTAGTAAAATGCTCTCAAGGAGACTATTAAAGGGCGTATGTGTTGTTGTATGTATTTGCAGGTCAAAGGCAAATATAATGTGGGAAATTCAGTGTTTATGGTTTATGCAATTTAAGGGCCTAAGAGCCATGTTATTTAAGGGCCTAAGTGCCAAGCAATTTAAATTATGCACTATATTGTGATGTAGTGTTAAATGAGTGAAGTTTTGTGTACAAGAATGTTCTTGATGGATTTTAGTGTTCTTGGATGTTTAATGGTGAAAACAATGTGTTTTGGCTTAGTATGTTCTAGGAGAGTTCATGTCAAAATTTAGGTAATGTACAAGAAGTTCTAAGTGTTTAAATAAGATTTGGTGAACTAGGAAGTGTTAGAAGTGACTAGGTATATTACTAGGGAAAGAAAGTGTATTAAGGTGTTTTTAGAGTGCAAGAAGAACTTAGGCATTATCTTAGAGATTGTAGAAATCAAATGAGTGTTTTGGAATGCACCAAGTCATTTTGGAGTGTGTAGAGATTTAGGCAAATTTTGGTAAATAAGGAGAAAGTATAAACTTGTAAAGGGATTTCAAGAATGACATAAGGAAATGTGGTTTGTAAGAAAAGATGATGTTTAATGGAGAGGAAAATACTTTGGCATAATGGTTATTATAGGCATGAAACACCACTTGGAAATCTAAGGAGAAAACCTTATAAGTGTTAGGAGTTTTGGTAAGAAATGAACAAGTGTTTAAGAGTGTAGAAAATGAACTTTCCTACACGTCCGAACTTCCGTCCGAATTTGGAAGTCCGGACGTGCCCTGTTGCGTTAAGTTTTCTGAGTCTCGGCCACTGTCCGAACTTCTGTCCGACCCTAGAAGTTCGGACACCGCCATCTCTTTCCCTGATTTTTCCTCGACCTATGTCCGAACATAGGAAGATCGGACACAAGTTCGGACATACGTCTGGGTTCACCCTTTGAGTCTCGACTTGCGTCCGAACTTGGGAAGCTCGGACACAAGTTCGGACAGGCCACTGTGTTGGCCAAAAATGTTGTTTAAGGCTAGAAAACTTTGTCTAAAAATGGTGATTAGTTAGTAATGATGATGTGAGGTTGCCTAAGACATGTTAGGTGAGTCATAATGGCAAATAAAAGGGTGAAAAGTTATAACAAGTGTGAAAATAAAATAACTAGTTATGTGAAGTAATAAGTTAACAACTGTAACACCCCTACTCTATTCGGCTCCTAATCATCTTACTTAACAATATAATCGCAGCGGTAATCTCAACAATTGACTACTGGTGTCACCGTTCTTGCTCGCCCATACGAGTAATAACGTGCTTCCTGATAAGCTCTTAAATACGAAACATTTTCTCGCAGTGACAACAAGAGATAGATCTAAACTCCCAGAACCAATATAAAATACATTCACAGTGAGCTTTCTACGTATCCAAAACCTATACATGTTTCTAGGTTCGTATTAAAATGCAACAGTGCATGTTTAAATAACTATAATCAAACTACCCAGCGCGTCACTCTCTTTGCCGACACCGGAAGTTGTATACCTGCAAAAATGGTAGTTTGTGGTATGGAATCAGCCCCTGCTGAGTATGTTATTACCTGACTGTCATGCACCCTCGGACCATTCAGTTATTTGGTCGCAAGCATGCAATTCGTTTCCATACAAATAGTACAATGTTGAAACTGTAAAACAACAATATATATTGCAGTAATCTCAAATAACAAACAAACCCCCGGCTTCACACATCGCATCGTAATAAACCACTGAAAGCGTTTACAGCGCTTATATGAGTACAGAGACTCCATTCCAACAAACACTTAATAATTCATAATTGAGTTTGGCGACTCACTCGACGAAACACTCAACCACAATCCACACATGAGTACGGTGACTCGACACAACCAGTTCACAACACACAATATGAGCACAATGGCTCGTTCAAACAAATCCACCAACATACCACACATAACCACAAACACAACCAATGAACAACAAGGCGAAGTAACGAGAATTATAAACGAGTATGAACTCTCGTCTTTGGCATGCAAGCCCAAATAATGTTCGCCTAATGTACGAGTTAATTAGTCGTTCGTAATTGTTCAGTCATGTCTAATGACAACGTCTCGTTAGAACGACGTGTCTCTAAGTTACCCATCTCTTATGGCGGGTCACCCACGGCAATAGCCACTCCAGCGGTAGATTCTCCGTCCTATGAACAATCTGTAGTTCGTTGGAAATTTATCCAGATACTTACGGCTACCACACGGTGTCCTAGTATCGTTAATGGATCACAGTTCACAGCAAGAGCCACATCCTTGATAAACTTATCTATACCATCGCATCGCTTTACTATTCTTTTTTTCTAACACAGCAGACCAAGGTCGTAGTCCAATCCTGAGTATGTCGGCTCGGGATCCAGTGCTAGATACGAGAGCGGCGTTAAAGAGGCCAATGCTCTGTATATAAGTCTCAGATATTTTATATATCTTATTATCCTAATGCTACAACGTTTTACTTACGTTCCTTATATTACACATATAAGATAGCATCATTGCCGCTAGTTCGTTTTATAATATGTTCATATATACGAACGGTACTGTTATCGCACAACAGTAATAATAATAAAGCAGCATTAATACGCAACTCAGGCATATTAATTCACAAGCAGACATTCAATCTTATCACAGATTTTCACACAATGTCTGAACTGAGGAAATCCTCAGAGACAATCAAGCCACATAAATAACATACCGTTCACCCGGATTGTATTACGGTGGAGTATGAATCAGCAAGGTCCTATGCTCCGTGTGTCGTCTCTAGCAGTCTAAACAACACATAATGCTACTGATTAGCATCCCGTATAACAGTACAACTCTACGGTACCCCGTACCGTCACTAATACCTCCCGGTTAATCCCCCGTTATAAATTGTCAATGTTTGTCGGGTTTTCAGCTTAACTCGAGATCGGTAACGTTTTATTACATGCGTAGTCTTGCCTTGTATATTAATATACTTATTGTTGAACTTTGTTATCGCATGTAACTTGATGTATATTCGTATATCGTATAGTTTGTTTCTTTATTGCATGTATGATTCTTTGTCATGCACTATACATCTCACCTTAGTATTTATTCTTCTAAGGTTTGTCTCTTTTTTTTCCAATGTGGTATAATTCATACGCAAACAATACTTTTGAATCATATAAATCCTTATTATCCCATGTAAACTTCTTAACATTAGAATCCCATATCCAATGTTTATAATTCCTTCCTCTCTCTCTATTATCATTTTAATTATGATAATTTATAGTTATTAAACCATGTCACCATAACATATATTTATTTATATACATGTATTATGGAACTATTCATTACATGGTAAGTCTTATAATATATATATCCATTCTTTTTAATGAATACTTCTTATATTATAAATGTTATAACTCTTTAACATTGAAAACCATATTATAAATTTCATCCAAAAATATTAATATTTCCGAACAGCACCTATCTTTCTTAAGTATTTACAAAATCCACCACACATTTACATAATGTTATATTATTGTTATATAACCTATCTTATGACATTTAAGTCATTTAAAACAATTATAACCTATAGTTATATTTTGTTTATAAAATACCAAATAGCCCCTTATATTTTCGGTTTCCATTATACACCACTAAAATTCTATAAATCACAATTCCATCCCAATTTATAATACATAGTTTTCTAATTCCCTTAAACCATATATTATACATATATCTTGCTAAAACCTTATACATCATTTCAAAAATTACCAAACTATACCAAAAGGTTATAAATATTATTCCTAACCTTATACTCCTTTAAATCTCGGTTTTCACCCTTGCTCCAAATGGCTAACCAACTGAATGAACATGTAAATATGAAGATTATGAGTGTATAAACTCATAAAAATTGAAGGAAGAAAACCGGATGTAGAGTGGAGAGGCTTAAGGTATGTTTTTACCTTAAAATGCAATTTTGAGCAACCTAGGTCCCTCTACTTGTCTCAACCGAGTTTAGCTCTTGTTCTAACCTTAGAACACTGAGAATAAGCCATAGGAATTGATGAGCCACGAAATCTAGGTGTAGGTAGTGAAGAGATGAAGAAAAAGGGCTAAAAATGACCTTAAAACACTTACCTTAGGAGCTTAGGAGTTAGATCTGCCTTCCATGCTCAAGAACAAGGCTTGAGAGCTTCAAGGAAGGGGAGGGACTCGGCTGGGCAGGCTGGAATCGGACAAGGAGGAAGAAAGAGATGGGTAAGGTTTGAAATAATTGAAAAAGTAAGTTTTACTATTGCAAATTGAATATTAGGTAGCAATTTGTCTACTAATGATTGTGAGCTGTCTCCTCCCTCCTTGCCTGCCGATCTCCATGGTCCAAGTGGGTCAATTAATTGACCATTGACCATTGACCATACTTGGTCAATATTGACTCATGCGGGCCCCACTTTAGGGTTTTATTAATATTTTAATATTAAATTTGTAAAAATTCGTAAATTTCTGGAATTAAATTCCTAATATGATATAATGTGATATATTATCATATTTAAAGGTAATTATAACCTTTAAGCCCATTAAAAATCAATTTAGAAGGCAAACTCACAAAAACGTGCTTTAAGGTGTTTTAGTGCACATTTTTGTGTCACAGGGTGTTCCTGGCTTAGTTCTCCTTGAGAACGGTTTTTTTGTGTTCATTACTTCATTATAATACTTAGGAATCCACTTTGGATCCTATTTGAGGTCATACAATCTTTATGGTGTCTTAAAGCACATTTTTTGCTTTACCGATCTTAAGGCGTGTTTTGCCTTGTTGCGATCTTTTAGATTGTTCCCCAATAATATTTAGATGTTTATTAATCATCTTAGATCATTAATAGATCATTTAATTATATTTTAAAGGTTAGGGGTATTTCAACAACGAACTAGTGCGTTAATTAACCGACATTACTAAATGTGTATAGGATTCTCCAACGGTGGAAACCAGTCGAAGCAAGGACCGAGGTATGGTTTTCTTGCAGTCTGTTGCCTACCGGCTTACACCGGCTTGTGTGTTGTTTGTTTTTCTGTTTGTTTATGACCTTGTAAGACTTAAGTCATGTAACGAGTTTACAGTTGTTTATATTATTGTATTGTTGAAGTGTGACTCATACCCCTTGTGTGTGTCTAACAAGACTTAACCTCATGCTGTGATTTGTTATTGAGTTCCAACAGTGAACTTCTAACGAGTGTTAACTGGGGGTGAGGAATCCGGTTGTCCGGTCACGCGTGCAAGTATAGGAGTAGCTATCTGTATCAAATTCGACTCTTATAATGTTAAGATTGTTCTCCTTTATTTGGCATTCGATCTCCCGCTAGCTTCCTCCAAAGCTTACCTATTCTGACTTATGATCGGTTTAGTGGGAACATGTGTTTGTGTGGTGTGTTCAGGTCACAATATCCGATCCATCTGTGATTTAAGTTACTCGTTCGACTAACAGAATGGTAATGAGTGTGTGTAACAAGCTTAACATGAGGGTGAACCATTCTCTAGGGCTTCTTATGTTGATTAACCTTCTTGGTTTGTTGTTGTGGGAAGTGTACTCACTATGTGTGTATTGTTTTGCTAAGCAATACTTCTTGCTATGTTATATACGTTGTTTGTGTAAAATCAATGCCATGTTATCATGACAATTAGTTGCGCGTATCCCGGTAGCCGATGGGCTGCGCGTTAGCCATACCAGCCAAGGGTTGCTGACCCCCTCGGGGGCTCCATATTTTTACTGCAGGATGAGGATCGAGGAAGCGGAATGGCTATAGACTCTAGGTTGCAGGAATACTTTTGGTTATTTTGGATGTTGAGCCCGGGATGCGCCTGTGCTCCCGTGGCGATATATTTTGGTTCCGTTGTACTACAGTGACGGTATATTGTCGGTTTACAGTGAATGAATGTAATTAAGTACTCGGTATTGTATATGATGTATTTATGGTTTTAGTTCTATGCTCGGGAGTCTGATCATCAGACCGGTACACTTGTATTTATTCTGCCTTGTTAACCACGTGGGTGGTTAACGGCGTTGTAGCACCGAACCGTTAGTTATTGTTTAGTTGTTTATTTCCGCTGTGATTTCAATTATGGTTAAACGCGTAGTAGGGGTGTTACAAAAAGTTGACAAAATTAATAGGTTGACCACATTGACCTAACCAACTAAGTTGACTAATGGGGTCAAGAATACCAACTCATTAAATTAAATGAGTTTTCAAGGCCTAAGGCCATTAATACTTAAGGGTCAAATAAAGTCCATACTATGTGTTAAATTAAATCATATGAGCATAGATATATATACATATGAATAAAAGGAGATAATGTGATAAGTACTTAATCCTAAGGTTGTAGAGACTGTACAACATGTTAGTTACTAACAATAAGATTAATTAATTAATCTCACACTTGGATACTTCAAGTAATGACCTAATTAATAATGAATAATTAATCATTAAGGTTAATTACAATGATGTTAGTAATTACAAGGGAAACCAAATTTGTTTGAGAACATAGAGGATTAATACTTAGTATTGTATTCCAGATTTAAGTGATTAGAGGACGAACGCGGGATTACACGCTAGCGTCGTCTCCGGTGTTGTTGTGATCCAATTGCTCCCGAGGATCACCTTGGGTTCTGATGTGTGTTTATATGATAAGATGATATGTGTGATTGCGTGTTTATTATGCTTTATGATTCCTTGTGAATTATTAGCTTGAATTATCTTGCATTATTAATTGTTTGTGAATATTACTCGAACCGAGGCAAATTCCGAATTTATTTTGAATTAAGATATGAGATGTGATAAGAAAATTGTCACTTATGAAAGAATAATGATATAAACTATATTATCGTAAATACTCTAAAAACAATTCCTTTGGTAGAGTAACGGTAATACCGTTCTCAAGTGGAAATGTATTCGAACATGGAAATACTCTAGATACATTCTAGATATACATTAATGACCTAAAAAACACGTGTACACATGAGAAGTTATTCACTGTAACCTAAGATTGAATCTTAGACATTTAGATTAAGAAAACTTAATCACACAATGAAATGTTAAGTGTGGTGGAAAATCCAGGATTGCTGAAATCAAGAAAATCCAAGATTGCCTAGTTACACAATGTGATCACATGAGAGGATGACTGAGATCAGGTCCACTCTAAATATTTATATTTCCAATAGGTCAGATTGATCGTTGGACGGAAGCACTACTGCTGGTGTATGGCTTCGACCCTTGGTGACCCGCCATATAATAGGGATAAGGAGGAATCGAAGGCACTACCATTGGTGCATGGCTACTGCCCTTGGTGACCCACCATATAATAAGGGTAAGTGGTTAGAAACTGGTCGTCTTCAAACATGACGGCTTGTTAAGAGTTAAAGAGTTAAATAAATAATGTGACAAACATCAGTTGAACATTAATACAAAACGTCAAGTAACTTTTGCAATCTTGGAGAACAAACTAAGAGGCCTCGAAGGCCAGCCAACGAGAACAGTTTAAATAACTCTCGTGACGTTCTTACCATTGTATTGGATTATTGAATTGGATTATGTTGGGTGAGTTATGCGGATTTATGATTATATATGTTGGATGAGTTATGTGGTTTATGATTATATATATATATATATATTGGATAAGTCATGCATTTATGACTATATATATCTAACGAGTTATTGGTATGTATAAGTTATGTTTTATAGTTATATTTATGTAAATTGGAATTGCATGAAATGGAACCGCATGTCAACTCGACCAATTAAATCAAGGGGGGTTTGAGGTTGCATGATGGTTGCATAATAACATACTCAACAGAGGCTGATTCCATATAAACAAACATATTACAAGTTCGTAGCTGCAGAAGACCGACATTGGAGTGCGGATTTTGGGTAGTTAGCAGTATACGACCTTTTTGGATTATATGTTGGATTATACTTTGGGTATATATTGGTACAGTTTAAACCAACGATGTAAAAAACGGAACGATGCGCCGTTTTGAACGGCCACACCGCCGTATCTGGTGCTGAACGTATTGAAGTGACCGATCTTTCTCCGCATCTGTATTTGTACCATTCATATTTTGTTTGATGGGTGAGAGAAAGAACAAAGGGAAAAAATGGCACGTCAATTAAAGATCAACGTAATGTTGTTGATCGTGAAGTTGCTAGATTTTTCTCTAGCAATGAATTCCTTTCAATGTTACAGAAAGTAACTCTTACCGCAACATGATGCGAGCTGTTGGAAATTAAGGCGTTGGATATAAGCCACCGAGCAGACATGAACTTAGCACAAGTCTACTATAAGAATAAGTACAAGAAGTTTCTAAGTCTGTGGGCGAGGTAAAGAAAACATGGGTAGAAACAGGTGTCTCTATTTTATTTAATGAGTGAAAAGACACGAGGGGACGACTATTGATAAACTTTGTTGCCAACAATCCATATGGGAATGTGTTTTTACATTCTGTTGATGTTAGTGATGTGGTGAAAGATGCCAATTTGATTTTCCATTTGCTTGATGATGTTGTTGAGGATGTGGGTGAAGATTTGGTTATTCAAGTTGTGACTAATAATGCTTTGGATTACAATAAAGTTGAACGACTATTGATGGAGAAGAGAAATGGATTGTGGTGGACTCCATGTGCTGCTTAATGCATGGATCTAATTTAAGAATACATTGGAAAATTACCTGAACATAAGGCTGCATTGACAAAGGCTAATAAGGTAATTATTAATTGTTTCTATGTTTGTACACATTATATATGCTGCAACATAGCTCTAATTATTTTGACTTATTGTGTTAATAAGTGATATCATTCATTTATAACCATTAATGTGTACATTATATATGTTGCAACATTGTTCTAATTATTGTGACTTGTTGTGTTTATAGGTGATATCATTCATTTATAACCATTCATGGGTATTAGCCTTGATGAGAATATATGCAAAGAAGGATTTGGTCCGTCTTGCAGCAACATGATTTACAACTGGATTCTTAACACTTCAACGCTTGGTGGATCTACATGAACAATTTGAGCAAATGTTCACATCAACTGAGTGGCCAACTTGTACACTATCCAAAAAGGATGATGGTATTGAGGTCAAGAGGATTATCTTAAGGGATGGACCATTTTGGCAAAATGTCATTTATGCCTTGAAAACAACACCTTTTGTTAGCGTGTTACGACTTGCAGATTCAATAAAAGGTGAAATACCCCAAACCTTGGTATGTTGTGTAAATGTTAAACTATGGTATTTAAAGGCTAAAAAGTGCCTTAGAAACATAAAGGAATCATTTAAACCATGGTAAAACACAATAAAACGCTAAGACATGGTTTGAGCAAAAACATGCTCTAAGCTTGGAGTGAACTTGGTTAGGACCCAAAGAGCCTACCAAGACTTGATAATGTTTAATTATGACTTTATAAGGCTAATTAAGTCCTTAGGAAACTTTGGTAGACAATGGAACCAAACAAAACACAAATAAATACCTTAAGGTCAATATGGGCAAAAATGTGCTCTAAGCTTGGGATAAATGTGTATAGGACCTAATGGTCATACCTATGCCATATTTATATGTTAATGAACATATTAAATCAATTACCAAAGAAAACCAAGCTTGAAAACAAGTTAAAACACAAAATGTGCTTTAAGAAGTCTTAAAGCACGTTTTTGAAAAATTGTCTTGTAAATGAGTTTTGAATGGCTAAATGTCCATCATTACTCTTTAATTAACATGTGTACTATATAGTATCACATTTGGGTGGCTATATCAATGGGAAATCAAAAATTTCACCTCTATGTGCCTTGTTATTGGTGAATAGTGATTTTTATAACTAGTTTGTAACATATAATGTTATAAGTGATTAAGTTGGTCAACAAAGACCAAAACACCCTTCTAACTATATGGGGGCCGGTTTTATCATGTGGTGACTCACCACTCACTTGTTAACTTGTTAAAGAAATAAAGATGACTAAGATAAGTACTATTTGCTTTATAAGTTACAAATATCTTCTAAAAAGCAAATCTATCTTCATTCTTCCTTCTCTTCTCATTTCACACGGTCCCATTCTCCTTCTTCCTCTTTTCTTCTTGTTCTCTCTCGGTAATGCTACTACCACCATGGAAGTTCCAACTTTGAACACATGTAAAATCTTGCTCACTTGTTCAAATCAAAAACAAACACCACCATTCTCTTAGTTAAGCCAAGCTCTACAATCTTGTCTCTTCAAAACTTCAAAACCTCCATTTCGGTGCCAAGAGAAACCACCATGGGAGGAGCTTGAGCTCACCTTTTCACATATTCATGTTCTCTTTTGCTTCAAGGTAAGGAAACTCAAAGAAAATCCATGTTTCCTCCATGTTTTCATGTTGTCCGAAAATTCACCTCACAATGGTGTATTTATCTTGCTTGTTTTAGCTTCATTTGAATCTTCCAAGGGCAAGGAGGAGTCCTCTCTTGATACCCATTCAAGCTCTCTTTCCATTCAAAGGTAAAACAATTACCTTGATGTGTTAAAACAATGTATGTAACTAGGGTTTACAATGAGATGAAGCTTAAAGCTTATATACTCATTACAATGTTGGTATATTGTTTAGTTGTTGACAAGGAAGGAAATGCCTTACCGGTTTACAAGAAAACAAGAAAGAAATTTGTGAGGAAAAGAGGTAAACAAGCTATCTCAATGTGGTTTAATGCCTTAGGAGAAATAAGCTTATGATGCTTGTTAAAACTACCTAAAGAGCAAATGGTAAATGAGCTAGTAAAATGCTCTCAAGGAGTTTATTAAAGGAATATTTGTTGGGTGTATTTGCAGGTCAAAGGCATTATTATGTGGGAAATTCAGTGTTTAAGGTTTATGCAATTTAAGGGCCTAAGAGCCATGCATTTAAGGGCCTAAGTGCCAAGCAATTTAAGTTATGCACTATATTGTGATGTAGTGCTTAATGTGTGAAGTTTGTGTATAAAATGTGTTTGATGGATTTTAGGTGTTCTTGAATGAATTAAGGTAAAACCTAAGTGTTTGGATGTGGGTATATACTAGAGAAGCTATGGCCAAATTTGGGAAATGTGTAAGAAGTTCTAAGGGTGGTAAGTGAGTTTGGTGAACTAGGAAGGATTAAAGGTGAATGAATGTTTACTTGAGAGGGAAACATGTATTAAAGTGATTAAGAGTGATGCAAGGATTTAGGCATTGTCTTGGAAGTTTTAGAAATCTATGGGTGTTCTTAAGATGTATTTAAGTCTTGGAGGAGTTGTTTAAGGTTTAGGTAATGTTGATATTCAAGGAATAAATGAGGTTTAGGTAAGGTTTTGAGTAAGGAGTTTAAGAAGTTGTGAAAAAAAAAGAGATTTAGTTAGTAAGAAAAGAAGTTGAGAGATGATGATAAGGGTAGAGGAAACACCTTGGTATTGTGGTCATTATAGGTGAAATGCCACCTAGAAATCATAAGGAGAAAACATTGTAAGTGTTAGGAATTTTGTGGAGATATAAGTAAAGGTTTAAGGAATTAGGAAAAATGGTTTTGTGAGGTGTTTAAGAATATCTTAAGGGGTGTTTGAAGTGCCAAATGATGTGTTAGAACACATTAAGAGGCCTTAGGAGAAGTTTGGTGAAGATTTGGCAAAGTTTGGGTAAGTTTAGAAGGCGACCGACCCAGGGGCCGACCCAGTTTTGGGTCGGTCGAGCCTCTGTTAGATGTTAGGAAAGTGTTCGGTAATGGTCCGACCCAAAAGGGTGGGTCGGACATGGGTCGGTCGGTCAAGTTTCAAAGGAAGAAAATGTTCGCACATGGTCCGACCCAGTCGAGTGAGTCGGACGTGGGTCGGACGGGCATGATTATAAGGAAGTAAAAGGGTTCTGTAATGGACCGACCCAGCTGTGGGTCGGTCGGTGGGTCGGTCGGACCAAAAATGTGGTTTAAGGTTATGAAATGATATGAGATGATGGGGATTGATAGGTAATGATGTTATAAGGATGTTAAGGACATGTTAGGTGAGTTTTAATGACAATAAAGTGGGCTAAAGGTTGTATTAAGATGCGAGAGTAAAACGTGTTAAAAATGTAAAGTTATTTAACCAAGTTAACGGGGAAAGTTATAAGCATTAGACTTTAAAACAAACATGTTACCCCAATGTTAATAAAAGAACATGTCATGTCAACAGTTGTTCGAGAATTGCTCGAGGAACATAAGTGGACGGTGGTTAAAGTGGACCCCGGTGACAGGTATGGTTTCTTGCAACCTGTGTCCTAACGGATTACACCGGCTTGTATGCCAATATGTTTTTCTGAGTGTTTGCCACCTTGTAAGATAAAACATGTAATGAGTTTATAGTAATTCATTTATGTGGCGAATTCGGCCTCCGATACCATTAACCTCAAATATGTGTTAAACCTTAGCTAACCAAATCTAGGAACACATGAGCGATCGGTATTCGGGGTTAACGACCCAAACTTTGGGAATGTGCTAACCACGGCTATGTGTGAGTTAGTTGGATATTGTTGTTGTATGCAAGTGTGTGAACCTCCCTTGTGTGCTTAACTCGGTTATGAAACCGTATGGTGTGTGGATGTGGTAGGCTCCATAATGGATCTCTAACTATTTATTTATAAGAGTCTATGGGCTAATGGGGGGTGAGGAGTCCGGTTGTTCCGGCCACGCGTGTGATGGATGGGGGTCGTTATCATATCCAGTTCGGCTCCCTTGGTGTATGTTTAGGTGGTATTCCAATTTGGTTTCAACCTTCCCTTAGCTTATCCAAAGCTAGTTTACTGACTCACGTCGGGCCATAGGGGCATACTGTGTTGTTTGGTGTGCTTGGGATCACTATATCCGACAACCTTGGGTTTAAGTCAACCGTTCAAATAACAGGATGGTGATGAGGTAATTAAAAGCTTGGTATGAGTTTGGCAACAATCTCTATGCTCATGGTATGGACTAACTATGGTGGAAGATCTTAATGGAACCGTTCTCGAGGTGATATGTAATATAATGCTATGCAAATTCCCTTGCTATGCTTTGGTAATATAATATATATTGGATGTTTTTAAAAGAATGCAACGTTGTCATGTGTACATCGAAGCAAGAAAGGTTTGTTATGATTTGTTATGTGTGGGATGAGTTATGTTGTAGGATATGGAATGTGGGATCATGGAAATGAATCCCAGCTTGCGACAAGAGGCATTTGAGGATAACCGATTAATGGGTACATGCGTTCGTTTAAGGAAGTAGCTCCATTTTAGAGGAGAGCCACTCTAGGGTTTAAGGAATCATTGGATGGTTGGTTAAGTGTGGATGTTTGGTTATAGGTTGAGCCATTTGAGGCGAAGTGGCTAGTGTTGTATGGTATGGCTTGTATGCATGAGTTAAATATAATCAACTGCATGCTAAGCGACAATTAGTTGTGCGTGGCCCGGTAGCATGTGGGCTGCGGGATTACATACCAGCAAAGGTGCTGAGCCCCTTGGGGCCACCTTTCTCTTCTTTTTTATTCAGGTACAAGAGCTGGAATCCGTCGAGAGTAGGACGGGGCAGATGTTTACACATGGGTAGCATTTAAATGGCGTGAGTGATAGGGTAGTAAGACCGAAGTTGTATCGGCAGTAGTAGTGGTAAATACTCGGTACAGGGGGAGTGTATGTATATAATAAGTGTTGAAGATGGAATGAAGATTGTATTGTGTAGTTGCTCGGGAATCTAGTCCATCAGACCGATACAAATGTACGTGTATTAGCCTTGTTAGCCACGTGGGTGGTTAACGGCGTGTAACACCATTGGAATAAGTAATGTGATGAGTTGAGTTTCCGAGGCAGATTGTTATTATGGTTGTTGTTGGATGGGGTGTTACAAAAAGTGGTATCAGAGCGAAGTATCGCTCTGATGACTGAATTACCGAGCTTAGGAAGTACCGAGTTAGGATTTTAGTGCTTTGGGTTAAGGGTTGAGTGATAGCGTGAGAGATACGCTAGATAGGAACTACCAGTGACTACTGGAAACGTACAATATCCATCCCACCCTCCACAATCCCTGTTTTATACTTGGGGAAGAACGCCAGAGAGATGGAAGTCCACTCTTACTCGGGAATACCCGATCTGGCTGCTATTAAATACCTTTAGAGTACGGAGAACCTGTCATACGGTAGATCCCGAAACTGGGAATCCCGGAGACTTTCCATCTAAACAATGTTAACCGCATTTATAGTGAAGAATGAAGAATTTTGTGTATAAGAGAATAGAATTTCTGGCAACCTGGGTCGACATGCCGAGCATCGAGGATGACCAGCTTGCAACGCACCAACCGTGCAACAGGCAAGAAGTGGGTTAAAGAACCCAGACAAGTGTCTACGGGGCCACAATTGATGGATCTACACCAACGGTATATCAACAGACACGGGAACTACAACGTAGTGCCCAAATACGTGGAACGGGCTACAAAGAGAATACAATACTAAGGAAAAGGGGTCTCCCAGAATGGGAAACACCCTAGTTAATGATTATTACGTGGAAACGTGAGAAGTCACCTATGAGTATTTATCAAGGGCAGTAAGATCATGAGGGCCAACAAGGCCACTGATGACAATAAGGGTCACAAACAATGCACAATCGGTATGTGTCAAACCGATAGCCAGTTAGCATGGCGCACTTGCCATAGCAAGTGCTACTATAACAGGGCTGTTCAGGAAATTCATAACCACTACAAAATACTTGGAAAAGTACAATAAAGTTAAATGCGATCGTCATAACAGTGGAAGGGCCGTTAGCCTAACCTCTGTAATTGGAAGTACACCAGTCAGCAAGAAGCTAGACTTGGCTAAGGTAAGAAGATGTTGTAAAACCATGGAAATTTTTCTTCAAACCTAATCTTTCACAAACCCTTTTTCTTTTCAAACCAGATTTTCTTTCAAACCAACACTTCTTTCCAACCTTCTTTAAACCAAACCAGTGAAACCAAGCAAACTGACAAGGATGCAACAGTGGATAACCTTCCCTCGATTAGTTCGGGAAGTAAGGAATGAATATTGTCACGGGACAATATAGGGAGTTACAACAGAATACTTCACCTAGGCGTGTGACGGACACTACAGTGTACCAACTGTGTTGTGGGACGACCGCACTCCGATAGGAGCATGTGGCCTGACAGACCTACTTATAGGTTAGTTGGGTAAGTAGTAAATGTATCAGTATGATACCCCATTATGTATACGAGTAGAGTCCAGAACACGGGAAGTAGTCGACTCCGTCTACGGTCAGCAGTATAAATCAAACAGGAGCTAGAAAATACAAGGAATGCTTGAAGTCAAGGAACTCAGTTAAGTTAACGAGACTAAAGGAATTAGTAAATTCCTTTCAAGGAAATGTTTAAGAGTCAGGAGGTGCGAAGTGCACTAACTGTAATGTAAAGACATCTTATATGTCTTAAGGATCCTCAAGGATAAACACGATAGCGGGGAAGCAGGGAAAGGCAAATGCCTAGTGTGGACACATTAATGTGCAATGGACAGGATGAAATTCCCAGAATGAGTTCATACACTATCAAGAAATATTGATCTTCACAGAAGAAGATAATAACCGGTTAAGAACGCAAACGGCGTGGCTGACTGAATATACCAGTAGCAACACCCAGGAGCAATCCTTAAAGGGTGTTTGCATCAATAATTGTTGCACAGAATAACATGACAGAAACACAAGGGTTGAAATTAACACCCAGTTTAGACATAAGTTGTCAGGAGACGGACTGACAAACCTAAGGGGCATCCCATGAAAGGAAGTATGATGCAACAACCTTGTCATGGATGCCAATACAACCTCTAACCAGGTAATATGGTATAGAGAAGTACACGTGTGTAGACACCCTACAATGAGGGGAGCTCAAGGCAGCAAGGCTTATAAGCCACAAATAAGATGTGTTATGTAAATTTGAGTTAATTATAGAAATTTATGTGGTACAGAGAAATAGAGTGGTAAACGAACCACTGCATTAAGAGTGGGGATACCTCTCGATATTGTGAGACCGCAGAAGCGGTAGTTATGTGAGTCAAGTTCAAGAGATATGTGGAGGATGGACCATGTTGTTAATACCCCAGAATGATTTGAATAAGAATAATACGAAAGGAAACGTTTGTACCAGTTGTGTAGACAGGAAGTGTAATAAGTCTGATAGCAATCACCATAGGTGTGTGAAGCTAAATGTGTAGCGAACAACGCTCAAGGGAAAGATAATGATATATTCAAAAATCAGCCAAATAAGTGGCCAGATAAACCTAGTTTAATAGCAGAAGCTAATATAATAGCGGATACAGTATAAGTTGATGCTATATAATGAGTAAGGATACGGTGCGCAATAAGCGACCGTTGTGTGAGTATTGTTAAATGATAAAATGGGAGTGAGCAGAGTTATGAGTTAAACCCAGTGGAGGTACAACAGTAAGTGATAGCAAATAAACCGAGCAGTAAGCCGGTGGCGAGTGTTAGATGATAAGGATTTCAGTGAAAATTCCTATTGCAATCGCATGAGAGAGTTGCTGTCAAGGGCTTACGCCTCTGCACTCTGTATGACTGAGTGTTTTGGTATTGCTCTTGCACAGTAATGATCGAGTGGGATAGCTAGGAATCAGAAGCATGGTAATTATGGAGGAATAATGCTGTAATGGCCGATGCATAGGTAATGCAAGGCCGCAGGAATGAAAGAATACATGTACAAAACCAAAGGTGGAGACATGATTAACAGTAATAACTACAGTATGAGATATACCCCAGGCGTGGGAAATAACTGAGAGGGCACTACACATTGGGTAGTAGCTCAATCTCGACCGACAGTAAGTCGGTAGAAGTAAGTCAATCATTGTGAATTACCTAGTAGTTTACACGGTAAGCTATTGGAGAAATGGATGGAAAATTGTGAAACTCACCGAATTCGCTCAGGGTAAGAGATACCATGCGTCGGTTGAGAACCCATTGTTCCCAAGATAAGGGCAATACATTGGAGATGTACAATACAGTACAGTAACGAATGGAGCAAACTAGCTCTATAATTATCAGGGTTGCGCAACAGAGGCCAGTGAGCCCATGCGTCAGGTACCGGGTATACATTGTGAATACGAATGGATGGCTAGATATCAATGCCTAAAAGCCTCACAGGCCAGGACCGAAACCGGTTATGAGTTACAACTCCAATGCGAATTCTTGGTTTAGGGACTAAACCGCCAATATGGTTAAGATCCTCTAATCAGAATCCATTGTGTAATGGACCGCGTGGAAGTTAAAACACTTCACGACGGCAGAACATTTTAAGCCAAGGTTTAGTGATTGATTACGTGGGCGTAATCCCTTTTAAGGGGGGTAGAGCGCAAAACCACTTAGTGTGTTTTACCGTACAAGTGTACGTGATTGGGGTTGTGCATAGCACAAAATGAATTGTTATGATGGTTGGCGCGTGTGTTATATAAACATACGCATTTATTTGTGGTTAAATTGTGGTAATTGCGCACAAAGATGCGAATACCATTGTGGGAAGTGTCATCTTGTTAACAGTGGTGTGTGAGAGTACAAGTGGAGGGGAGTAAAGAAACTCCCGGGGAACTAAAACCCCGACGGTGCATAAACGTAAACCATGTATTGTATTTTGATAAAAGATATATGTATATATACAATGTTGTGATTTATGAAGGGTTATGAGACCGACATAGAACCTAGTGAGAATTAAATTCTCTAGGTAACTTGAATTAAGTTGGATTTGGATGATGATTGATAGACGGAGTTCTATCCCTTGGAGATGTTATGATTATGACTAGAAGGATTCAAAGATAGAAAATGGTACATGCTTGAATTAGTTGTTGGTTGAAAATGAGGTGGGAGGTGAAACTTGATTATCATGAGATCAAGGGAAGCCGAACACAAATTGGGGTGGAAAGATAGTTCAACACTGATGCTGATCACATCAGGGTTGGATGACTCTGAAGCTCCCTGTAAGTGGTCACAAACAACCATGTTAAGAAAAATAAGGAGCATAAATTGGACTTGGAGTTGTGTGGTGTTTTCAAAAGGATTTTCAATTGGTATTTTCAAACAATCGATTATATTTTGAATAAAGACTTCTTATACTTACCTCACAAGGAAATTTTTAAATTTAAGTGATTGTTTTAATTTCCCAAAGGCACGGGGACGGAAGGCGTCCATCGCGACCCGGTGTTCTGCGGGATCATAGTGTATAATCAAGGATATTTTTGATTGCTATACATGCTCTGACATGTGTGTGGTATGTGTAATGAATGTTGTTTTGACTTGGATTTCAAAGTGTATACTATCAAGGCCTATGAGTCTAAAGGTGGTGTTACATAGACCTATGTGTCCAAACTGTTATGTTATGGGGACCTATGTGTCCAAATGATGTGGATATGTTGCCCGGACCATTAAGTCCGAGGTTGGATGTAAAGGGTGGTTGGTAATGGAAGTTTTATGGCTATAAGTAATTCCGTATTCTAATCCAATGATGCGAGGAATGTGAACTTCGAGGACGAAGTTCTTTAAGGGGGGTAGATTGAAATACCCCAACCTTGGTATGTTGTGTAAATGTTAACTATGGTATTTAAAGGCTAAAAGTGCCTTAGAAACATAAAGGAATCATTTAAACCATGGTAAACACAATAAATGCTAAGACATGGTTTGAGCAAAAACATGCTCTAAGCTTGGAGTGAACTTGGTTAGGACCCAAAGAGCCTACAAGACTTGATAATGTTTAATTATGACTTTATAAGGCTAATTAAGTCCTTAGGAAACTTTGGTACAATGGAACAAACAAAACACAAATAAAATAACCTTAAGGTCAATATGGGCAAAATGTGCTCTAAGCTTGGGATAAATGTGTATAGGACCTAATGGTCATACCTATGCCATATTTATATGTTAATGAACATATTAAATCAATTACCAAAGAAAACCAAGCTTGAAAACAAGTTAAAACACAAAATGTGCTTTAAGAAGTCTTAAACACGTTTTTGAAAATTGTCTTGTAAATGATTTTGAATGGCTAAATGTCCATCATTACTCTTTAATTAACATGTGTACTATATAGTATCACATTTAGGTGGCTATATATCAATGGAAATCAAAAATTTCACCTCTATGTGCCTTGTTATTGGTGAATAGTGATTTTTATAACTAGTTGTGTAACATATAATGTTATAAGTGATTAAGTTGGTCAACAAAGACCAAAACACCCTTCTAACTATATGGGGGCCGGTTTTATCATGTGGTGACTCACCACTCACTTGTTACTTGTTAAAGAAATAAAATGACTAAGATAAGTACTATTTGCTTTATAGTTACAAATATCTCTAAAAGCAAAATCTCTTCATTCTTCCTTCTCTTCTCATTTCACACACGGTCCCATTCTCCTTCTTCCTCTTTTCTTCTTGTTCTCTCGGTAATGCTACTACCACCATGGAAGTTCCAACTTTGAACACATGTAAAATCTTGCTCACTTGTTCAAATCAAAAACAAACACCACCATTCTCTTAGTTAAGCCAAGCTCTACAATCGTCTCTTCAAAACTTCAAAACCCACATTTAGAGTGAAAACACACCATGGAGAGCTGAGCTCACCTTTTCACATATTCATGTTCTCTTTTGCTTCAAGGTAAGGAAACTCAAAGAAAATCCATGTTTCCTCCATGTTTTCATTTGTCCGAAAATTCACCTCACAATGGTGTATTTATCTTGCTTGTTTTAGCTTCATTTGAATCTTCCAAGGGCAAGGAGGAGTCCGCTCTCTGATACCCATTCAAGCTCTCTTTCCATTCAAAGGTAAACATTACCTTGATGTGTTAAAACAATGTATGTAACTAGGGTTTACAATGAGATAAGCTTAAAGCTTATATACTCATACAAATGTTGGTATTTTTTAGTTGTTGCAAGGAAGGAAATGCCTTACCGTTTACAAGGAAACAAGAAAGAAATTTGTGAGGAAAAGAGGTAAACAAGCTATCTCAATGTGGTTTAATGCCTTAGGAAATAAGCTTATGATGCTTGTTTAAAACTACCTAAAGATCAAATGGTAAATGAGCTAGTAAAATGCTCTCAAGGAGTTTATTAAAGGAATATGTATTGTTGGGTGTATTTGCAGGTCAAAGGCATTATTATGTGGGAAATTCAGTGTTTAAGGTTTATATGCAATTTAGGGCCTAAGAGCCATGCATTTAAGGGCCTAAGTGCCAAGCAATTTAAGTTATGCACTATATTGTGATGTAGTGCTTAATGTGTGAAGTTTGTGTATAAAATGTGTTTGATGGATTTTAGGTGTTCTTGAATGAATTAAGGTAAAACAACCTAAGTGTTTGGATGTGGGTATATACTAGAGAAGCTGTGGCCAAATTTGGGAAATGTGTAAGAAGTTCTAAGTGTTGTAAGTGAGTTTTGGTGAACTAGGAAGGATTAAAGGTGAAAATGTTTACTTGAGAGGGAAACATGTATTAAAGTGATTAAGAGTGATGCAAGGATTTAGGCATTGTCTTGGAAGTTTTAGAAATCTATGGGTGTTCTTAAGATGTATTTAAGTCTTGGAGGAGTTGTTTAAGGTTTAGGTAATGTTGATATTCAAGGAATAAATGAGGTTTAGGTAAGGTTTTGAGTAAGGAGTTTTAAGAAGTTGTGAAAAAAAAGAGATTTAGTTAGTAAGAAAAGAAGTTTAGAGATGATGATAAGGTGTAGAGGAAACACCTTGGTATTGTGGTCATTATAGGTGAAATGCCACCTAGAAATCATAAGGAGAAAACATTGTAAGTGTTAGGAATTTTGTGGAGATATAAGTAAAGGTTTAAGGAATTAGGAAAAATGGTTTTGTGAGTGTTTAAGAATATCTTAAGGGTGTGTTTTGAAGTGCCAAAGATGTTAGAACACATTAAGAGGCCTTAGGAGAAGTTTGGTGAAGATTTGGCAAAGTTTGGGTAAGTTTAGAAGGCGACCGACCCAGGGGCCAACCCAGTTTTTGGGTCGGTCGAGCCTCTGTTAGATGTTAGGAAAGTTTCGGTATGGTCCGACCCAAAAGGTGGTCGGACATGGGTCGGTCTCAAGTTTCAAAGGAAGAAAATTTCGCACATGGTCCGACCCAGTCGAGTGAGTCGGACTGGGTCGGACGGCATGATTATAAGGAAGTAAAAGGGTTCTGTAATGGACCGACCCAGCTGTGGGTCGGTCGGTGGGTCGGTCGGACCAAAAATGTGGTTTAAGGTTATGAAATGATATGAGATGATGGGGATTGATAGGTAATGATGTTATAAGGATGTTAAGGACATGTTAGGTTTTTAATGACAATAAAGTGGGCTAAAGGTTGTATTAAGATGCGAGAGTAAAACGTGTTAAAATGTAAAGTTTTTAACCAAGTTAACGGGGAAAGTTATAAGCATTAGACTTTAAAACAAACATGTTACCCCCAAATGTTAATAAAAGAACATCATGTCAACAGTTGTTCGAGAATTGCTCGAGGAACATAAGTGGACGTGGTAAAGTGGACCCCGGTGACAGGTATGGTTTTCTCTTGCAACCTGTGTCCTAACGGATTACAACCGGCTTGTATGCCAATATGTTTTTCTGAGTGTTTGCCACCTTGTAAGATAAAACATGTAATGAGTTTATAGTAATTCATTTATGTGGCGAATTCGGCCTCCGATACCATTAACCTCAAATATGTGTTAAACCTTAGCTAACCAAATCTAGGAACACATGAGCGATCGGTATTCGGGGTTAACGACCCAAACTTTGGGAATGTGCTAACCACGGCTATGTGTGAGTTAGTTGGATATTTTGTGTATGCAAGTGTGTGAACCTCCCTTGTGTGCTTAACTCGGTTATGAACCGTATGGTGTGTGGATGTGGTAGGCTCCATAATGGATCTCTAACTATTTTTATAAGAGTCTATGGGCTAATGGGGGGTGAGGAGTCCGGTTGTTCCGGCCACGCGTGTGATGGATGGGGTCGTTATCATATCCAGTTCGGCTCCCTTGGTGTATGTTTAGGTGGTATTCCAATTTGGTTTCAACCTTCCCTTAGCTTATCCAAAGCTAGTTTACTGACTCACGTCGGGCCATAGGGGCATACTGTTTGTTTGGTGTGCTTGGGATCACTATATCCGACACACCTTGGGTTTTCAACCGTTCAAATAACAGGATGGTGATGAGGTAATTAACGAGCTTGGTATGAGTTTGGCAACATCTCTATGCTCATGGTATGGACTAATATGGTGGAAGAATCTTAATGTGAACCGTTCTCGAGGATATGTATATTATAATGCTATGCAAATTCCCTTGCTATGCTTTGTATATATATATATATATTGGATGTTTTAAAAGAATGCAACTTGTCATGTGTACATCGAAGCAAGAAAGGTTTGTTATGATTTGTTTGTGTGGGATGAGTTTGTTGTAGGATATGGAATGTGTGGATCATGGAAATGAATCCCAGCTTGCGACAAGAGGCATTTGAGGATAACCCGATTAATGGGTACATGCCGTTCGTTTAAGGAAGTAGCTCCATTTTAGAGGAGAGCCACTCTAGGGTTTAAGGAATCATTGGATGGTTGGTTAAGTGTGGATGTTTTGGTTATAGGTTTGAGCCCATTGAGGCGAAGTGCTATGTGTTGTATGGTTATGGCTTGTATGCATGAGTAAATATAATCAACTGCATGCTAAGACGACAATTAGTTTGGTGGCCCGGTAGCATGTGGGCTGCGGGATTACCATACCAGCAAAGGTGCTGAGCCCCTTGGGGGCCACCCTTTCTCTCCTTTTCTATTTCAGGTACAAGGAGCTGGAATCCGTTCGAGAGTAGGACGGGGCAGATGTTTACACATGGGTAGCCATTTAAATGGCGTGAGTATGATAGGCGTAGTAAGACCGAAGTTGTTTATCGGCAGTAGTTTGTAAATACTCGGTACAGGGGGAGTGTATGTATATATAAGTGTTGAAGATGGAATGAAGATTGTATTGTGTGTTCCGGGAATCTAGTCCATCAGACCGATACAAATGTACGTGTATTAGCCTTGTTAGCCACGTGGTGGTTAACGGCGTGTAACACCATTGGAATAAGTAATGTGATGAGTTGAGTTTCCGCTGCAGATTGTTATTGTGTTTGTTGTTGGATGGGGTGTTACAAAAGGTCTTAGGATGGGTTTCTTTATGGAGAGATTGATGAAGCTAAGGAGGAAATAGCTTCATACCTAACGGAGGATTATAATTCCTATGCAGAGATATGAAAGATAATTGACAAGTGGTGGGAATTCCAATTAAATCGAGATTTGCATGCAGCGGCTTATTTTTTGAATCAACAATTCCAATATGCGGCTAATAAATGTACTAATCCAAAAATCAAGAAGGGGTTAAATAACTGCATGACAAAATTAATCTCAAAATTTGAAGAACGATCTCAAGCAATGAAACAACAATTGAGCTTCATAAAGAAAAAGGAATATTTTGGGCTCAAGCTTGCTCAAGAAGTTGTTCATTAATTAACTCCTTGTGAGTGATCATATATATTAACTTTATAATACATGCATCATTTTATATACTTCTTTTTAATTCTAATATTTATATTACAATTGATTGATGGATAACGTGGGGAGATGAAACTAAGGAACTTAAATCATTTGTAGTGAAGGTTCTAAGTTTTATTTGCTCTTCTTCTGCATGTGAACGAAATTGGAGTACATTTAACTGGTAAGAATATTATATTGTATAATATTTACAGGATTATCTTAAATTTGATATATTGCATTTATATTAACCAGATAATTTTTATGTAGATTCACATAAAGAAGCGAAATAGATTGACATTTGAGCGCTTGAATGATTTGGTATATGTGGCATACAACAAAAAACTACTTCAGAAATGTCTCAAGAAAACTAAAGATGACGAATATTGCTTAGTTCATATAGAAATGATTTTTGATGATGAATGGATAGAGGAAATGGATAGAAATGAAAATTTTACCCATGATAGTGTGTCTGAACAGGTGGGAGCAAACAAAAAAGGAAACACAACAATCAACCCATTGATGAAGAGAATTTAACCGACCTAATAGCCACTTCTAATTGGGATTCTCCATATGAGCCGCTCGATACAAATGTTATTCTTTGTTAGATTTAGATGAGACTCAGTGAAGTGAGTAATAGATTATACTATAGTGCATAATTTTTTTTTAATTTCAACAATATATATTTTCCCTTTTTATAGGACATATTTATATATATTGTAAATGTGTATATTGTATCACTACTACCGTCTCGCTCGTATCAATACTTCCGTACTCTATATTTTGATGGGTCCATATTGAGATCACGTACCATTTCTTGCAACCTTGGTTTAAACAACTCACACATTTTGGTAAAGTATCGTAAATTTTGGATTAACTATCTCTCGGTCATCACAACGTTTATTGTATATGTATTTGGATGCTTTGTTACTCACATGGGTGAGTAACGGTGGTAGCACCCAATGTTAGTTTAGTTGTATTTATTTCCGTTGCGTTCGGACTATTTAATTATGATATTGGTCGGATTAAGTTGTAATTACGTAGTAGGGGTGTTATAGCTGGCTGGTTTGACGTCCCTGGATCGGTTGGCTGTCTGGTCGGTGATCCTGGCTGTGGCGATGAAGTTGCTGATTTCCGAAATGCTGATGATGTAGATAAAGTTGGAAGAGGATTTGAAAAATGGTGGTGGAGGGGGGATCGCCGCTGGTTTGGAAGGGGATCTGATCGTAAAAGATTGAATCTTTTCCTCAGGTCGGTGGTGGTCTCTATAGGTCACCGGTATGGTGTCTCTTCTCTGGTTCTACCCTATAGGGACAGCTCATGCCATCAGAGTTGATGGTTTCTTGGTGTGGTCGGGTTGAAGAGGCGAAGGCTGAGGTAACCTAGCTCATTTTCTTGGGGTGGATGGGTGCCAGCTGACACAGGATGAGGTGTAGGGTGGGTGTCCATCCTACGTTGTGCTACCCGGCTTCTTTGTTTCCCATCCCAGCTATGAAGGTGGAAAAAGGTTCATCTGTTTTCCATGGGTGAGCCGGCGAGGCACTGAAGAACCTGGTTTTGCCCAGTTGGGGATGCATTGGATGGAGAAAGATGGAATTAGTAGTACCGGGTGTATGACCTCACCGTTTTCTCGCCTTGGGCTACCTAGAAAGCTATATAATGGAGTCTTTCGTGCCCTATGCTGCGTACGTGGTTCCCAGGTTTGTTGACCAGCGGTTACCCTCAAGGCGTTGTTGTGCGTGCCTCTACACTCATTTGCTTCATGCGCATCGGTGCCCAGTGAATATGAGCTTAAGAGCTTACGTCAGGGGTCATGGTTTGTTTGCGAAGGCCAAAGGGGTGGGTGCCCTTGCTGGATGGTTTGCACTTGTAGTGGTGAAAGCCGATGTTGGCTTGTATCATAGGATTTTTGTTGTAAGCATTTGTAGTTTTGTTTTCTGCTTGTTTGTAAGATAGCAAGATCATAGGTTATGTAAACATTTATGATTAACAAAGAGTGATTGACACCTTTGTGTATGTTTGGCTATCCACCTGGACTCATGTCGAGTCATTTCGTGTTTGGGGGTGAGAGCTGTGAAATTCCCCTAAGATTTATAAATGTAGTTTAGTCATTTTCTTGGAATATTAACGGAATATTTAATAAAATATAAGATAGAGCGTTATTTGATGAAATAAGTAACAACTTAGTGTTATCTTGTGTAATTTTAAAAACACAGTGGTATATCAAGAATTAAGCAAAAACTCAACGGCATTTGGTGAAATTTCCCTTATATAAATATATACATATAGTCCAAAAAGGTTATTAAACTATACATGAAATATTGGACTAAAGAGAGAGTAATTATAAAGATAAATCAACTAGTAAAGTTGGTTTAACATGTAATATGTTATTACATTACCTAAGAGCACAGATAATATGAGTGAATTTGAGAACATACTTTATATAGTCAAAATGAGTAGTAAGTATAATAATCACTCAAAAACACAAAGAAACATACCTTGGGACAAGACAATCTACTAGATTAATCTAGCACATGAAAGAAGTCCTAATATACAAACATATTAAGCTCTTAATGTTATAACACTTGAGGCTGATGATAGATCACATGGGGAAGCTCGACATGATACAGGCAGTGAAAATGAGTTCAGAGAATGGGTAAATGAAATGGAATTGGTAGAAGTACCGTTGATCGATACAAAAGTTCACATGGAGAGGGGGAGATACATATAGTCGAATTGATCGGGTCTTATCCAAGAAGAATGGTGTGCTCGATATTCCAACATAAGGCTTTGTACTGGTACATGGACAATTTCAGACCATAGACTTTTGGTGGTTGACATGGCGAACCCGCAGTGGGGCCCCAAGCCTTTTAGATCACTCAATGCATGGCTTGAGCATCATAAGTTTGGGGATATGATCAGAAAGGAGTGGGAAGTACTACAATATTGCTCTACGCAACAAAAACTGAAAAGACTCAAAAGGGTACTAAAGATGTGGAACAAGGAGGTGTTTGGGGACATAAATACAAAAATTGAGGGGCTGTAAAAGAAGCTAAAAGAGATGGACTCACAACCGGAGGAAGGAAACCGAATAGAGGAGATCAAGGCCAAGAAGGAAAAGGTGATGGAAGAACTTGATGTAGCCATGCGCAACAACGCAATATTTGGAGGCGGATGGCTAGAGACAAAATTGTGAAAGATGTGGATAGGAATAGCCGTTACTTCCATAAACGGGCGACACTTAAATGTAAACGAAAGCAGATTGTGAGTCTACAGGCGGGGGAGCGAATTCTCGTACTGCCACACGAGATAAAAGAACATATTGTGCAGTACTTTTTGGAAATCTATAATCCATGCGATGCATGCCCATCCACAATTGGACCACCGAGATGTGATCACCCGAAAGTTGATAAGCCGCAGACTTATCATATTTTATAAGCTAGATTTGTAGTAATATTAGTTAAATTAAGGTTAGAATAGGTAGTGTTTATATTATTTTGTATGTAAAATCATTTTATACATTCAGACTTATGCTTTGTGTGTTTTCCATGCAAGGAGAAAAGTTCTAGATCAGAAACTGAGCCTTGCCGGATGTGGAGTCGGATTCCTCATACACGGCATATATGCGAAGCAGAAAAGAATCTTGCCGGGCATAGTGTCGGGTGTCCTGTAGCGGGCACAAGTAAAAGACACTCTGATTCGCCAAGAGTTAGCGGTTATTTACCGTTAACAAAATACCAATGTCGGGTATGGTGTCGGATATCCCTGTCCAACACAAGTGACTTTTCGCGCCCTGGCGGTTTCGGCCGTTACAGATTTCGCACGTTTTTAAAGAGATACCGGATCACATGGACCCGGCAAGACATCCGGCACAAGGAAATTTTGAAGCCTATAAAAGGAGGTCGAGAGTTGCATTTTGGCCATCTTCTTCCTTACATGTTCCACACTTAAAAACTCCTCAAAATCGTCCTGAAGTGCTGTTGGAGGAAGATCTTGCATCAACTACCAAGAAGAAGAAGGATTTGTCATCGGGTTAAGGCTAAGACCATTCTCTTTCTCCCTTTGTGTTCTTCTTCCATTGAAGTAGAGGATGCATTAGAATCCTTAGTAGTTTCTGATTTGGAATGGTTCTCTTTGTAATTACACTATGATCAATAAAAGTTATAAGTTTGAACTTGGAATTTTGAGTTTCTTGCAAGTGGAATGAAGTTTCTTCTCTTTCCCTTTACTTCAAATTCTGACTTTGTTCATCAAAACAAAGGCAGAATGGTTGAGGAATTCCAAGTGGTCTTTCCATTTGTCTTTTACAATTTAGAAGATGAAAATTAAGATTTGGAATTAACCATGTTATTCTCCCCTTTTTGGTTCATTTATTGGCAAGAGATTTGCTAGTTTTGATAATGGATAGGGAGTGTTTTGTTTTGGCTCCAAACTGGAAAAAGCAACTAGACATTTTGAATATGCCGGGTAGCATGTCGGGTATCATATGTCCGGCACATTCAAGGTTCTTGAATATGCCGTGCATATTATGTCCGGCATGATATCCGGCACTTTCAAAAGTTGGCTAATTTGAAACTTATTATTTTTCTTGGTGATCATACTTGTTTTTATGATATTTATCATTTCAAATCTAGGACGGATCAGTGTAAATACCATTTAGTTTAGATTTTTAGGTAGTTTTCTTAAATTGAAATTATACCCATTTCCCCTCTTATTTAGTTTAGGCAATTACCAAGGCTAGGACTGATTTTCTATACAAGTCCCTAGGATTCGATATTCTTGGTCTTAATATGCTTCCTTGCTACTTTGACCGGGATTTTTGCTACCCGTATTGAGTTGTAGGTTTATTTATTCCTTTTTATTATTTATTCTTTCATTCTTTTGTATATATATACTTTTACCCTACAAATTAGTAGTTAGCAAAATGGTGTCGTTGTCGAGGACTTGGAATTAGTCCAAGTCCTAAAATCGGTAATAGCCTATTTTTTATTTGTTGATTATTGTATTCCTTTTTCCACATGTTTGAATATGCCGGACTCACTGCCGGATTTCGTCTCCCGGCAAAATCAGAGGAAGTCTGCGCCTGATATGATACGCCCGACATGTTCTACGATTTTGTTCTCCAGTTCCGTTAAATAAAATTTACATTTGTTATTCTGTTTAAATTAAATGATATGTTGAATATGTCGTGTGCATTGCCGGATCTCATCACCCGACATACTTGGAGGAAGTCCGTGCCGGGTGTGTTACACCCGGCAAGTCGCCCGGCACATTCAATTTAGCATTGTTTTTTATTATTATGGTTTCTTTTCTCCTATAATTTTCTCACCCTTTGATCAACTTTGTACTCAGGATGCTTAGAAATATTTGGATGGCTAAGTTGCAAAGTGGGGAGTCCAGGCTTTTTCATTTCCTGCATATTTATGTAGTGAATGAACTGAACCCCGTACAGGGGTAGAGATTTTTATTAAGAGGAAGAAGTTAAAACCAGCTCTCGCCTACCACCGCCTTAGAACCACAACGCGCATGAGGGTTCCGCCTGTTGAAGAGCTTAGGAGGAGATTCCCTTATATGGGCATCATCACCAGTAGAGTTCACAGGAGGGACCCCTCCTATGCGATTTTTACTAGTAGAGTTAGGTGTACTAGGTTTAGGGCTATCTTTTAGTTATATAAATATTAGTATCTTTTATATGTTATTATGTAATGACAATGATATTTCCCTTTTTTTTAAATAAAAGTATATACTAGTGATGACATATTCTCTTCATGTTACATAAAAACAGTTCCTTTTGTCATCTCTTAGGTACTTGCCTTCCTTAAAGTGAATGCTTCTTCGATCACACGGTCTTTCTAACGAAGTAAAAAACTACGATCCTGAGATCAAGAGAACACTTCTTCAAGCCTTAAGACAAAGAAAGAACCGACTTTACACACAAGGAGACCCAAGTACCTCAAGCAAAATGGAAACATCAACAGTTCGCAACATCAATAGGCCCTCTAACCAAGGTCAAAAGCCGGCCATCAATCTCCCTCATCTTCCACAAGCCGATTATGATGAATGGCAGAAGTTGAAGCCGTATCACCAAATCCGTTGTGTCAAGGAGTTGGGAATGTTTGATGGTGCTAACCCAGATGAAGTATTGCTCCACGTAATGAAATTCCTGCAGCATGTCAATAGCTAGCCTCACTGCTACTGACGTTGTCTTGTAGTATGCCCGTCTCTCTCTTTTCCCTCACAGTCTCACAGGAATCGTAAGCAAATGGTACCATAGCCTGACGCCAAACACCATTTCCATGTGGGTCGACATGGCAACTAAGTTCTACGACAAGTTCCTACCGTGAAGTCGCACTTTGGAGATGATCGCTGAAATCTATAACTTTAAGCAACCTGGATCAGAAACATTTGTGAAACTTGGGATAGATTTAAGGGGTTACTTCTGAAGTGTCCCAACCATGGTCTCGCGAAGGAACAACTCTCTCAGTTGTTCTACAAAGGGCTCGTGAACCAATGCAAGACAATGGTGTTGTCCTCCATCGACGCTGACATCCTGAAGAAACCAGGGGAACAATTTCTGGATAGGATTGAATCCCTTTGCAAGGAAATTTGTGACTGGGCCACAAGAGGGACAAGAGGCAACACTCCAGGTTTGTACCATATTGGAGAAAGTGATAACAAATTTGAAAAGTTAATGAAGAGTCACGAGCAATTGCTGGAGAGCAATGCTCAACAGTCCACAAAGGTAAGTGCTCTACAAAAAGTTGTGGAGCAACTGGCTATGAGTTCTCTATCTCAGCAGGCAAATATGGCTAATACAAGACCACCTACTCAGGTAACTCGCTCTTCTATGTTTTCTTTACCACCTTCTGACGTGTCTTGTACACAGTGTGGTGGACCACAGGATTTCGAGTAATGTCCTGAGTTACAAGAACTTAAAGCATCTAAGGAGGTGAACTACGTCGCCAACAATCAAGGGTTTAGGCATCCTTGGCAAAGAGGTGCCCAACCACCCCAAAACTTTCACAACAATTCCGGCTATCAAGGAGGTCAGAGGCAATTCTCACAACCTCCTTATAACAGAGTACCTTCTCACCAATCACCCCATCTCCCATCCAACTCAGAAGCAGAAATGGCAGAGAAGAGGGATATGATGAAGGCCCTCATGAATAAATCCAGAGATACTTAGAAGAGATCTCCACCCTTCGCAAGGATCAAAAATCCTTGCAGTCTCAACTCCAACAAATCCTTACCCAACCTAGGCCTCCTGGCCATTTACCCTCCCAGACTCAACTGAATCCTAGGGAGCACGCTAAGTCAGTGCTTGTTGAGAGTAAAGATGCAAGCGCCATCACTCTCCGAAGTGGAAGGGAAGTAAGTAAAAATAAAGAAAAAGAAAAAGAAAAGCAAGTTATTCCTGGTAATATGGAGGAAGTAATGCCCTTCGTACCACCTCAGGGGACACATGCCCCTACTTCTTTTCCCTCTACTTCTAACACTACTTCTCATGACTTCTATCCTCTTAATAATCAATCTTACACTGAAAAACTACCATTTTCTACTAGGCTCAAGAAAAAGCATATGAATGAGCAATTTAAGAAATTTTTGGGAATTTTTAAACGTTTAACTATTGACATTCCCTTGATCGATGCTCTAAAACAGATGCCCACATATGCTAAATTCCTTAAGGAATTAATGAGAAACAAACGCCAGATGGAAGAATTGGAGATGGTCACCCTAACAGAAGAATGTTCGGCGGCCCTGGTACGTACAATGCCGCCCAAACAGAAGGATCCTGGATTGCCAATAGTGCCCCACTGCATTGGCGATGTGGATTACGGTCATGGTTTATGTGACCTTGGAGCAAGTATCAACATAATGCCATATTCCATCTTCGCAAGGATCCGTGGTAGTCAACTGAAGCCAGTTTCCTTCTGTCTCCAATTGGTAGACCGATCTTCCATTAAACCAATGGGTGTGGTGGAAAATCTGGTGGTAGGAGTTGATAAGTTCATCTTCCCTGCCGATTTTGTCGTTTTGGATATCATCGAGGATACTGAAGTCCCTTTGATCCTTGGGAGACCATTCTTAAGTACTGCAAGAACGGTCATCGATGTTTATGATGGCAAGGTCACCTTCTGATTTAAGGATGAAAAGACTGAGTTCAATATGGCTCAAATGGTAAGGAAGAGTGTCTCTGCCCATACTATCTGTTGTGTTGGACTTTTAGCAGATGGTGGAGAGAACGATTGCACAGCCAATGAAGAGGTATTCTCTATACCTTCCATCGAACCTCATGAGTTGGAGGCCTTAGAACAAGTCTTGGTTTCATCCATTGAGGAGTCTCCAATAAAGGAAGTCAATGCTTTCGTCGACCAATTGGATAACGGCATTAGGAATAATCCTATCTACCGACCACCACTGGAAAATCTAGACCGCCCGCCCCAAAGAGCAACACCATCTATTGAGCAACCACCTGAGGTAAAGCTTAAAGAACTACCGTCTGAATTCAAATACGTTTTCCTATCAGGTAACAATTCTCTCCCTGTGATTATTTCTTCGCTTCTCTCTCCTGATCAAGAGGTCCAATTGTTAGAAGTCTTAGGAAATCACAAAAGAGCCATAGGTTGGTGTTTAGCGGATCTAAAAGGGATTGACCCTAGTTTCTGTACCTATCGTATTTGTATGGAAGATAACCACAAACCCATAAGGCAATTTCAGAGAAGGTTGAACCCTAATTTAAAAGAAGTTGTCAAAGCTGAGGTTCTCAAATTATTAAATGCTGGTATTATTTACCCCATCTCTGACAGCCCTTGGGTGCTAACAGACAATTTGTAGGGATAAAAGTATGTACAAAGAATAAAAAATAAAAGAATGAAAAGAATAAAATAAACCCTACAACTCAATACGGGTAGCAAAAATCCCGGTCGGAGTACAGTGTGAGTAGATTACGACCGAGAGTATCGAACCCAAGGGACTTAATAGAAAATTAGTCCTAATCCCAGTAATAACCTATTATAAACAGAGGGGGAAATGTAAATATCAATTCTACTAAAACTACTAACTAAATAAATTAACTTTGACTCGGGATGATACTCAATATAAGAACAAGTATGGGTATAAGTCAAACTACAAAGTTTCGAAATTAATCTGGAAAAAATGACTGTGTCGGATGTCATGCCGGACAAGAGATGCACGGCACCTTCAGGATCTTTGAATGTGCCGGACATCAAACACCCGACAATACACCCGACACCGTCAAGTTGTAAATGGTACTTCCTATTTCTGGTCTGACAACAGGACTCATTACCCACATTTGCTCCGTGCATGTCTAATGCCTCGAAAACGAATAAGATAATGGAGAAAAACAGATTAATTCCAATCTTAAGTCATGTTGCCCACTTTTCAGAACAACACCGTTAAAGACCACTAAGACCCCTCAACCTATTCTACTTTGTCTTGTGAACCTCAGTAGAATTTAGAAGAAAGAAGAACAAGTAGCAATCTCATTCTACTTGTATGAAGACTAGAACCTTAGTTGATGAAACTTGCACTTTTATTAATAACCATAAGAGTAATTACAAGGAAAATCATCCCTAACCAAAGACAAGTAAGGAATTCTACTTCACCATCCACACAACTACAAGAAGAGAATACAAGAGGAGAAGGAAATGGTCATAGCCTTAACCCAACAAGATCTTCTTCTTCTCTTCGCGTGGATGGATCTGCAGAACTTCCTTGGACACCAACAATTGAGTGGATATGGAAACAGAGATATGAATGGAGTGTATAGGGGTGTTAAAGTGTAGAGAAATGAGTAGGCTCACTGCCTATTTATAGACTTCATTTTCTCATTGTGCCAGATGTAATGTCGGGTAAGAAGTACCCGACACATAATAAAACATGAGCCAACTGTTAACGGTCGAAACTGTCAAATTGGAGCGAAACGATGCATGTGCCGGACAGGGAATGTCCGGCACCGTACCCGGCATCGGTTGAGTTGTCAACGGTAAATAACTGCTATTGTTTGGCAAACAGTGACGACTTTTTACTTGTGCCGGATAGGAAGTACCTGGCACTATGCCCGACAATACTTCCTTTTTGCTCCATAATTGTGCTGTGCAGAAACCATCCGGCATTATGTCCGGCATTACTTGGTCAGAAGCTGTTCCTTGCATAAAAACATAGAAACATAAGTCTGAACATATATAACAAACTTTATACATAATATAACACAAATATTAATTATTCTAACCCTAATTTAACTAATATTCTTATAATTATATCAACTAAAACATGATAAGTCTGAGGCTTATCAAGGCCCTACACTTACCTTTTGCTAGTCCTCGAGCAAAACTAAATTAGAAAAGAATAACTGCTTATGCACATAACAGATAACCTTAAGAATGACAATTAGATAAACATTTCCAGCTGTATGACTTTAATTCATAAGCATCACTTAATCATCCTTATTTTGTCAAAATATACTACTGGGTATAAAATAAAATTTTAAAAAACCGATCAAACACTCTTGGACTATTTTGCATAAGGGATTTTAAACCTCTCCTCTTTCTAGTTTCCAACATTCAGCTCTATTTCTCAAGGGTTTCTGAATGTGGCCAAGACTCTCATCAATGGTTTGCATAATTCAGCCCTATTTTTCAAGGGTTTCTGAATTAACCATGATTTATTTTCATTAAGAACGGGGAATTTAGGAGAAAAATAAAAGGAAAAACTCTCGGTTGTTTCTTTTATTTTGAGGCAATTTTTTCAACCTCATAACGCTTCATTCATTTTTTTGAAAGAAGATTCTTTTTTCTTCTCTTTTTTTTCTTTCTTTTTGAAGCTTTTTTCTCTTTTTCTTTTTTTCCTTTTTTTTCTTTCTTTTTCTACACAATCCCTATTTAAGATATTCGCCCAAAAGAATTCTCACCATTTCGAAAAAGAAAAGAAAAATATTACCCAAAAGTAAATCAGAGATAAAAATAGGAGTACAGTCATATAGTCATGTTAATAAAGAGAATCAAGAAGTTAAAATTGAAATCTAAAAGTCATTAGGAAGATTACCTCTTGAGAGAACAAGCATTCATCCTTCCCTAATCTTACTTTGTCAATGACATGCAAAAGCTTAGTAGAACATTGATAAGATCTCAACTTATAACATATTATTTATATACTAACTCGTTTTTGTTTCTTTATATAAATAAATATATATATATACATGTAGTTTTAACAAAAATAATTTTTAAGGGGGGACCCCTGCCCTACACTTGGCAGGAACACTGTCCCCAGTGTTCAAAAGAATATAAAATTAAAAGAATTAAAGAATGTTTTAAAAAATTAAAAGAATGATAAAAAGAATTTAAAAGAAAAATACTCCCCTTATGGAAGAATGAGGGCACAAATGCCCTACACTTGTGATGAGCCAAGGGGTCTGAGTTGCTCACAGCATTAGCCAACTAAAAATAAAGGCAACTGAAACTAAAAACTCACAAAAGTACACAGCTTCCATAATATATAAGAGAGAGTTAGACAATAATCCATTAGTCATACAGGAAAAATAAAATAAAATAAAACTAAAAGAAAAGCAAAGGAAAATAAAATGAAATGTAAGGAAAATAAAATAAAATAAAATAAAGAAAGAAAGAGAGAAAGAACTAGTGAACTGCTGCGTGCGTGGAGGAGGATGGTGGAGGAGGATGGTATATAAAATCTGCTTCTTTATATGCGCCCTGATGTCCAAATTATTACAAGGAATACTTGCAAGAGTGATTGTCTTAGCTTGTTTAAGAGAGAGAAGGAAAGGGTCAAAACAATGCTTAAGGATCTTCCTGGTAGAGTCAGCCTTACATCTGATTGTTGGAGTTCAATAACAACAGATGGATATATTAGCTTAACTGCTCATTTTGTGGATGAAAACTGGATTTTGCAGAAGAGGATATTAAATTTCAGTTTCATGCCTCCTCCTCACAATGGTATATCTTTGTGTGAAAAGATTCATTCTTGCTTGATTGAATGGGAAATAGAGAAGAAGATTTTTTCTATCACCTTGGACAATGCTTCTGCCAATGATGTTTTTGTGGATACATTGCGGGATAGGTTGCTTTTAAGAAATGCACTTTTGTGTAATGGTGCCTTTCTACATGTGCGGTGTTGTGCTCATATTGTCAATTTAATAGTTCAAGATGGGTTGAAAGAGGCTGATATATCTGTAGAAAAAATCCGTGAAAGCATCAAGTATGTCAAGAGTTCTCAAAGTAGAAAAACAAGGTTTTTTGAATTGGTCAATCAAAATGGTGTTGATGAGAAAAGGGGGTTAAGGCAAGATGTCCCTACGAGGTGGAACTCTACATATACTATGCTTGCAAGTGCTTGTTTCTACGAGCGTGGCTTTACAAGTTTAAGACTTGTAGATGGGAACTACATGCATTGCCCTACTCCTGAGGATTGGAAAAAGGTAAAACAAATTTGTGGTTTCTTGGAGGTGTTTTATACTTTCACTGTCAAAGTTTCAGCAGTGAAGCATCCCACTGCCAACCTTTTCTTTCCTTTGGTATATGAGATATACATGGCTATCAAGAAAGAAAAGGATGGAAGTTGTCCATTTTTGCAAGTAATGGCTGAAAGGATGTTTATAAAGTTCAACAAGTATTGGAGAGATTTCAGTGATATAATGGCTATAGCGTGCATATTGGATCCACGCTACAAGTTTGACTTTGTCAAGTTTGCTTTTGGAAAGGTGTATGAGAAGGATGGAGTTGCCCAATGCTCTCTTTTGAGACAAAAACTTAACTTGTTATTTGCTGAATACTCAAATGCATTTGCAACTGAGAATAAAGTTTCTAGTTCGTCATCATCCAAGAGAAACAACATCTGTGAAAATACTCCACAATGGGTTGAGGTATATCCATCATTTTTTTGGAAAGTTTAATCTTCTATTAGCGTATTTCCTATCCTGACTTTTGTCGTGTTTGCAGGAATTTATGCAATTTGTACCTCAAGGTGTCAATAATGAGAAGTCTCAGCTTGATCAATATTTGGAGGAGCCAAGGCTTGATCTAATGAGTGAATTAGATGTGATGGATTTTTGGAAAACTTCTAGTATAAGATATCCAGCTCTAGGTTTGATGGCTCGTGATGTGCTAAGCATTCCTATTTCAACGGTAGCATCAGAGAGTGCATTCAGTAGTGGAGGAAGGGTGCTTGACCAATACAGAAGTTGTCTCAAACATGAAGTTGTTGAGGCACTTATGTGCACTAAAGATTGGATGTTTGGCAACGAAGGTATTGTTTTAGAAGTACAATATAAATTTCATACAATTATATATAATATCTCAAACATGAAGTCACATATAATTTCTTATAGTTTCAAATGCTAGTATTGTTTTGAGTATCTTATCTATTTTTTTCAATGGTTGTAGTGATCAAGGAGGAAGATGATTTGGCGAAGGAGTTAAATGAACTCACACTTGTGGACAAAGAGTCAAGTTCCATTATTCCAGCTTCATCTCCAGCTTCTAGAGAACAATGAAGAAAGTTGATGAAGCTTTTGTTATTTTTGATCCATTAGACTCACTGTTTTGGTAAATGTTAGTGAGTTTGAGTTTGATTGTTACAACTTTTGATATGAGGAAACAGATTTTTTGCATTTTCTTAGACTTTTTGCACTTTATAGTGAGTTTGTGCCGGACTAAATCTATATTAAGTATGTTTCAGTTTTGGAATTTCAGTTACTTTCGTGTTGCTAGTTTATTTCGTTTATTCGTGTATACACGAATTAATTTCGTATATTTCGTTTCGTTTACAAGTTTTTTGCATTTCGTTTTCGTATATAGAATTCCATATACGAAAATAATTTCGTGTCGTATACCATGTACCTTCATAAAAATTTCGTGTCGTGTATCGTTTCTAGCGTATACACGATACGAAAATACGATTTGACAGGCCTAATCGCCACCCCTATCCTCACGTACCACCACCACTGCACTCCCCCGATTAGCACCACACCACTATATGTTAGCATACCACACTTCTGACAGAGAATCAATGCAGAGACACGTGACGACGGAAGGCGCAGCGGGGAATCTTCCAACAGAGTTTCTTCTTCCCTTTTTATCTAATCTGTCAATGTATTCTTCCTTTGTTGATTTTGTTATTTTTATAATTATGTTTGAGTAGTTAGTTTAGCTCCTCAGATTGGGATAGCAAACCGAATCTTGATATTTATTTTGTAATCTTTTACTAATTCAATAATGCAATAGTTTAATTCCAGTTTTTCATGCGCTTTAATTCTCTAGCTAATTATTAAAACAATCTTTGTAGTTTTCTAATCAACACGCGAGAGCTAAGATAGATAACAAGACATAGGAACTAAACCTGATTAATGATTAGAAGCGTGATCCCGCCTATAGGTTAATCGGTCTCAAATAGAAATTGTTCTTTATGTGATTAATTGTGTCCGGATTAGAGCATTAGTCTGCTGCTAGTTCTAGCAACTGGTTAGGTTTCGTTAGACTTAGCCGTTGACGAATTAACAATCCGGGGTGCTTCCTTTTATTTAGAGTTTTACTCTTTATTTATTTGTTTGTTTAGTTTATTTTACTATTTTATTATTTTATGTTAGTTTGTTGAGTCTTTCTATTAAATTAAGTAAAACCTGAAAAAAGTGATGTTTCCTATTTTCTTTGTTTAGTTTCTCAGTTAATAAATAAATTGTTAATTAATTGAACGAGGTCCCTGAGATCGACAACCCCCACTCAATTCACTATTCCGCAAAACGATAGGTACACTACCTAGGTAGGAGTATAGTAACATATATTTCTACTTTTATTTTTGATCCAGGATAACGAAGTAGGAGTCTAGCCAAAGACTATAAAGATGAGCAGCTTACTGGGAGGCAACCCAGTGGTTAAATTTATGTTTTATTTTTGTTTTCTGGTTGTATTTTTTGTCTTTCTTTCATTTAGAGATGGCAGTGGTGCCTGTGCTTTTGATGCAACGCTTTCAGCATTTTTGTGGTAGTTGTGAGTGTGTGCAGGTGAAATTTTTATCATGGTGTTTGATGTACCCCCAAGGCTGGACACTTGCTTGAACGCAAGTGTGAGGAACGCTACCCCTTGTTCAAGCTTAAGTGTGAAGAAGGAAACCTTCTTCAATCTACGATATCGGGAGAGTTTCAGTTTCTCCTTATTTTTAATGTTTATGTTCAGCCTATCATGACTTTTATGCTTAAAGATTATTTTTATATTAGTCATCATTGTCCTGAATGAAATTCTTGATGAGTTTGCAATATTTAGAAAGTCCTTTTCTTGGTTTTAATTTGTGAACAATGAGGACATTGCTCCTCTTAAGTGTGAGGAAGTAGGGGTACTTTCTAAATATTGACAATTGCACTTAATGCCACATTTGTTTTTGTTTGTCCTCTTATTTTGAAAGGATTGCTTCTTTTAAGTGCCTGAAATACCCCAAACCTTGGTATGTTGTGTAAATGTTAAGCTATGGTATTTAAAGGCTAAAAGGTGCCTTATAAACGTAAATGAATCATTTAAACCATGGTAAACACAATAAAACACTAAGACACGGTATGAGCAAAAACATGCTCTAAGCCATGAGTGAACTTGGTTAGGACCCAAAGAGCCTACCAAGACTTGATAATGTTCAATTAAGATTTAATAAGGCTAAATAAGTCCTTAGGAAACTTTGTTAGACAATGAAACCAAACAAAACACAAATAAATACCTTAAGGTCAATAAGAGCAAAAATGTGCTCTAAGCTTGGGATAAATGTGTATAAGACCTAATGGTCATACCTATGCCTCATTTATATGTTAATGAACATATTAAATCAATTACCAAAGAAAACCAAGCTTGAAAACAAGTTAAAACGCAAAATGTGCTTTAAGGAGTCTTAAAGCACGTTTTTGAAAAATTGTCTTGTAAATGAGTTTTGAGTGGCTAAATGTCCATCATTACTCTTTAATTAACATGTGTACTATATAGTATCACATTTGGGTGGCCATATTAGTGGGAAATCAAAAATTTCACTTCTATGTGCCTTAGTTTGTGAATAGTAACTTTCATAAGCTAGTTTGTAACATATAATGTTATAAGTAATTAAATTGGTCAACAAAGACCATTATACCCTCCTAGGCATATGGGGGCCGGTTTTTCATGGTGTGAGTCACCAACATGTAAAAGAAATCAAATAAGTAAACTTAAGCTTAAAGTAAAGTACTATTTGCTTTAACTTACAAATATCTTCAAAAGTAAGTTCTATCTTCATTCTCCCTTCCTTTCCTTCATTTCCCACGGTTCCACACTCTCTTCTTCCTCTCTTCTTCTTGTTCTCTCTCGGTGATACATAATACAACCATGGAAGTCCATCTTTGACCACATGTAAAACCTAGCTCACTTAACCAAATCAAAAACAAACACCACCATTCTCTTAGTTAAGCCAAGCTCTACAATCTTGTCCTTTCAAAATCCCAAGAGCTCCATTTCGGTGCCAAAAGGAATCACCATGGGAGGAGCTAGAGCTCACCTTTTCACATATTCTTGTTCCCCTTTGCTTCAAGGTAAGGAAACTCAAAGAAAAATGACATTTCCTTCATGTTTTGTCATGTCCGAAAATCACTCTTAATGGAGTCATTATATTGCCTTGTTCTAGCTTCATTCCAAGCTTTCATGGACTAGGAGGAGTCCTCTCTTGAGATATATTCAAGCTCTCTTTCCATTCCAAGGTAAAACAATCATGTTAATACCTTAAGATAATACATGTAACTAGGGTTTACAATGAGATAAAGCTTAAAGCTTATATACTCATTTCAATGTTGGTATATTGTTTAGTTGTTGGCAAGGAACCAAATGCCCTACCGGTTTTGTAAGGAAACAAGAAAGAAATTTGGGAGGAAAAGAGGTAAATATGCTATCTCAATGTGGTTTAATGCCTTAGGAGAAATAAGCTTATAATGCTTGTTAAAACTACCTAAAGAGCAAATGGTAAATGAGCTAGTAAAATGCTCTCAAGGAGTTTATTAAAGGAATATGTATTGTTGGGTGTATTTGCAGGTCAAAGGCATTATTATGTGGGAAATTCAGTGTTTAAGGATTATGCATTTAAGGGCCTAAGTGCCAAGCAATTTAAGTTATGCACTATATTGTGATGTAGTGCTTAATGTGTGAAGTTTGTGTATAAAATGTGTTTGATGGATTTTAGGTGTTCTTGGATGGATTAAGGTAAAAACCTAAGTGTTTGGATGTGGGTATATACTAGAGAAGCTATGGCCAAATTTGGGAAAATGTGTAAGAAGTTTTAAGTGTGGTAAGTGAGTTTTGGTGAACTAGGAAGGATTAAAGGTGAAAGAATGTTTACTTGAGAAGAAAACATGTATTAAGGTGTTTTAGAGTGATGCAAGGATTTAGGTGTTATCTTGGAAGTTCTAGGAATTCAATGTGTGTTTTGAGGATGTATTTAAGTCTTGGAGGAGTTTGTTTAAGGTTAGGTAATGTTGATGTTCAAGGAACAAGTGATGTTTAGGTATGATGTGAAGAGGAGAGTTAGTTAGTAAGAAAAGAAGTTGAGAGGTGATGATAAGGTGTAGAGGAAACACCTTGGTATTGTGGTCATTATAGGTGAAATGCCACCTAGAAATTATAAGGAGAAAACATTGTAAGTGTTAGGAATTTTGTGGAGATATAAGTAAAGGTTTAAGGAATTAGGAAAAATAGTTTTGTGAGTGTTTAAGAATATCTTAAGGGTGTGTTTGAAGTGCCAAATGGTGTTAGAACACATTAAGAGGCCTTAGGAGAAAGTTGGTGAAGAATTGGCAAAGTTTGGGTAAGATTAGGAGGCGACCGACCCAGGGGCCGACCCAGTTTTGGGTCGGTCGAGCCTCTGTTAGATGTTAGAAATGTGTTCGGTAATGGACCGACCCAGAATGGTGGGTCGGACATGGGTCGGTCGGTCAAGTTACAAAGGAGGGAAAATGTTCGCACATGGACCGACCCAGAATGGTGGGTCGGACGTGGGTCGGACGGGCATGATTATAAGGAAGTAAAAGGGGTCTGTAATGGACCGACCCAGCTGTGGGTCGGTCGGTGGGTCGGTCGGACCAAAAACATGGTTTAAGGTTATGAAATCATATGTGGTGATGGGGATTGGTAGGTAATGATGTTATAAGGATGTTAAGGACATGTTAGGTGAGTTTTAATGACAATAAAGTGGGCTAAAAGTTGTATTGAAATGTGAGAGTAAAACAAGTTAAAAATGTTAAGTTATGTAACTAAGTTAACGGGGAAAAATTAAGCGTTGACATTAAATAATCAAGCAAACCCCGAGGTTAATGAAAACACATGTGATGTTAACAGTTGTTCGAGAATTTGCTCGAGGAACATAAGTGGACGTGGTAAAGTGGACTCCGGTGACAGGTATGGTTTTCTTGCAACCTGTGTCCTACCGGATTACACCGGCTTGTATGCCAATGTGTTTTTCTGTATGTTTGCCACGTTATGAGATAAATCATGAAACGAGTTTATAGTCGTTATTGTTATTATATGTTCACGTGCCGATACCGGTAACCTCGAATGCGCTTGAAGGGCTAGTTAACCTCTATTAGGTAAACGTAGGAGAACGGTATCCGGTAACAACGTTTCCGACTTAAGGAACGTTCTAACCACGGCTATGCGTGAGTTGGTTATGTGATGTTTGTGCGTGATGTTTGTATGTGAAGGTATGACTCTCTCTCCTCCCGTGTGCTTAACTCGGTTATGATACCGTATGGTGTGTGGTTGTGGTAGGCTCCATAATGGATCTCTAACTACTTATTTATAAGAGTCTATGGGCTAATGGGGGGGGTGAGGAGTCCGGTAGTTTCCGGCCACGCGTGTGATGGTGGGGGTCGTTATCATATCCAGTTCGGCTCCCTTGGTGTATGTTTAGGTGGTATTCCAATTTGGTTTCAACCTTCCCTTAGCTTATCCAAAGCTAGTTTACTGACTCACGTCGGGCCATAGGGGCATACTGTGTTGTTTGGTGTGCTTGGGATCACTATATCCGACACACCTTGGGTTTAAGTCAACCGTTCAAATAACAGGATGGTGATGAGGTAATTAACGAGCTTGGTATGAGTTTGGCAACAATCTCTGTGCTCATGGTATGGACTAACTATGATGGAAGGTTCCTTGTGAGAACCGAATTTATGATGATATGTATTGTTGTTGTGATATGCAAAATACCTTGCTATGCTTTGGCTTATATATATATTGGACGTTTTAAATGAATGCAATGTGGTCATGTGTCCGTCGAGACAAGAAAGGGTTGTTATGTTTGTTATGTGTAGGATGAGTTATGTTGTAGGATATGGAATGTGTGGATCATGGAAATGAATCCCAGTTTGTGACAAGAGGCATTTAAGGATAACCCGATTAATGGGTACATGCCGTTCGTTAAGGAAGTAGCTCCGTTTAGAGGAGAGCCACTCTAGGGTTTAAGGAATCATTGGATGGTTGGTTAAGTGTGGATGTTTTGGTTATAGGTGGAGCCCATTGAGGCGAAATATTATGTGAGACATATTAATGGTTTGTATGCATGAATTAAATATAATCAACTGCATGCTAAGACGACAAATAGTCGTGCGTGGCCCGGTAGCATGCGGGCTGCGGGATTACCATACCAGCAAAGGTGCTGAGCCCCTTGGGGCCACCCCTTTCTCTTCTTTTTCCTATTTCAGGTACGAAGTGCTGGAAGCCGTTCGAGAGTAGGACGGGTAGTCATTGTACATGGGTAAACTTTTAAGTGTATGTATGCAGTAGGTGTAGTAAGACCGAAGTTGTTGTCGGCAACAGTTTATAAATACTCGGTACAGGGGGAGTGTATGTATATAATAAATGTTGAAGATGGATTGAGTATTGTATTGTGTAGTTGCTCGGGAATCTAGTCCATCAGACCGATACGAATGTACATATATTAGCCTTGTTAGCCACGTGGGTGGTTAACGGCGTGTAACACCATTGGAATAAGTAATGTGATGAGTTGAGTTTCCGCTGCAGATTGTTATTATGTGTTGGTTGTTGGATGGGGTGTTACAAAAAGTGGTATCAGAGCGAAGTATCGCTCTGATGACTGAATTACCGAGCTTAGGAAATACCGAGTTAGGATTTAAGTACTTTGGGTTAAGGGTTGAGTGATAGCGTGAGAGATACGCTAGATAGGAACTACCAGTGACTACTGGAAACCTACAATATCCATCCCACCCTCCACAAACCCTGTTTTATAACATGGGGAAGAACGCCAGAGAGATGGAAGTCCACTCTTACTCGGGAATACCCGATCTGGCTGTTATTACATACCTTTAGGGTACGGAGGACCTGTCATACGGTAGATCCCGAAAACTGGGAATCCCGGAGACGGTCTCCATCTGAACAATGTTAACCGCATTCCATAGCGACAAATGAAGGATTTTGTGTATAGAGGAATAGAATTTCCAGCAACCTGGGTCGACATGCAGAGCAGTCGAGGATAACCAGCTTGCAACGCACCAACCGTGCAACAGGCAAGAAGTGGATTAATAAAATCCGAGACAAGAGTCTACGGAACCACAGTGATAGATAAAACACCAACGGTATACCAACCGACAAGGGAACTACAACGTAGTGCCCAAACAAGAGACAAGTCTCAGTAACCACGACAAATACGTGGAACGGGCTACAAGGTGAGTATAATACTAAGACAAAGGGGTCTCCCAGAATGGGAAACACCCTAGTTAATGAATATCACGTGGAAACAGTGAGAAGTCACCTAGAGGAGTATCTATCAAGGCGGTAAGATCAGTGAGGGCCAACAAGGCCACTGATGACAATATGGGCGAAAACAATACCACAGCCGGTATGTGTTGAACCGATAGCCAGTTAACATGGCGCACTTGCCATAGCAAGTGCTGCTATAACAGGGCTATTCGAGGAATTTATAACCTCTACAAAGTACTTGGAAAAGTACAATAAAGTTAAATGTGAATGTCATAATAGTGGAAGGGCTTGTTAGCCTAACCTCTGTAATTGGAAACACACCAGTCAGCAAGAAGCTAGACTTGGCTAAGGTAAGAAGATGTTGTGAAACCATGGAAATTTTTCTTCCAAACCTAATTTTCACAAACCCTTTTTCTTTTCAAACCAGATTTTCTTTCAAACCAACACTTCTTCCCAACCTTCTTTAAACCAAACCAGTGAAACCAAGAGCAACTGACAAGGATGCAACAGTGGATAAACCTTCCCTTGATTAAGTTCGGGAAGTAAGGAATGAATATTGTCACGGGACAATATAAGGGAGTTGACAACAGAATACTTCACCTAGGCGTGTGACGGACACTACAAGTGTACCAACTGTGTTGTGGGACGACCGCACTCCGATAGGAGCATGTGGGCCTGACAGACCTACTTATGGTTAGTTGGGTAAGTAGTAATGTATCAGTATGATACCCCATATATGTATACGAGTAGAGTCCGAAACACGGGAAGTAGTCGACTCCGTCTACGGTCAGCAGTATAAATCAAACAGAAGCTAGAGAATATAAGAAATGCTTAAAATCAAGGAACTCAGTTAAGTTAACGAGACTAAAGGAACTAGTGAGTTTATTTCAAGGAAATGTAAAGAGTCAAGGAGCGCGAAGAGCACGGACTACTATGAAAGACACCACATGTGTCTTGATAAGCCTAAGGGATAAAACATGATAGCTGGAATGAGTACCCAGCTACGAACATAGGAAGGTGTAGTTTACTGAATTTACCCATAGATGCACGCCTAATGTAATGGCATACCTTAGCAACACCCAGGAGCAATCCTTGAAGGGTGTTCGCATCAACAATTGTTGAATGAAATGCATGACAGAAACACAAGGGTGGAAATTAACACCCAGATTAGACATAAGTTGTCAGGAGACGGACTGGCAATCCTAAGGGGCATCCCATGAAAGGAAATGTGATGCAACAACCTTGTCAAGGATGCCAATACAACCTCTAACCGGGTAATATGATACAGAGGAGTACATATGTGTGGACAGCCTACAATGAGCCCAGCTCAAGGCAAATAAGGCTTATAAGCCATAAACAAGATATGTTATATAGATTCGATTGATGGTAGAAGTTTATGTATAAGTGAATAGAGTGGTAAGCGAACCACTGCATTAAGAGTGGGAATACCTCTCGATATTGTGAGACCGCAGGAGCGGTAGTTATGTGAAGTAAATTCAAGAAATATGTGGAGGGCGGACCACGTTGTTATTACCCCAGGGTGATTTAAATAAAATAACACGAAAGGAAGTGCTCGTACCAGTTGTGTACGCAGGAAGTGTGATAAGTTGATAGCAACCACCATAGGTGTGTGAAGCTAAATGTGTAGCGAACAACGCTCAAGGGAAAAATAGTAGTATATTCAAAAATCAGCCAAATAAGTGGCCAGATAAACCCAGCGTACTAGCAGAAGCTAATATAATAGCGGATGCAGTATAAGTTGATGTTATACAATGAGTAAGGACACGGTGCGCAATAAGCGACCGTTGTATGAGGATGGTTAGATGATAAAAAATGGTGAGTGAGCAGAGTTGCGGGTTAAACCCAGTGGAGGCACAACAGTAAGCGATAGCAAACGAACCGAGCAGTAAGCCGGTGGCAAGTGTTAGATGATAAGGATTTCAGTGAAAATTCCTATCGCAATCGCATAAGGGATTTACTGTCAGGAGTTTACGCCTCTGCACTCTGTATGACTGAGTGTTTTGGTATTGCTCTTGCGCAGTAATGATCGAATGAGATAGCTAGGAATTGGAAACATGTTGATTGTGGACAAATAATGTTATAAGGCCGATGCATAGGAAATGCAAGGCCGCACCAATAAGAGTACTTGTACAAAACCAAGTGGAGGCATGATTAACAGTAAGTGACTACAGTAGCACTAACTGCCAAATAACGGTATGGAATATACCCTAAATATTGGAAATAGCTGAGAGAGCACTACACACTAGGTAGTAGCTCAATCTCAACCGACAGTAAGTCGGAAGGGAACAAGTCAATCATTGTGAAATACACAGCTGTATATACAGTAAATTACTACGGAAGTGGACAAAAAGTTTATAACTCACCGAATTCGCTAACGGTAAGAGATACTGCGCGTCGGTTGAGAAACCATTGTTACCAAGATGAAGGTGACAAATTGGGGATGTACAATACGGTAAGAATAACAAAAGGGAGCAATTAAGCTCTACAGTTATTACAGTTTCGCAGCAGAAACTAGTGAACCAGTGATTCAAATATACAACGTGAATAACGAATATGAGTGGATGGCTAATTGTTAACGCCTAAAAGCCTCACAGGCCAGGACCGAAACCGGTTATGAGTTATAACTCCAATGCGAATTCTTGGTTAGGGACTAAACCGCCAATATGGTTAAGATCCTCTAATCAGAATCCATTGTGTAATAGACCGCATGGAAGTTAAAACACTTCACGACGGCCGAACACTCAAGCAATGCTCAGTGATGATTACGTGGGCGTAATCCCTTTTAAGGGGGGGTAGAGCGCAAAACCACTTAGTGTGTTTTACCGTACAAGTGTACGCGAACTAGGTGTGCATAGCACAAAATGATTGTTATGATGGTTGGCGCGTGTGTTATATAAACATACGCATTTATTTGTGGGTAAATTGTGGTAATTGCGCACAGATGATGCGAATACCATTGTGGGAAGTGTGTTATTTTGTTGACAGTGGTGTATGAGAGTACAAGTGGAAGGGAGTAAAGAAACTCCAGGGGAACTAAAACCCCGACGGTGCATAAATGTAAACCATGTATTGTATTTTGATAAAAAAAAATATATGTATATATATACAGTGTTGTGATTTATGAAGGGTTATGAGACCGACATAGAACCTAGTGAGAATTAAATTCTCTAGGTAACTTGAATTAAGTTGGATTTGGATGATGATTGATAGACGGAGTTCTATCCCTTGGAGATGTTATGATTATGACTAGAAGGATTCAAAGATAGAAAATGGTACATGCTTGAATTAGTTGTTGGTTGAAAATGAGGTGGGAGGTGAAACTTGATTATCATGAGATCAAGGGAAGCCGAACACAAATTGGGGTGGAAAGATAGTTCAACACTGATGCTGATCACATCAGGGTTGGATGACTCTTGAAGCTCCCTGTAAGTGGTCATAAATAACTATATTAAGAAAGATACAAAGAGCATAAATCGGACTTGGAGTTGTGTGGTGTTTTCAAAAGGATTTTCAATTGGTATTTTCAAACAATCGATTAATATTTTGGATAAAAGATCTTCTTATACTTAACCTCACAAGGAAATTTTAAATTTAAGTGATTGTTTTAATTTCCCAAAGGCACGGGGACGGAAGGCGTCCATCGCGACCGGGTTCTGCGGGATCGTAGTGTATATCAAGGATATTTTTGATTGCTATACATGCTCTGACATGTTGTGTGGTATGTGTAATGAATGTTGTTTTGACTTGGATTTCCTAAAGTGTATACTATCAAGGCCTATGAGTCTAAATGTGTGGTGTTACATAGACCTATGTGTCTAAAGACTGTTATGTTATGGGGACCTATGTGTCCAAATGATGTGGATATGTTGCCCGGACCATTAAGTCCGAGGTTGGATGTAAAGGGTGGTTGGTAATGGAAGTTTTATGGCTATAAGTAGTTCCCGTATTTTAATCTAATGATGCAAGGAAATGTGAACTTCGAGGACGAAGTTCTTTTAAGGGGGGTAGATTGAAATACCCCAAACCTTGGTATGTTGTGTAAATGTTAAGCTATGGTATTTAAAGGCTAAAAGGTGCCTTATAAACGTAAATGAATCATTTAAACCATGGTAAACACAATAAAACACTAAGACACGGTATGAGCAAAAACATGCTCTAAGCCATGAGTGAACTTGGTTAGGACCCAAAGAGCCTACCAAGACTTGATAATGTTCAATTAAGATTTAATAAGGCTAAATAAGTCCTTAGGAAACTTTGTTAGACAATGAAACCAAACAAAACACAAATAAATACCTTAAGGTCAATAAGAGCAAAAATGTGCTCTAAGCTTGGGATAAATGTGTATAAGACCTAATGGTCATACCTATGCCTCATTTATATGTTAATGAACATATTAAATCAATTACCAAAGAAAACCAAGCTTGAAAACAAGTTAAAACGCAAAATGTGCTTTAAGGAGTCTTAAAGCACGTTTTTGAAAAATTGTCTTGTAAATGAGTTTTGAGTGGCTAAATGTCCATCATTACTCTTTAATTAACATGTGTACTATATAGTATCACATTTGGGTGGCCATATTAGTGGGAAATCAAAAATTTCACTTCTATGTGCCTTAGTTTGTGAATAGTAACTTTCATAAGCTAGTTTGTAACATATAATGTTATAAGTAATTAAATTGGTCAACAAAGACCATTATACCCTCCTAGGCATATGGGGGCCGGTTTTTCATGGTGTGAGTCACCAACATGTAAAAGAAATCAAATAAGTAAACTTAAGCTTAAAGTAAAGTACTATTTGCTTTAACTTACAAATATCTTCAAAAGTAAGTTCTATCTTCATTCTCCCTTCCTTTCCTTCATTTCCCACGGTTCCACACTCTCTTCTTCCTCTCTTCTTCTTGTTCTCTCTCGGTGATACATAATACAACCATGGAAGTCCATCTTTGACCACATGTAAAACCTAGCTCACTTAACCAAATCAAAAACAAACACCACCATTCTCTTAGTTAAGCCAAGCTCTACAATCTTGTCCTTTCAAAATCCCAAGAGCTCCATTTCGGTGCCAAAAGGAATCACCATGGGAGGAGCTAGAGCTCACCTTTTCACATATTCTTGTTCCCCTTTGCTTCAAGGTAAGGAAACTCAAAGAAAAATGACATTTCCTTCATGTTTTGTCATGTCCGAAAATCACTCTTAATGGAGTCATTATATTGCCTTGTTCTAGCTTCATTCCAAGCTTTCATGGACTAGGAGGAGTCCTCTCTTGAGATATATTCAAGCTCTCTTTCCATTCCAAGGTAAAACAATCATGTTAATACCTTAAGATAATACATGTAACTAGGGTTTACAATGAGATAAAGCTTAAAGCTTATATACTCATTTCAATGTTGGTATATTGTTTAGTTGTTGGCAAGGAACCAAATGCCCTACCGGTTTTGTAAGGAAACAAGAAAGAAATTTGGGAGGAAAAGAGGTAAATATGCTATCTCAATGTGGTTTAATGCCTTAGGAGAAATAAGCTTATAATGCTTGTTAAAACTACCTAAAGAGCAAATGGTAAATGAGCTAGTAAAATGCTCTCAAGGAGTTTATTAAAGGAATATGTATTGTTGGGTGTATTTGCAGGTCAAAGGCATTATTATGTGGGAAATTCAGTGTTTAAGGATTATGCATTTAAGGGCCTAAGTGCCAAGCAATTTAAGTTATGCACTATATTGTGATGTAGTGCTTAATGTGTGAAGTTTGTGTATAAAATGTGTTTGATGGATTTTAGGTGTTCTTGGATGGATTAAGGTAAAAACCTAAGTGTTTGGATGTGGGTATATACTAGAGAAGCTATGGCCAAATTTGGGAAAATGTGTAAGAAGTTTTAAGTGTGGTAAGTGAGTTTTGGTGAACTAGGAAGGATTAAAGGTGAAAGAATGTTTACTTGAGAAGAAAACATGTATTAAGGTGTTTTAGAGTGATGCAAGGATTTAGGTGTTATCTTGGAAGTTCTAGGAATTCAATGTGTGTTTTGAGGATGTATTTAAGTCTTGGAGGAGTTTGTTTAAGGTTAGGTAATGTTGATGTTCAAGGAACAAGTGATGTTTAGGTATGATGTGAAGAGGAGAGTTAGTTAGTAAGAAAAGAAGTTGAGAGGTGATGATAAGGTGTAGAGGAAACACCTTGGTATTGTGGTCATTATAGGTGAAATGCCACCTAGAAATTATAAGGAGAAAACATTGTAAGTGTTAGGAATTTTGTGGAGATATAAGTAAAGGTTTAAGGAATTAGGAAAAATAGTTTTGTGAGTGTTTAAGAATATCTTAAGGGTGTGTTTGAAGTGCCAAATGGTGTTAGAACACATTAAGAGGCCTTAGGAGAAAGTTGGTGAAGAATTGGCAAAGTTTGGGTAAGATTAGGAGGCGACCGACCCAGGGGCCGACCCAGTTTTTGGGTCGGTCGAGCCTCTGTTAGATGTTAGAAATGTGTTCGGTAATGGACCGACCCAGAATGGTGGGTCGGACATGGGTCGGTCGGTCAAGTTACAAAGGAGGGAAAATGTTCGCACATGGACCGACCCAGAATGGTGGGTCGGACGTGGGTCGGACGGGCATGATTATAAGGAAGTAAAAGGGGTCTGTAATGGACCGACCCAGCTGTGGGTCGGTCGGTGGTGGGTCGGTCGGACCAAAAACATGGTTTAAGGTTATGAAATCATATGTGGTGATGGGGATTGGTAGGTAATGATGTTATAAGGATGTTAAGGACATGTTAGGTGAGTTTTAATGACAATAAAGTGGGCTAAAAGTTGTATTGAAATGTGAGAGTAAAACAAGTTAAAAATGTTAAGTTATGTAACTAAGTTAACGGGGAAAAATTAAGCGTTGACATTAAATAATCAAGCAAACCCCGAGGTTAATGAAAACACATGTGATGTTAACAGTTGTTCGAGAATTTGCTCGAGGACATAAGTGGACGTGGTAAAGTGGACTCCGGTGACAGGTATGGTTTTCTTGCAACCTGTGTCCTACCGGATTACACCGGCTTGTATGCCAATGTGTTTTTCTGTATGTTTGCCACGTTATGAGATAAATCATGAAACGAGTTTATAGTCGTTATTGTTATTATATGTTCACGTGCCGATACCGGTAACCTCGAATGCGCTTGAAGGGCTAGTTAACCTCTATTAGGTAAACGTAGGAGAACGGTATCCGGTAACAACGTTTCCGACTTAAGGAACGTTCTAACCACGGCTATGCGTGAGTTGGTTATGATGTTTGTGCGTGATGTTTGTATGTGAAGGTATGACTCTCTCTCCTCCCTTGTGTGCTTAACTCGGTTATGATACCGTATGGTGTGTGGTTGTGGTAGGCTCCATAATGGATCTCTAACTACTTATTTATAAGAGTCTATGGGCTAATGGGGGGGGTGAGGAGTCCGGTAGTTTCCGGCCACGCGTGTGATGGTGGGGGTCGTTATCATATCCAGTTCGGCTCCCTTGGTGTATGTTTAGGTGGTATTCCAATTTGGTTTCAACCTTCCCTTAGCTTATCCAAAGCTAGTTTACTGACTCACGTCGGGCCATAGGGGCATACTGTGTTGTTTGGTGTGCTTGGGATCACTATATCCGACACACCTTGGGTTTAAGTCAACCGTTCAAATAACAGGATGGTGATGAGGTAATTAACGAGCTTGGTATGAGTTTGGCAACAATCTCTGTGCTCATGGTATGGACTAACTATGATGGAAGGTTCCTTGTGAGAACCGAATTTATGATGATATGTATTGTTGTTGTGATATGCAAAATACCTTGCTATGCTTTGGCTTATATATATATATTGGACGTTTTAAATGAATGCAATGTGGTCATGTGTCCGTCGAGACAAGAAAGGGTTGTTATGTTTGTTATGTGTAGGATGAGTTATGTTGTAGGATATGGAATGTGTGGATCATGGAAATGAATCCCAGTTTGTGACAAGAGGCATTTAAGGATAACCCGATTAATGGGTACATGCCGTTCGTTAAGGAAGTAGCTCCGTTTAGAGGAGAGCCACTCTAGGGTTTAAGGAATCATTGGATGGTTGGTTAAGTGTGGATGTTTTGGTTATAGGTGGAGCCCATTGAGGCGAAATATTATGTGAGACATATTAATGGTTTGTATGCATGAATTAAATATAATCAACTGCATGCTAAGACGACAAATAGTCGTGCGTGGCCCGGTAGCATGCGGGCTGCGGGATTACCATACCAGCAAAGGTGCTGAGCCCCTTGGGGCCACCCCTTTCTCTTTTTTTCCTATTTCAGGTACGAAGTGCTGGAAGCCGTTCGAGAGTAGGACGGGTAGTCATTGTACATGGGTAAACTTTTAAGTGTATGTATGCAGTAGGTGTAGTAAGACCGAAGTTGTTGTCGGCAACAGTTTATAAATACTCGGTACAGGGGGAGTGTATGTATATAATAAATGTTGAAGATGGATTGAGTATTGTATTGTGTAGTTGCTCGGGAATCTAGTCCATCAGACCGATACGAATGTACATATATTAGCCTTGTTAGCCACGTGGGTGGTTAACGGCGTGTAACACCATTGGAATAAGTAATGTGATGAGTTGAGTTTCCGCTGCAGATTGTTATTATGTGTTGGTTGTTGGATGGGGTGTTACAGTGCCAATAAATATTGAATCTCTAGGTGAAAATTTTGTTGAGGTTTTGAAAACAAGCCTGATGGCCACCTCAAGAATCTTTCTGCTTTTGGATGTTTGTATGTATAGTTTTATCCAAACTGAATCTATTTTCACTGAAATTTGGTGGATTAGCTGATTATGAAAACTGAATTAGTCTAGTTTGGGATTTTGGGAATGATAAAAAAGTTTGGTATGGAAGGATAAGGCAAGGTACTCCGCTGATCTGAATTGAAATTTATTTCTGAACCAAAACAGGCCTCTTCATTCGGTTATTAAGTCCTTGGGGTGCTTCATCACCCATCTACCTAAGGTCTTGTGATCTGGGATAGAAGGCCCAAAACCACTACAAGGGTGAAGAGAAAAGTCTGAGGGGATGAATTAAATATGCAAATGACATAATAGAATGTTAAGGAAAAGGAACTTTGAAAAGTTAAATGTATAATTCGATTTAGCTTATTCTGATCATGAGTATGTGGTGCTGAAAGGTATCACGGAATAAGGTGTTACTTCACACCCCTTGTCATCCAAATGTTAGAGGAAGAAACGGTGGAAGATCCCAGACTATTCTGTTTCAGCTTCTATAATCTAACTTCTCCATGTTTTTAACTTCACTCTTTTTCACTGTTTGCGAAAACCTACAGCTAGTAGCAGAACTTTTCTTTTGATTGTCATTTTGCTTGTTTTCCATCGGTAGTTGTTTGATCCTGAGTTTCAATACTATGGCCCTTAGGAGTAGTCATATTCTCTATTTTCTTGAGGACAAGCAAAAGCTAAGTGTGAAGAGTAGGGAGCCCCTTCTTCTTCACCTCTCGGCGCACCTTCCTCTTCTCCTTGTCCCAACGAAGGAGACTCTTGACCAAAGCAGCTATGGAACATGACACCCTCTGCTTCATCTCCTTTCTGGCCTTCTTTCTGTCGGCCGCCATTGTCTTGTTCATCTGATCCATAGCCAACAAGATATGGTCATCAACCCGCCTCTCCTACTCATCTTGGCGCTGAGATAGGCGCTCCTCAAAGGCCTCCTGTCTCTGCCCAACCTCGAACTGCTACTACACAACAGAGTCTACTAGGTAGTCAACTCTGTGCGCATACCCTCATAACTCTGCTAGAAGGTATCAAAATCACCCCATACGGCCTGCTGAGCGGCCTGGAAGGCCTCCATAGAGTGGCGCTGCTGCTAGGCTCCAGACGGAAGTGATCGAGCTCTGCAGCCACTCTAGGGTCTGCATCTAAAGTAGAGGGATGAGGTGGTGCGGTGGAAATCGGAGGTGGCGGAGGCAGTAATAGCTGAGTACCCTCCCCCTGATAGCTGGGGTAGTCCTGTGTAGTAGGGGTCCTGGACCTCTGATCGGGGGGAACATAGAGGAACTCCCCTGAGGGTGACTTTCTGAACCACTAGCATCGCAAGAGAGCACGATCAATAGGGACAGACTCGGGATGGAAGTGTAGGCCTCTAGGAATCTGAGTCTCCCCTAGTGTTTGCATTATATGCTGGTGGATGAGCATAGGGAAGATGGGACACTGCCCCTCTCGGTGCATGATGGCGCGGACCAACTGCGCGAACATCAATCTCTGGACCGGGAACCGTGAGTCAACTGCTCCCTGAGCTGCCCCGAGAAGGTACTGAAGCAATGCGCAGTCCATATCATTCAGCTCGTCATGCTTGCATGGCCGAATGTTATGGCGGATAATCTCCATGGCCACACGCAACTAGAGGTCGGTGATGTAAGTAAGGGGGATCACGTGTCGCTCTCGAGTGTGAGCTCTGTCCATATAATGGACACGTGATCCAAACCGAGAGTGGATAGCGCTCTAAGAATCTACCAGGGTCTGCCGGCTGAATGATCGCTGTCGAGGATCAGTGTCGATACCCATAATTTGTGCGATGCTCTCTGGAGTAATGATGATGCAACGTGTGGATACGAAAGAACGGATCTGAACTCTTGAGGTTTGGGGGGGCCACGATACTCGAAGTTGGCGTAAAACTCACGCACCAATCCGGGGTAAAAATGTTCATGACCGATGTCTAATATCCCCAGTCAGCCATGTCGCGAAAAGAGCTCAGAAATCCTGGAGAGCAGGCAAACCTCTAGATGTACTCGTCTCTCCCGCACCCACTTACCTTTCATCTTGGACTGATAAAAGTACTGAGCAGCGGAAGGATTAACGAATCCTTTCTCATCAAAATTAGGCTCATCAGGAATGCGGGGGGGGGGGGGGGGAGGGAGAGGCATACCAAAATCATCATGCTCTGGAGCTGAAGAAGTGGATCCAGGTCCACTCTGAGTCTTTGGGGATGTCCTCTTCTTCCTCTTGCCAGCCTTTGTCTTCTTGGCTGGAGGCGGTGCGGCACTGCTGGAGGCTGGCTCCTTGCCTGCCCGTCTGGTAGAACGATGAGGTGGCTCAGATGCAGGAGGTCCTCCTCTTTTGTAGTGGCGTCAGCGAGGGCTGCATCCACCTGCTCAAAGAGCTCATCCTCCTCGAAGTCAAAGCATGAAGCGTGTGGAGGAGTGGTGACTCTTCTGTGAGGCATATGAAGGAAAGGGAAGGAAACATAATACCACACGACAGATTATCAATTGTTAGTTCAACATAAATATAAGTTGAAATTTTTGAATAACCTGGAGTTGTGCCATGATTCCTGTAATTCAGATGCCTAATCGACTAATTCTCTACAAAACATTATCCTAGGCATTAATTTAGAAGACTAGATTCATAATAGGTAAAGATAACCAGATCAGACAGGTGTGCCGGCCAGGATGCCGGATAAAAGTAACTCGGCAAATTCAAGCATCATAGTGCCGGGTAGGTGCCGGACAGGATCCACCCGGCATATTCAATTCTTTTATTGTGCCGGATAGGGAGACCCGGCACATTCATCCGGCGCAAGCATAGTCAAACCCAGATTTGCAGAAATCGCACAGAACCACATAAAACTTACAAAAATCAACGAAAGCAAGTTTGCAATCCCCTAATTCCGTTGACTAACCTACGAGTCTATCATGGTGACGTATTGTACAAAAGCAAAAAAAACGAAATTTGAATTTAGAGGAACCTGGGTGGATTTGGAGACGCAGAAAGATAGGTGTAAGTGGCGTCTAGTTCCTGGTGGCGTTCTGGTGGTGTGGTCTGGTGCTAAATCTGACGTGGAGAATGGGGGAGTTTGGGGGCTGCAGTCGCTTGGGTGTTCTGGTGCGTCTGCTGCTGCGGCGCTGGGTTTGTTTTACGGTAGGGTAAAGTGAGGAAGGAGGAGATCGTAAAAACGTACAGGTTATTTTTTTCAGAATTCGCGATGTGCCGGGTTACGTGCCGGCTATACCGTGTCCGGCACATGGATTTTTATGTTGCCGGTTATAATTTACCCGGCTTTCTGCACGACAAGCCTCCCTAGGATATTTCTTTTGCAATTTTGCGATGTGTCGAGATTGGTGCCAGGTATGCTTGATCCGGCATATAAAGTTTTTGTAGGCCGGAAGTCCCCCCACCCAGCTTCGTGAACGGCATTAAGAGAAATACAAACAAAATATTTAACAAGTCCCGGCGTCGGACTTCCTCCAAAAATGTCGGGTTACTATTTTATACACCATATAAATAATGAATTTAGCAAAAATTAAATCAACGAATAAAGAATATGCATCTTGAATGGAAAGAATGAATCAAAACAAATTAATGAATAGATTATGTACAAAATAATAATTAGATTATGGACTAACATTTTACTTGAATAATTAAATAAAAGAAAAATAAAATTTGCAGGCGCCGGGCGTTGTGCCAGAGATATTGTGTCCGACACTGGACTTCCTCCGAATGTGCCGAATGTAGTGGACTCGGCATTACGCACGACACATTCAACTAAATGAAGAAAATGAACAAATTGACTCATAGAATAAAGAATAAAGAATAAGACGATTACCAATTTTAGGACTTGGACTAATTCCAAGTCCCCGGCAACGGCGCCATTTTGCTAACAGACAATTTGTAGGGATAAAAGTATGTACAAAGAATAAAAGAATGAAAAGAATAAAATAAACCCTACAATTCTATACGGGTAGCAAAAATCCTGGTCGGAGTACAGTGTGAGTAGATTACGCCCGAGAGTATCGAACCCAAGGGACTTAATAGAAAATCAGTCCTAATCCTAGTAATAGCCTATTCTAAGCAGAGGGGGAAATGTAAATATCAATTCTACTGAAACTACTAAATAAATAAATTAACTTTGACTCGGGATGATACTCAATATAAGAACAAGTATGGTTATAAGTCAAACTACAAAGTTTCAAAATTAATCTGGCAAAAATGACTGTGTCGGATGTCATGCCGGACAAGAGATGCACGACACCTTCAGGATCTTTGAATGTGCCAGACATCAAACACCCGACAGTACACCTGGCACCTTCAAGTTGTAAATGGTATTTCCTGTTTCTGGTCTGACAACAGGACTCATTACCCGCATTTGCTCCGTGCATGTCTAATGCCTTGAAAACGTACAAGATAATGGAGAAAAACAGATTAATTCCAATCTTAAGTCATGTTGCCCACTTTTTTGAACAACACCGTTAAAGACCACTAAGACCCCTCAACCTATTCTACTTTGTCTTGTGAACCTCAGTAGAATTTAGAAGAAAGAAGAACAAGTAGCGATCTCATTCTACTTGTATGAAGACCAGAACCTTTGTTGATGAAACTTGCACTTTTATTAATAACCATAAGAGTAATTACAAGGAAAATCATCCCTAACCAAAGACTAGCAAGGAATTCTACTTCACCATCCACACAACTACAAGAAGAGAATACAAGAGGAGAAGGAAATGGTCATAGCCTTAACCCGACAAGATCTTCTTCTTCTCTTCGTGTGGATGGATCTGCAGAACTTCCTTGGACACCAACAATGGAGTGGATGCGGAAACAGATATATGAATGGAGTGTATAGGGGTGTTGAAGTGTAGAGAAATGAGTAGGCTCTCGGCCTATTTATAGACTTCATTTTCTCATTGTGCCAGATGTAATGTCGGGTAAGAAGTACCCGGCACATAATAAAAACGTGCCAAGTGTTAACTGTCAAAACCGTCAAATTGGAGCGAAATGATGCATGTGCCGGACAGGGAATGTCCGGCACCGTACCCGGCATCGGTTGAGTCGTCAACGGTAAATAACTACTATGGTTTGGCAAACAGTGACGACTTTTTACTTGTGCCGGATAGGGAGTACCCGACACTATGCTCGGCAATACTTCCTTTTTGCTCCATACTTGTGCCGTGCAGAAACCATCCGACATTATGTCCGGCATTACTTGGTCAGAAGCTATTCCTTGCATAAAAACATAGAAACATAAGTCTGAACATATATAACAAACTTTATACATAATATAACACAAATATTAATTATTCTAACCCTAATTTGACTAATAATCTTATAATTATTTCTACTAAAACATGATAAGTCTGAGGCTTATCATTGAGTTAGTCCTGTTCAAGTGGTTCCTAAAAAGGGTGGGATAGAGGCGGTCCCGAATGAAAAAGGGGAACTGATCCCTCAAAGAAAGACAACTGGGTGGCGTATGTGTATAGATTATAGGAAATTGAATTCTGTCACCAGAAAAGATCATTTCCCCTTGCCTTTTATTGATCAGATGTTGGAAAGGTTAGCAGGGCAAGAATTTTATTGTTTTCTTGATGGCTATTCGGGTTATTTCCAGATCTCAATCGCACATGAGGATCAGGAGAACACTACCTTTACCTGTCCTTACGGTACTTTTGCATATACCCGAATGCCATTCGGACTTTGCAATGCCCCTGCTACTTTCCAACGATGCTTGCAAGCAATTTTTGCTGATTTCATTGAAAAAAGTATTGAAGTTTTTATGGATGATTTCAGTGTTTATGGCCGTAATTTTGATGATTTTTTGCAGCAATTAGATCTGACTTAACCAGGTGTGAAGATACTAACCTGGTGTTAAACTGAGAGAAATTCCACTTCGTGGTGAAGGAGGGCATTGTTTTAGGGCATCGAGTATCCAAAGCAGGTATTGAAGTTGACCAGGCCAAGGTCGAGGTCATCAAGAAACTCCCTCTCCCTACCTCAGTCAAGGAAGTAAGAGCATTTCTAGGTCATGTCGGCTTCTATCGAAGGTTTATTGCTGACTTCTCAAAGATAGCGAAGCTCCTAAGTGATCTGTTGGCCAAAGATACAAAGTTCAACTTTACCAAAGAATGTGTAGAAGCCTTTGAGATCATCAAGGAGAAACTGATCTCCGCCCTTGTAGTTGTTGCTCATGATTGGTCTCTTCCCTTTGAGATCATGTGTGATGCTAGTGACTACACTGTGGGGGCTGCCCTCTGTCAAAGAAAGGACAAGGTACTGCGGATCATCACTTATACAAGCAAAACTCTAGTGGATGCCCAGAAAAACTACACAACCAAAGAGAAAGAGCTCTTCGCCGTTGTGTTCACCCTTGACAAATTCCGCTCATACCTATGGGGCAGCGAGGTAATAGTTCACACTGACCATTCCGCCCTGAAGTACCTGTTCACTAAGGCAGACACCAAGCCAAGATTGCTGTGTTGGATCCTACTACTACAAGAGTTTGTTGTACTAGTTGTGGACAAGAAGGGAAGCCACAACGGGGTAGCTGACCACCTCTCTTGTAACACCCCTAAAACCGGCCTAAGAGTTAAGGACATTACACGCCGCGTATTACTACCTAATAACGCAAGGCTCTAACGCTTAACAGTCACAAATAAGGCCCGAAACAACACTTCCATAAATACTTGTAAAACAACTGTTCTGAATACATTACACCATAAGGTAATCCTCAAAACCGAAATGAAACGTCAAAGGAAAGTAAGGCCCGAAGGCTACAACTCATACAATCGAATGTTAAACAAAAGAATTATTAAAAGCCAAAGCTCCAGATACTAGAATGACCCTCGCTGATCAATCTGCAAAAATGTTAAAAGTAGGGGAGTGAGCACACAACTATGCCCAGTAAGCAGCGACCGTCATCAGTAAGGTTGCTCAAAACAATTGAAATCAGAAGGAGGAGAAGATAAACATTATATCCAAAATTCCCAAACAGTCAGAAGCTTTCAAAAACAGAAACAGAGTGGAACACTAGAGTTCCCAATTCAGAAACAATCAGAGTTCACAAACAGATAGGGGACACAGTACAATGCACACACTCAGAAGGGTCGAAGACCCATAGATCATAACAGATCTCTCGGCAACACAGAAATGACTCAGAAGAGCCAAAGGGTTTGTCAACCCCACAGAACAGAAAGGGAATGACCCACACTCAGAATGACGTCTACATGGTATACCACGGAATAGCTCGGCCCAGCCATTCACGGCTTAGAAACAAAGTAAAGTGTCCCAAAACAGAAGGTTTGCAAAAACAAAAGCAACTGTTGGGCAAAACAGTGATTAAACTATCTTGCTAACTATGGGCAATGAACCCAATCATTGTAGTACAACAAGGTCGTATCCACAGGGACTTCGTAACTATCTAGCTAATTATAAGCTTAGTAAATGTGCAAGAGGATATATACAAAAGTGCATAAATGTAAATTAGGGGTTTTGGGTTTTTGGGTTGTAATTGGAGAAATAAAGAAAAGCAATAAACATTAAACTAACTATCTAGGATAGGTGTAGCCTGGGATGGATATTCGCACCCGTCCTCCCCTTACTACCGATTGTCGAACCTCAAACTCATAGCTAAACCATGGGAACGCTTAATTAATTAGCAACCTAATCTAGGCCTACTAATCCTAACCAATTTAATCGAGACTTCTCATTCAGCTAAGCCACGGGTCAATCGATAGCACTAAGCTCAAGTTCCACTAAAGTTGCAATGTAGTCTAATCTCAAAATCATCAAAATCAGAGTACACCGTTTTAGTCTCTAACAATTTAGGTTTCTATCTCTGAATAACATTTTGATAGAATCCCACAATAATGCTAAACTAATAGGTAGGCCAAACCAACCAATTTAACACATAATTGATAATTTGGGTAAAACCCTAAACTAATCCTCAAATCATGAGCAACAAGTTTAAGAATCATAAATACCCAATAATTATCAGTATTCAGCACAAGAACCAAAATAAAACCATAAATGAGTTCAAGAATCTACAATGGAGTTTAGGGATTTTGGGACAAAATCCCCAATCCCTAGCTACAAATGATTCTACACAGCCATAGGAGAGAAAATAAAAGAGCAAGGGATAGAAGTAGCCATTAATGGAGCTTGGAAGGAGGTGAGCTTCTCTTCTCTTCTCCTCCCTTCTCTTCTCTTCTTCTTCTTCTCTTCTCCTCTTCTTTTCTCCTTTAGAATCACCCTTCCTATCTGTTTTTGGGGCGGAACTCGACTGAATGAAGAATGGGGAAGTTTTCCCCAAAATTCCCCGTTTTAAAACGTAGATCTGGGCTAATTTTCGACCCGACCGACCCACCCGGGTCGGTCCCGTGGGTCGGTCGCGTCCAGAAGCAATTTCGGGGCCAAAACGCGTTTTTTTAAGTCCGACCGACCCAGACCTATGGGTCGGTCGACAGTAGCTCGGGGATGAAAATCGCGTCTTTTTAAGTCCGACCGACCCAGACCTATGGGTCGGTCGATGTCAGTAGGCTAACTTTGAAATGTTGTATCTTCTTCATTTAAGCTCCGATTTTGGATCCGTTTGCGCCCACACGTTCCTCTCTTCATCTACTTTACTCCTATCTATGTTATTCCTCCTGTTTAAACAATAAATGTGTAAGACACCAATGAAACACAAAACTAGAGGAAAACAAGCCAGAGTGGAGAAATGAGCATGAAAGGTGTTGATTAAACATATGAAATACACCCCTAAAACATGCTCATTTAAACACTCATCACACCCCCACACTTACCTTTTTGCTTGTCCTCAAGCGAAACCAAGCCCCAAGCAAGTAAGGAATGCTCAAGACTAACAAATACTAACATGAATTGTAGGATAAAAGAAGAAGCAAAAAGTGATTAAAACCTTTGAGGAGTGTGAACCATCTCTTAGTGGTGGCATAGGTGTGCTTAGGGGAAAACAAAAACTAGAGTTTTGGGGTATGATCCGGAGTGCTTTAAAGTTTTAAAGATTAGGTAACTTGGAGAGGTTTTACCATGGCCAACTTCTCTCAAGAATGGGCATTGAGAAGAAAACAAAAGGACAAATAGATTTATGCATTTATTTCACTTTTGCATAAGAGATGAGGAGATAAAATTTTGGCATCAAGCCTTTGCATTTAAGAACACTCAACTCTCATTGTTGGTTACCAATGGCATCTCACAAGTCCCTTAAAGGATTTTCATGAAGAAGCACCCCTTAGCAATCCCTAAGAAAGAAGACAGAAGGAACCCCAAAGCAATAAAAATCCAACCATATAAGATCACTTGGCCACACCGCATGTAAAATGCTCCTCAAAAGCAATCAAAAAGAAAATTTTAAGCATTTATCCCATAACTCATAATAGTATTTGTTCTTAATGAGAACAACTCACAACACAAGGGTCCAAGTTTTTGATTTTGGACAATCGCAAGATAAGCATAAAGGATTAAGCATTTAAGCACACAATTCACCGAAAAGGTCACTCCCCCACACTTAAATTGAACAATGTCCCCATTGTTCACCAATCAAAACCGGGGAAGGTTCCAGAAGACCTTTGCGGGTAGCAGACAAAAGGAAAATCACACGGGACACAAACAAACAGTATAGCACATAAGCTATCCCCAGATTTGCAGATTCAAAATTAGAGAAGAGAGAACAAAAACTAAAAGGAACTAGTACTCCCCTGAGATTGTTATTGCTATCAGTTTGTAGAACTCCCCCACACTTGAGTTGTAGCCTCAAGTAGCGTAGCTTAGTTGCGGTGTGGACTAGAAGTTGCACCTGCATAAAACACTAGAAGCAACCAAACTACAACTGGAGTTAAGGGTTAGCAAAAAACAAAACTAAAGGAGAACGAAAACAAAAACAAGAAATAAAAACAGTGGAGTCATTGTGTGCAAGTAATAAAGGAGGGGTGAAATGAGTACTCCCCGATAAGATGTGGATAGAAGATAGGGTGCCCGCACACTTGCTAGTGGGAGGGGTCGTTGAGGTGCTACCTTCAATCGTTGGAGATGAAGGTCCTCTAGGAAAATTTCGCCAGAGGTTCCATTGTAATTGTTCCTAATTCCATCCCTTTTTCAGAGGGGCTTACCTGTTTCCAAAATATTCACAACACAGATGCCACCAATTGGACGCAAAAGGGCAAGTCCAAAGAATGCCAAAATAGCCCATTATTGAAAACAATGCAAAATCTAAACTAACAAAATTTAAAAGATAAGACACGAAATGAAATCCGGGTTGTCTCCCGGTAAGCGGCCCTTCTTTAAGGTCTTTGGCTAGACCATACCACCGTGAAGTCATCTGGGATCGAATATGAACGCTGAAGTCGGCTTCAACGGGTGGGTTGGGTGGGCATCATCTAGCAATGAAGAACGACCCGGATCAAAAGGAAATGTGGCCTCAACACTGAGGATGTGAAAGTGTAAACTCCACCGATCGTTCATCAGGTGGAAGTGTTGAGGTGGGTGATCCTTGGTACGAGGATCAAACTGTGGTGGAGCCTCCTCTTCAAATTCAAGGATGTAAACATCCTTATCTTCAGTGAGCGGTGCAGGGTGAACTCCGGGGCGGACTTTGTCTTCAATCTTTGGTCCCAGATCAAATGGGAAGGTGGTCTTCACACTTAGCGGGTGTTCGTTGAGCTTCCACCCAACTTCATTAGTGCACGGGTGGGGGCCTTGATCCTTCAAACGAAGATCAAAGTTAGTGGGCTCCTCCTCCTCAAATTCAAGGATGTAGACTTCCTCGACCTCGGGGTGAGGCTCATAGGAAGAGCCGAGGTGGACATCAACTTCAGAGGGGGATGGCTCCTTGAAGTCGGCGGTGGTACTCTCCTCTGAGGAGTCACAGGGAGACAGTGTCTGCTCCTTCTCAAAGTTGAGGATGTGAGCATCCTCATGATCTTGATGGAGCACGGAGAAGGCGGGAAAATATTGGTAGCTGACTTCAGAGGGAGAAAGCTCCTAGAAGTCAGAGTGGAGACTCTTTTCTGATGAAGTGTCTTCATAGTCAAGCTGGGGGTGAAGTGGTGCTGGGCTTTCAGATTCGCACAAGGGAGGAGTTGGAAAGTAGCTCAAGTCCTCAGCAGGCGTTTCCACCCTCATGACGTTTCGCTCTCAAGTTGTTGCACAATCTGATCAATCTGAGCTTGAACATTCATGTTGAAGGTATCTTGCTTCATGGTAAAAGTATCTTGCATTGTCGAGTTAGGCCTGCAAGAAGAGATAAGATCAGACATGAGCTCCTCCAAACTAGGTGAATCAACCTCTACTGTGATCTCAGGACAGTGAGCACTCTCGTGGTCTCCTCCACACTCTTGGCACACAAGCCTCCGATAGACATATGAGTTGAGGTCCTCCATAAGAGCTCTCAATTCTGCCATTGTTGTTGGACATTGGGGGCTCTCATGGTACTCTCCGCACCTTTGGCATACACTCCAATAATCGGTGTTTTGCTCGGTGTAGTCGCCATGCCAACCTTCTACTGGGAGAGTGATAGATGGTTCGAAGTTTTCCATAAGAGCTCTCAATTCTGCCATTGTTGTTGGACATTTGGGGCTCTCATGATATTCTCTGCACCTCTGACATACATCCCATTGATTGTAGTTCTCTGCACCATAGGAGTAACCGTACCAACCTCCTGCTTGATCGTAGTGACCATCCATCAGAATTAAGTACCTAAAAAAAAGAAACAAAAATTTATACACAAAATGGGCAAATAATTGAAATGAAAATCTGCACAAAAACTAAACAGATAATAAACTAGATAGTTTGACCGAAGTCCCCGGCAACGGCGCCAAAAACTTGTTGGGCAAAACAGTGATTAAACTATCTTGCTAACTATGGGCAGTGAACCCAATCATTGTAGTACAACAAGGTCGTATCCACAGGGACTTCGTAACTATCTAGCTAATTATAAGCTTAGTAAATGTGCAAGAGGATATATACAAAAGTGCATAAATGTAAATTAGGGGTTTTGGGTTTTTGGGTTGTAATTGGAGAAATAGAGAAAAGCAATAAACACTAAACTAACTATCTAGGATAGGTGTAGCCTGGGATGGATATTTGCACCCGTCCTCCCCTTACTACCGATTGTCGAACCTCGAACTCATAGCTAAACCATGGGAACGCTTAATTAATTAGCAACCTAATCTAGGCCTACTAATCCTAACCAATTTAATCGAGACTTCTCATTCAGCTAAGCCCCGGGTCAATCGATAGCACTAAGCTCAAGTTCCACTAAAGTTGCAATGTAGTCTAATCTCAAAATAATCGAAATCAGAGTACACCGTTATAGTCTCTAACAGTTTAGGTTTCTATCTCTGAATAACATTTTGATAGAATCCCATAATAATGCTAAACTAATAGGTAGGCCAAACCAACCAATTTAACACATAATTGATAGTTTGGGTAAAACCCTAAACTAATCCTTAAATCATGAGCAACAAGTTTAAGAATCATAAATACCCAATAATTATCAGTATTCAGCACAAGAACCAAAATAAAACCATAAATGAGTTCAAGAATCTACAATGGAGTTTAGGGATTTTGGGACAAAATCCCCAATCCCTAGCTACAAATGATTCTACACAGCCATAGGAGAGAAAATAAAAGAGCAAGGGATAGAAGTAGCCATTAATGGAGCTTGAAAGGAGGTGAGCTTCTTTCTCTTCTCCTCCCTTCTCTCTCTTCTCTCTTCTCTTCCTCTTTCTCTTCTTCTCTTCTCTTCTTCTTTTTCCTCTTCTTTTCTCCTTTAGAATCGCCCTTCCCTCTGTTTTTGGGGCGGAACTCGACTGAATGAAGAATGGGAAGTTTTCCCCAAAATTCCCCGTTTTAAAACGTAGATCTGGGCTAATTTTCGACCCGACCGACCCACCCGGGTCGGTCCCGTGGGTCGGTCGCGTCCAGAAGCAATTTTGGGGCCAAAAACGCGTTTTTTTAAGTCCGACCGACCCACCGACCGACCCAGACCTATGGGTTGGTCGATGCAATAGGCTAACTTCGAAATGCTGTATCTTCTTCGTTTAAGCTCCGATTTTGGATCCGTCTGCGCCCACGCGTTCCTCTCTTCATCTACTTTACTCCTATATATGTTATTCCTCCTGTTTAAACAATAAATGTGTAAGACACCAATGAAATACAAAACTAGGGGAAAACAAGCCAGAGTGGAGAAATGAGCACGAAACGTGTTGATTAAACATATGAAATACACCCCTAAAACATGCTTATTTAAACACTCATCAGCAACCTTACATGGAAACATGCCAAAACACTTGTAATACAGTAGTAGGGACTTAGAGGAGTCCAACGCCACAAACAGCACTCAAATCAGAGTTCAGACGGAGAAGTTATGCAGAAAACAGTACAGTGTCCGAACTTGTGTCCGGACGTCGAAGTTCGGATGCAAGTCGAGACTCAGAAACCAGAATTGTCAAATGTCCGAACTTGTGTCCGGACATCAATGTTCGGACACAAGTCGATTTGAAATCAGACAGGAAATTTCAGGGTGTCCGGACATCAATGTTCGAACTGATGTTCGGACGCGTTTACGAGAAAAGTTACGCGGAAGGTCCGACCCTGGGTCCGGACATCAACGTTCGGACACAGGTTGAACTAAAATCAGAGGAGAGTCTAAGGGTGTGTCCGAACATCAAAGCTCGGACAGATGTTCGGACATACCCCAAACTTTGAAAATCAGACAGGCAAAACACACTGTCCGAACTTCAAAGCTCGGATGAAAGTTTGGACAGTGCGAAAATTGTAGTTTCCAGAAATCGAGCAGAGCAGAAAACAACGCAATTCGACACCGTGAATCGCCAATTCAGAACACACGCCAAATCAGTCATAAATACAGAAGACCATGGGGGTTTAGCCATTCAGAAACGCAATTAAAACAGCCAACACCAATCGTAATCCGCACACAAATCAAACAACAAAACCTTGCAACCCCATGGCTGAACTTCCAAACCGAATCGAGTAACCACCTACCTCAATTAGCAGCAAACGATACCGAACTGAGACCGTAGGCGCAATCGATGCAGAACCACAATCCGATACAGACCAACAGCCACTGAATTCCACAATCAAAGCCCAGAAATCAGAAAACACTCGAAGAACCTAGAACCATTCAAGACCCAAAATCTGTAACACAAACCTGAAGTCGAAGACCAGACGAATTACTCTGCAGAAGAATCCCAACCTGAACGCAGCCGACGACCACTGATTCGAACACAATCAAAACCCTTAATCAGAAACTGGCAAAAGAATGGATGAAACAACGAAGACCCGGTTCTGTAATACCAACCTGAAAACAAAGAGGGAATGTTGGGAAAATTACATACATAGTAATTAAACCTAGCTAAAATGGGCAAGTGCACCCAATTCGTTGCAGTAAAACAAGTGTCGTATCCACAAGGAAATTGGTTTCTAAATCCCAAGCTTCGGTATAATAGTTAAGTGCAAAATAACAGTAAAATGGGGGTTTAGCCAGAGGCAAGCTTGGTTGTTTGTTTTGTTAACTAAAATGCAATAAAAAACAGTAAAATGTTTGTGAATGGAATGGGTGGAGAGAGTACCCTAGGATAGTGGGAATCACCCAATTCACTCAAAGAACTTCAAAACCATAACTCATCATCTCAGTGCCTATTAGAGTTTAGCTCATGAATCCCCAAATCATGGGAAATCCAATTCTTACCCAAATAATCAAACCCCTTAATTAAAGGAGGTTCAAGTCATCAAATAGCATTAAGCAAGCACTCTTAAATAATAGCCCCAAGCATTTACTTCCAAAATCAAGAAAGTAAAGGTTAGGGTTTACTCCCTTCTTGGTCTAGTTCCAAACTCAAGCTCAAATATTGAATGGAACCACCATAAATGCAATAAGAGATCAGTTTAGTGCATTAATTGATATTGAAGAGAATAAAACAAGAGTAATTGATGAGTTAGGTTTCTAGCATTCGATGAGCAAAATGGGTTCAAACCCTCATCCTAGGATACAAATGGAACTACTCAGACATAGCTAGAGGAAAGAGCAAAGAAAAGGAAGAATTAGCCATTGGAGGAGCTTCCAAGCTTCAATGGAGGTAGAGATCTTCACTTCCTTCTTCCTCCTTTCTTCTCTTCTCTTCTCCTCTTCTTTTCTCTTCTATTTTCGCCTCTTTCTCGTTGTTTAGGGTTGGAGTCGGGTGAATTTGATAATGAGAAAAGAGTCCCCAGAATCAGCTTTTAAAAACGCAGATCTGGGCAGATTTTCAGTTCGTCCGACCCAGACTGGGTCGAACCCGTGGGTCGGACGGCCTCCGAAGAAGACAGCACGTGAGAAAAATTAAGTATGTCCGACCCATATCCGACCCAGGCTTATGGGTCGGACGATTCCAGTAACTCGGGTCTGGGAGACCAGGCTGTCCGACCCAGAGTGGGTCGGACCTGTGGGTCGGACATGCTCCTGAAATTGGCTCTAACTTCCTCTGGGCCTAGAATCTTCATTATGGCTCGGAATTGCTCCCCTTTGCGGCATTGGAAAGCTTGAAGGATGAGGGATCCGTTGATGCATGCTACTAACTCAAAGGAAGCTCAAAAGTATGCTCAAAATGAGCTTTTACCTATCAAGAGATTAAACTCTATTAGTTAACTATTTATTACTAAACACTCTATTAAGTGGTGAAACAAGTTATGCATCCAATAGAATAAAAGTAAATGAAGCTCTTAAAATAGCATTATTTCACCACTTATCAACTCCCCCACACTTATCTATTTGCTTGTCCTCAAGCAAAATTTGCTAGGAGCCCATAGCAAGAAGGAACTTTTACAGCAAGCAAGTATTTAGATGAATTCTTGAACTTTGGTGAGCAAAATTGTGGAAAAATCTCAAGAGGAGTGCAACCAACCTTCTCATGGTGACATGGGTGTGCTTAGGGTAAATAAAAATATAGAGCTTCGGGGTATGATCTAGAGTGTTTCCAAGTGCTTAAAGATATTTGGACTTGGAGAACTTTTACCATGGCCAACTTCTCTCAAGAATGGGCATTGAGGAAAACAAAAGGAAAAATAGAGATTTGCATTTGATTTTCTTTTGCAACAAGAGATGAGACGAAATAATTTTGGCCTTGTGCCTTTGGCATTTTGCCTTTCTTCACAGAACACTCAACTCTCATTTGTTGGTTACCGATGGTGCCTCTCAAGTCCTTGTAAAAATTTCCACGAGGAAACACCCTTTAGCAATCCCTAGATGAGAAGATCAGAAAGGACCCCTAAGCAATAAAAATTCACCAAGAAAGGGATTTATGGAAGCACCGCAATTAATTGCTCCTAAAGAGAATTTTTTTTTTTTGAAAAATTAGGTGGAAAGTTCGAAGCATTCATGGAAAGACTTGCTTACTACAAATGGAACTACTTTATGGCAGTTATAGATATGTATAGGGAGATTGAAAAGTGCATCAAAGAGTAAAGGTCATTTCCCCCACACTTGAGCAGGACAATGTCCTCATTGTGCAAAGCAAAACCCAAAGGGAAACAAACAGGAGACCTTGTGTTTGAAGCACGAAACATAGAGGACTAAAAGTGATAAGACATTGTGTAAGTATTAAGCGAACTAGTACTCCCCTGTTAAGACGTGAAGTGGGCAAAGGATTCCCCCACACTTGAGAGTGTCCGGGGCCGTTTAAGCGCTACCTCCAACGAGACAAGTCGGAGACCCAGGAAAATTTCACAAGAGTTCCTCTTGCATGTGTCGTTCTCAGCCTTGCAGGGTGCTTGCTCGCAGCATGTAAGGTTCTACAATACAGAGACAAAAATAACAATGCGCAACAGGATTCCGAGGAATACACTAATAGCCCATGGTTAGATAGAAAGAGGAGACTCATTGATGAGTCTACTAGCATAAAATCCGGAAATAGTGCATACAACATAATAGTTTAATGAAAATGAAAGTACGAGAGATGTAAAGTGGAAAAGAAGTGTCAACCACATAAACAGAACAATACTCCACATGCAACACCACAGTATTTTAAAATACAAGTCTCGGGGGGGGGGCACCAACAACCGGCTACTGAGGAGGGGGGCACCCGAGCGGAACTCGTCTCTCATGCGCTGCATCCGGGCCTCCATCTCGGCCTGCATCTGGCGCTGATAAGCGGCCATGCGCTCCTCGAACTCCTGCCGAGAGATGGTGGCTGGTGGTGGTGGTGGCAGGGCAAGGAGGGGGCGCTGGGACTGCTGCTCCGGAGGAGGAGGAACCGGCGCTCTGCGGCTCATCGTCGACAAGGTCCTTCACCCAAGTCGTCCCGTCCTAAGAGCCCATCCGCTGCATGGCATAGCCATGAATGAAGTCCATGGGGTCAGACACCGGCTCACCAGCAGCCGAGACGCCCTGGTGGACAATCTGGCTGTACAGGAAATGTGGGAAGCCCAGATGGTGAGTGTTCCGCTGCTTCACGATATGCTGTAGGTGGCGGAACATCAGGCCGGAGAGAGAGAGGGGATGGTCTGGGTCCGGCTCGACCATGTAATCCATCATGTAACAATCCATCTGGTTCAGGTCTTTGCTGTCCCGTGGGAGGATGTTGTGGCGAAGGAGTGCGAGCATGACCCTCCTCACGGGGTCAGTGACCATGTTCAGGGTCATGATGAGTCGAACCTCTGTCCTTGCGTTCTTCTTGCGGCGCTGGACAGGGAGGGTGCTGAGGTAGTGCCTCCGGTGAGCTGTGAGATCGCCGACGGAGATGCAGGTGGTGTACTGGAGGTCCTCGATCGGCAGTCGGAGGAAGCAGAGGAATGTCTCTGTGGTGATCCGAATGCGGCGGCCCGCGACATGTGAGACAACTGTAGAGGTCCCGTACTCCTTCTCGCTGGTCGCATTTGCGTAGAACTCTTTGACCAACCGAGGGCAGTACTGGCCGCCCATGCTCAAGACACACCCCCAGTTGGTGCGCTCCATTACCTCCTGGAGGTTGAGGTCAGAAATCAGCTCAGGGTCGACCGTGCGCTCGCGCACAAATTCCCGTACGCCGCGGTTGTGGTACCAGCTCCTCGCCTCCTCACTAATGAAGCGGCCGTCAAGAAGGCCCTCTGGTGGACCGGAAGGCACAGGGGCGAGCTCGATCGCCTGAGATGAACTTGCGCCACTCTTGCGCTTCGGGGTGCGTCGGGGTCGTCCACTCATTGTTCTGAAACAGCAAAATCAAAAAAAGGAACACACAACAAAGAGAAATAACAAACAAAAGAAAGAGTTAGATGAAAGGTAAAAAAAATAAGAGAATTAAAAGAGAAAAGCACAACGGAAATTGAAAATTTGGACAGAGTCTCCCCCGTTTTTCTACACTCTTCCCGGTTCTAAGAACCTCCACAAAAGCAACCAAAAGGTCGTCATTTAAGTGTTTCTAGCACCCCACTTAACACAATTCAATCACAGAGTCACAAGGCATCAAGCAATTAAGAAGTTATCCCACTTTGCACATTTTGAGTTACCTCATTCTCAAACACGCTAGCACACTACCTTAGCCAATTAATCAGTCTAGTGCAGGCACGAATTCCCAGCAATTTCCACAACAGCAGTAGCATGATTTAAATACCATAGAGTGATCCAACATAAAACATAAATCAAGTGAAGCTAGGAAATGCTAAAAGCATGCCGAAGCCACCACATTGCCCAGTTTTACATTAACGCTTTGCACACAAATCCCGAATTAACAATTAGAAGCCACCCAAATCACCAAATTTGCACAAATCACAATTTGTTCTCCTAAGGCCCCATTTGGTTCGATCGAAATCTAGCCCAAAATGTAACTTGCTCTAAAACTTCAAAAAGTGACAATTAAGGGTAGGAACAAGTACCTTGATGTTTTTGGAAGGGAAAGGAGCAAAAATTGACAGGATTGGGTACTAAATCGGTCAAAATCGACCAAGGGCGATTTGGGAGAAAAACTAGGGATTTGGGGATGTGTGGGTTGGTGGCTGAAGGTGGTGGTTGGCTGTTGGGCCGGCGTCGTCAGAGAGGCGGGCGGCGGAGCGGAGGCGGCTGGAGCAGGGCGGTCGCCGGAGTGGAGGTGCGGGCTGGTGCGAGAGAGAGGGGGAAAGACGCAGGGGAACGGTGTGGGTCGCGCGACTGAGATACGTGGGCAGGCGGGCGCACACTACGGTGGTGGGCATAGGTGGTGGTGCGGGGTGGCGAGGGAGAGGGCGGTGGCTGGGTTGGTCTGCGCGATGGAGGAGGGCAGAGGGAGAAGAGGGAAATGGCGTCGAGGGAGAATGGGGTCGTGGCGAGGTTGAGGGAGAAGGCAGAGTTTGAAACAAACTCACAAAACGCAACGTTTCTCTCTTTTTTTTCAAAATTTTCAGCCGGTCCGACCCAGTTCCGACCCAGAGCTGTGGGTCGGACCATTCCAGAAAGACGTGTTTCAAATTATCAAGCATGTCCGACCCAGAGCTATGGGTCGGACCATTCTAGAAGGTTGGCTTTGCGAAGATCAAGCCCGTCCGACCCAGATCCGACCCAGAGCTGTGGGTCGGACCATTCCAGAAGGATGGGTTTCAACGGATCAAGCATGTCCGACCCAGGGTTGTGGGTCGGACCATTCCAGAAGGTCGCTTTTCAAAATATGTTGGCATGTCCGACCCACTGTGGGTCGGACGTATGGGTCAGACATTTCAAAAAATTCTCCAAATCCTTTTGTTTTGCTCCACAAAACATTAGCAGCAATCACAAGCCCATATAAACCAGAAAAACAATCCAAAAACAGCTAAAATAAACAGCCACACACACCAAAAAGAACTACAAACATTAAAACAATAGAATTGCTTAAAGAGATGGAAAGGAGTCCGGGTTGCCTCCCGAAAAGCTGCCCGTCTTTTTAAGGTCTTTGGCTAGACCGTAGTAAGGTTAGATGGAACCTGGAGGGTCTCTTAAGTAAAGAGCCCGAGCTTCAACCTTTTGAATGTCTCCTCCTTGATAATGCTTTAGCCGAGAACCGTTGACCATGAAAGTCTCCCCCTTGACGTTCTTCAGCTCATAAGCTCCATAGGGGGTGGCCTTCGTGACAGTAAAAGGGCCAGCCCAATGAGATTTTTCTTCCCGGGGAATAACTTCAACCTTGAGTTGTATAGGAGAACCCGGTCACCTTCGTGAAACTCCCGCTTCATAATCATCTTATCATGCCATTTCTTGGCCTTTCTTTATAGATGCGGTTATTTTCGTAGGCTTCCTCCCAATCTCTTCTAACTCGGTCAATTGGAACCGTCTCTTGTCACCGGCGCTCTTGAGATCATAGTTGAGGGCCTTCACCGCCCAATATGACTTATGCGCTAATTCAACCGGCAAATGACAAGCCTTCCCATAGACAAGCCGGAACGGGGACATACCGATTGGAGTTTTGTAGGCGGTCCTATACGCCCACAATGCATCATCAAGCTTAATGGACCAATCTTCCTTGAGGAGTTGACAGTCTTTTGGAGGATCCATTTAAGCTCTCTGTTGGTGACCTCAGCTTGGCCATTACATTGAGGGTGATAAGGAAGGGCAACCTTGTGTCTCACTCCATATTTACTCATCAGCGCTTCAAATTGTTTGTTGCAAAAATGAGACCCGCCATCACTCAATATGGCTCTCGGTACCCCGAACCGGGTGAAAATATTTTTCTTCAGAAATTTGATCACAACTTGGCGTCATTAGTTGGGGTTGCAATTGCTTCAACCCATTTGGTCACATAGTCGACCGCCACTAGAATAAACAAGTTGGAGCAAGACGATGGGAAGGGGCCCATGAAATCGATACCCCACAAATCAAACGGCTCAACCTCTATCATTATGTTGAGCGGCATCTCATGCTTTCGAGAAGTGTTCCCAAGCCTCTGACATTGGTCACAGGAGGCAACGAACGAGTGGCAGTCTTTATGAAGGGTTTTCCAGAAAAACCCGGCTTGAAGAATCTTGGCTGCTGTTCGTGCCGGACCATGGTGTCCTCCGGCTTCACCCGAGTGACAGTGAATCAGAATTTCCTGCACTTCACTCATGGGCACACATCTCCGGATCACCCCATCAGCGCAAATTTTGAAAAGGAAAGGGTCTTCCCAGAAATACCTCTTGACGTCGGAGAAGAATTTCTTCCTTTGTTGATAGGTCATCTCCGGCGGGACCTCCCCCTTGCCAAATAATTTGCGAAGTCCGCATACCAAGGGTCATCAGCCTCCTTGATCACAAAAATAGTCTCATCCGGAAAGAAGTCGTTTATAGGTACACCTTCATCGGGCACTTCCATGCGAGAGAGGTGGTCGGCCACCACATTCTGCACACCCGGTTTATCTCGGATTTCGATCTCAAACTCTTGCAGCAACAAAATCCATCTCAACAACCTCGGCTTGGCGTCCTCCTTAGCAAACAAATATTTTAAGGCGGAGTGGTCCGTATGCACAATCACCTTACTGCCCAAGAGGTAAGAACGGAACTTATCTAATGCAAAGACAACCGCTAGGAGCTCCTTCTCGGTTTGGCATAGTTTTTCTGAGCATCGTTGAGTGTCTTGCTCGCATAGTAGATAGTTCTTAGAATCTTCTCCCTTTTTTGACATAGGGCTGCCCCCACTGCATAGTCGCTTGCATCACACATTATTTCAAATGGAAGGCTCCAATCTGGTGACACAACTATCGGGGGTGAGATGAGGCACTCCTTGAGAGTGTTGAAAGATTTCAGACAGTCTTCATTGAAGTCAAATTTTGCCTCTTTGGCTAAAAGGTCACACAGAGGTTTGGAGATTTTGGAAAAGTCCTTGATGAACCTTCTGTAGAACCCGGCATGGCCAAGAAAGCTTCTAATGTCTCTAACTGAAGTGGGTGGTGGTAGCTTCTCGATGACTTCGACCTTGGCCCGGTCAACTTCAATCCCTTTGGAGGAGATCTGGTGCCCGAGGACGATCCCTTCTCTCACCATGAAATGGCATTTCTCCCAATTGAGTACTAGATTGGTTTCCTCACATCGGGAGAGAATGGCATCTAAATTCTCTAGGCAAGAGTCGAAGTTGAGCCCAAAGACCGAGAAATCATCCATGAAAACTTCCATGCTTTTTTCGATAAAGTTGGAGAAGATTGCCATCATACACCTTTGGAACGTTGCGGGAGCATTGCATAACCCGAAGGGCATTCTTCTATATGCGAACGTTCCATAAGGGCATGTGAAGGTGGTCTTCTCTTGATCTTCAGGGGCTATGGGGATTTGGAAGTACCCCGAATAGCCATCAAGAAAGCAATAAAAGTCTTGCCCGGCTAACCTCTCTAGCATTTGGTCGATGAAGGGCAAGGGGAAGTGATCTTTTCTTGTAGCCGTATTCAACTTCGGTAATCGATGCACACTCTCCAACCGGTTGTTGTTCTTTGGGGGATCAGCTCACCCTTTTATTTGGCACCACCGTGATTCCACCTTTCTTTGGTACCACTTGGGTTGGACTCACCCATTGACTGTCGGATATGGGGTAGATGATCCCGGAGTCGAGTAGCTTCAGGACCTCTTTTTTAACTACCTCTTTCATATTCGGGTTGAGCCGCCTTTGAGGTTGAACGAGTGGCTTGTAGTTGTCCTCCATGAAGATTCGATGAGTACAGAAATGGGGATTGATACCCTTTATATCGGAGATTGACCAACCAATTGCCCCCTTGTGGTTTCGAAGCACCTTTAACAAACTGTCCTCTTGTTCACCTGTGAGGGAGGAGGAGATAATGACAGGTAGATCACAAGGTTCAGTCAGATAAACATATTTTAAATGAGAAGGTAGAAGTTTCATCTCCACAGTGGGAGGCTTTTCAACCGACGGCAACGGCTTCTGAGCAGCTCGTTCCAATGGTTCAGGTGGTGGATAGCGTGGTCTATAGCCAGAAAATCTGCTGTTCAACTCAGCCACCATTTCAATCATATCTGGGTGAATTCCTGTTCAACACAAGCCTCAAACAAAGCTAATTCAAGAGCATCAGTTTTAACAAGAGAGAGAGAGTGATCCTGCACAATTGAATCTACGACATCTATAGCAAAAACAGCCTCAGCCTGTGAGGGTCTCTTCACTACTTTAGACATGTCAAATTCTAATTTATCATCATGAAGTCGCAGAATTATTTTGCCTTTCTCCACATCTATGAGGGCCCTAGCAGTTCTCATGAAAGGTCTGCCCAAAATTAGTGGCACTCTCTGGTCCTCTTCCATGTCTATTACAATGAAATCAGCTGGGAAGACAAATGAACCAACAGTCACTACCAAGTCTTCTACCTTCCCTTTAGGGACAACCAAAGATCTATCCGCTAGTTGCAATTGAATGGGAGTGGGAGTGCATTTACCAATTCCAAGCTTATTAAAAGTTGAGAGAGGCATAAGATTGATACTAGCACCTAAATCACATAACCCACTACCACAGTCAATTTCACCAATAAAGCAAGGGACAATAGGTAAACCGGGGTCTCCAAGCTTTGGAGGTAGGCTTCTTTGTAGAACCGCCGACACTTCTTCGGTGAGGTGGACGGTTTCTGCTTCCTCTAGCAATCTCTTGTTCGCTATGATGTCCTTCATGAACTTAGCGTAGATCGGCATCTGTTTCAAAGCATCAGAAAAGGGAATATTAATTGTTAATTTCTTGAAAATGCTCAGAAACTTCCCAAATTGTTCATCTAAATTTTTCTTTTTGAGTCTATTGGGAAAAGGAAGAGGGGGAAGATGTTTTGCACGAGTAGTAGAAGTAGAAGGTTCAGGAGACTCCTTCTCCTTGGAAACTTCCTTAGGTGGAGGTGGTGGTTCCTCAACAATCTCTTGCTCTTCTTCTTGAGCTTCATCTTCTTGGGACTTCATGTCCTCATGTGAGCATGACGGATCAAGGGGTCTCCCACTCCTTAGTGTTACCGCTTTTGCTTGCTCTCTTGGATTGGGCTGCGTTTGACTTGGAAAAACACCCGGTTGTCTTTGAGCAAGTTGTTGAGAGATGCTCTCAAGTTGGGACTCAACCCTTTTGTTGGTGGCTTCTTGACTTGCTTTAAAAGCATCCAAGTCAGCCGCTTTAGAGTGCACAGCCGAGACAAGATTTTTCATCATGTCTCTTAGCTCGGCATTGGCATCCGTGGGTGGAGGAGGATGTTGTTGATGTGGTTGGTGTTGTTGTTGTGATTGGTGTTGTTGTTGAAAGCCCGGAGGTACTCCTTGTGGTCGGTAACCCATTTGTGGGTTGGACATTTGAGTCGACCCTTGTGACCGGTAGCCCGTGGGATTGTTGGAAGCATTGCTAGCTCCCCCTTGGGTTTGGTCATTACTTCTCCATGAGAAGTTTGGATGGTTCCTCCATGGGGCGTTTTGTTGGTTGTAGTTGTATCCGGGGCGGTTGCCTACAAAGTTTACATCCTCACGTGGATCAGCATAAACCTTGCCTTCGCAAAAGTGGGTCTCGTGAGGACCCGCGCAAATAGCACACCCCTCTTGGATTGGAGTAGAAGTAGATGGAGAGGGTGATGATGAAGAAACTATAGACTTTGTTGTTTCTTTTTGAGCTATAGCTAGCTTCTCCACCATCTTGGTGAGTGAAGATAGTTGAGCGGAAAGGTGGTCGGTGGGTTCAACATGTAAGAGACCAGCTGCTCTTGGTGCTCTCCCCTTTTGCCTAGACCATTGCCTTATGTTACTAGTCATCTCCTCTAGGAGTGCCATCCCCTCTTGAGGTGACTTAGTCATAAAGCTTCCTCCAGATGAGGAGTTCACAAGTAGTCTATTCTGGTCATCGAGACCGTTGAAAAATGATAGACATAGTGATTGGTCGTCCAAACCGTGGTGGGAACAATTCATCAACATGTTTTTGAATCTATCCCATGCATCGTATAACGTCTCTCCCGGTTCTTGGCAAAAGGTATTGATCTCTCCAATTAATTGCCTTGTTCTACTAGTGGGGTAATACTTGGCAAGAAATTGTTGAGCCATTTGTGCCCAAGTGTGGATTGATTTTGACGGTAAGCTCCTATACCATCTTGATGCAGAGTCGGACAGTGAGTGAGGGAAAAGCTGCAGGCGTATCCTCTGGTCAACATTTCCAGTTTTGCCAAATGAGTTGCAAAAATCGAGGAATTGACTTAGGTGATTGGGAGCCTCATCGGGATTTGCTCCACTGAATTTTCCTAAATCCCGGACAGCAGTGATGTAATGGGTCTTGAATACCCATTGTCCGGTCTCTTGAGGCGTCAATTCCGGTAGGACTATGGCTGAAGGTCTCCCTTCGGTGTCCGGCTGGTTGTAGTCTTTGAGAGCCATTTGTTGTTGATTCCCGTTGTTTTCAACCTCCGGTGGGTCATTCATGATTGAATTTTTCACAGTTCGGATGGCCCTCAACAATGAACGCTCGAGCTCGGGTCTCGGACTAACGAGTGGGGATCCTTTGGCTCGAGTGTTTGGCATACACCGAGAAAAACAGAAGGTACCTAAAATGCACCAACACCAAACGCTCTTAAGTAGATGGATATGTTAAAATATAAACAACAACTAAAAACATAAATACCACAAATGAAGAAAAATAGATAAAAGTACTAAATGCACAAAACTAAAGTACCGAACCAAGGGAAATTGAATAATCAATTTCCCCGGCAACGGCGCCATAAACTTGTTGGGAAAATTACATACATAGTAATTAAACCTAGCTAAAATGGGCAAGTGCACCCAATTCGTTGCAGTAAAACAAGTGTCGTATCCACAAGGAAATTGGTTTCTAAATCCCAAGCTTCGGTATAATAGTTAAGTGCAAAATAACAGTAAAATGGGGGTTTAGCCAGAGGCAAGCTTGGTTGTTTGTTTTGTTAACTAAAATGCAATAAAAACAGTAAAATGTTTGTGAATGGAATGGGTGGAGAGAGTACCCTAGGATAGTGGGAATCACCCAATTCACTCAAAGAACTTCAAAACCATAACTCATCATCTCAGTGCCTATTAGAGTTTAGCTCATGAATCCCCAAATCATGGGAAATCCAATTCTTACCCAAATAATCAAACCCCTTAATTAAAGGAGGTTCAAGTCATCAAATAGCATTAAGCAAGCACTCTTAAATAATAGCCCCAAGCATTTACTTCCAAAATCAAGAAAGTAAAGGTTAGGGTTTACTCCCTTCTTGGTCTAGTTCCAAACTCAAGCTCAAATATTGAATGGAACCACCATAAATGCAATAAGAGATCAGTTTAGTGCATTAATTGATATTGAAGAGAATAAAACAAGAGTAATTATGAGTTAGGTTTCTAGCATTCATGAGCAAAATGGGTTCAAACCCTCATCCTAGGATACAAATGGAACTACTCAGACATAGCTAGAGGAAAGAGCAAAGAAAAGGAAGAATTAGCCATTGGAGGAGCTTCCAAGCTTCAATGGAGGTAGAGATCTTCACTTCCTTCTTCCTCCTTTCTTCTCTTCTCTTCTCCTCTTCTTTTCTCTTCTATTTTCGCCTCTTTCTCGTCTGTTTAGGGTTGGAGTCGGGTGAATTTGATAATGAGAAAAGAGTCCCCAGAATCAGCTTTTAAAAACGCAGATCTGGGCAGATTTTCAGTCCGTCCGACCCAGACTGGGTCGGACCCGTGGGTCGGACGGCCTCCGAAGAAGACAGCACGTGAGAAAAATTAAGTATGTCCGACCCATATCCGACCCAGGCTTATGGGTCGGACGATTCCAGTAACTTGGTGTCTGGGAGACCAGGCTGTCCGACCCAGAGTGGGTCGGACCTGTGGGTCGGACATGCTCCTGAAATTGGCTCTAACTTCCTCTGGGCCTAGAATCTTCATTATGGCTCGGAATTGCTCCCCGTTTGCGGCATTGGAAAGCTTGAAGGATGAGGGATCCGTTGATGCATGCTACTAACTCAAAGGAAGCTCAAAAGTATGCTTAAAATGAGCTTTTACCTATCAAGAGATTAAACTCTATTAGTTAACTATTTATCACTAAAACACTCTATTAAGTGGTGAAACAAGTTATGCATCCAATAGAATAAAAGTAAATGAAGCTCTTAAAATAGCATTATTTCACCACTTATCAGGGAACCACACCGCAACGAAGATCGCCAATCTGATTGCAGAAGTAGGACCGGAATTCTCAACAAAGGGGAAATTTAGAGAGAGAGGAAGGAAGAAACTGTCGCTCAGCACCACGATAGGGAACGCTCTTCACTATTGACTAACGTGATTACCAAAGATCAGAAACTGTAAAGAAAATAAGGAACCATTTCCCCTTATAAATCAGATTAGCTAATTACCTTAATTAATTAGCCGAAAGACTTCCTTGTCCCTGGCAATTAATAGAACGTCGTTGATATCCTAACCGATAGCAAATAATTAACCCAACTTAGAATAACATTGTAGCGGATATAATATAAGGTATGAATTATGGGTTATAACATCACCTCCCCCTTAAAAGAATTTCGTCCTCGAAATTGACTCACCTTACTGCTCGAATAGGGAGGGAAACTTGGCACGTAGCTCATCCTCGAGCTCCCAAGTCGCTTCACTCTCTGACTGATCAGACCACTGAACCTTAACCATATGCAGGGTCTTACTACGGAGTCGGTGAACGTCTCTGGCTAGAATGTGGGTAGGCACCGCCTCGAAACTGCAGTCCTCCCTCAACTGAAGCTGGCTGTAGTCGATCACGTGGGATGGATCATGCAGGTACTTCCTCAACATAGAAATATGAAAACGTTGTGCACAGCTGACAAGGATGGGGGCAACGCTAAACGGTAAGCCACAGGGCCGATCCTCTCTAGAATCTCAAATGGTCCAACGAACCTTGGACTAAGCTTCCCACGCTTCCCAAACCGGACTACGCCTCTGACCGGTGACACTCGCAGATAGACATGATCTCCAACATCGAACTCAAGCGACCTGCGCCTCTGGTCTGCATAACACTTCTATCTACTCTGAGCAACAAGCAGACGCTCACGGATCATCCTGATCTTCTCCACTGCCCCCTGCACCAGCTCGGGTCCAACCAAGACCCTCTCCTTCAGGTCATCCCAACAGATGGGAGACCTGCACCTCCTGCCATACAACGCTTCAAACGGAGCCATACCAATGCTCGCCTGAAAGCTGTTGTTGTAGGCAAACTCAATCAAGGTCACATGCTGATCCCAGCTGCCTCCAAATCTAGGACACATGCGTGAAGCATGTCCTCCAGGACCTGATTAGTCCTCTCTGTCTGGCCATCCGACTGGGGATGGTAGGCTGAACTGAAAGCTAAATTTGTACCCAAGGCCTTATGCAAACTGCGCCAAAATCTAGACACAAAAAGAGGATCACGATCAGACACAATAGAAGCAGGCTCCTCGTGAAGCCTCACTATCTCATCGAGATACAGACGAGCTAAGCGCTCCAAACTGAAGGTCTTCTTCACCGGCAGAAAATGGGCAGACTTCGTCAGACGATCAACAATCACCCATACAGCATCACAGCTCGAGGAAGTCTTGGGCAAACCCATGACAAAGTCCATCCCCACACTCTCCCACTTCCACTCAGGAATGGGAAGGGGCTGAAGCAAACCCGCTGGCCTCTGGTGCTCAGCCTTCACCTGCTGACAGGTCCGGCACTTCGAAACAAACTCAGAGATGTCACGCGTCATCCCAGACCACCAAAATGACTCTCTAAGATCCCGATACATCTTCACCCCTCCAGGGTGAACTGAGTATGGAGCTCCGTGAGCCTCCTGAAGGATCTCTCTACACAGAACTGCATCGTCTGGCACACACACTCGGCCCCTGAAGCGTAGACAGCCATCACTGGAGACACTGAAGTCTGAACTCTGCTCTGCAGACAGTCCCCCTCTGATCCGACACAAAGCTGAGTCTGCCTCCTGACCAACCCTGATCCTGTCGACCAACGAAGACTGAACCTGAAGCGCTGCTATCATACTGGCACTGTCTGGTCTGACTACCCAAATGCCCATACGCTGAAGCTCTACAGCTGACCTCTGAACTCCTGTCAAGGCACAAGCTACACCTAACGCTCCTTTCCGACTCAAAGCATCTGCCACAACGTTCGCTCTACCTGGATGGTAAAGAATCTCTAAATCGTAGTCATGAAGTAGCTCTAACCACCTTCTCTGTCTCAAGTTCAGCTCCTTCTGCGTGAACAAATACTTGAGACTCTTGTGGTCCGTGTAGACCTTACACGGCGCCCCATACAGATAATGCCTCCAAATCTTCAGCGCGAATACCACAGCTACCAACTCCAGATCGTGGGTAGGGTAGTTCTTCTCATAAGGCTTAAGTTGCCGAGAGCCATAAGCCACTACCTTACCCTGCTGCATCAAAACACATCCTAGTCTCTTATGGGATGCATCACAGAAGACCTCGAAACCCTCGGTCCCAGACGGCAAGGTCAGAATCGGTGCTGTCGTCAACCTCTTCTTAATCTTTAGAAAGCTCTGCTCGCAAGCCTCACTCCACTCAAACTTAATCTTCTTCCTCAACAGACAGGTCAGCGGGGATACAATCTTAGAGAACCCCTCAATGAACTTCCTATAGTACCCAGCTAACCCAAGGAAGCTACGGATCTCTGCAACATTTGTGGGCCTCGCCCACTCCATAACTGCCCTAATCTTCTCAGGGTCCACTGAGATACCGTCCTTCGAGACCACATGTCCCAAGAACACTACACGATCGAGCCAGAAGTCACACTTCTTCAACTTAGCATGCAGCTCACGATCCTTCAACGTCTGCAAAACAATCCTCAGATGCTCCTCATGTTCCTCTGCGCTCTTGGAGTACACCAAGATGTCGTCTATGAAGACCACTACAAACTGATACAGATAGGGTTTGAAAACCCGGTTCATCATATCCATGAAGACTGAGGGAGCATTAGTCAGACCAAACGGCATAACTAAGAACTCGTAATGACCATAACGAGTCCTAAAAGCGGACTTAGGCACGTCCTCGGCCTTAATCCTCAACTGATGGTAGCCTGAACGAAGATCTATCTTCTAGAACACTGTGGCGCCCGCCAACTGGTCAAACAAATCATCAATGCGTGGTAAGGGATAGCGATTCTTGATGGTCACCTTGTTCAGCTCTCTATAGTCGATGCATAATATGAAGGTCCCATCCTTCTTCTTCACAAACAGCACTGGCGCTCCCCAAGGCGAAACACTAGGGCGAATGAAGCCCTTATCCAGCAACTCCTGAAGCTGGACCTTCAGTTCCTTCAACTCCGCCGGACTCATACGGTAAGGGGCCTTAGAGATGGGCTAAGTCTCTGGCGCTAAATCAATCGTGAACTCCACCTCCCTCACTGGTGGGAGTCCGGGCACATCATCCTGGAAGACCTCAGGAAACTCTCTGACGATCGGGATGCTCTCCAAGCTAGATCCCTTGCGTACCTCCGATAGGTAGCACAAAAAGCCCTGGCAGCCCTTCCTCAAGAAGCTGGCTGCCTGCATCGCGGACACAATCACAGGCGCACACAGGACTGCATTCCCAGCGAAGACAAAACGGCTCCCGCCTGGCAGATCAAACATTACTCTCCTCGCTGCACAGTCTATATGGGCATGGTGCTCTGCCAGCCAATCCATGCCCAAGATCACATCAAAACAGGTCATCCGCATCGGGATGAGGTCAGCACAAAAGGTCTTGTCCCGGACTACTATGGGACAAGCCTTACACACAGAATCAAGAATGCAAGGAGCAATCCTACCCAAAGGACTACTCACACATAAATCTACTTCACTAGGCATAGCAGTCAATTCAAGTCTACCCAACAGATCACAACAGATAAAGGAGTGCGTAGCTCCAGAGTCAAACAGACAAAATACATCCTGAGAATGGATCTGGAGGATACCTGAGACGACGCGATCACCAGCACGATCACGCTCTCCCGCCATAGCATACACTCGGGCCTGAGTCTGAGGCTTCTTCTGGTTGGACCTCGCCCCTAAGTCTGAACCGGTGCCTCTACCTGACGCCTGAGGGCACTGAGCAATCCGATGCTCCAGCGACCCGCACTTAAAGCAGGCACCAGTCTTCTTGTAGCACTCCTTACCAGGGTGGGAATGACCACAAGACCCACACTTCGACCTAGCTAACGAAGATGAAGAAGCTCCCCGACGATCTCCATAGGACTGCTTCTTCTGAGGAGGAGCAGCCTCCTTCTTCTAAGGCTCTTCAGCACGCCTCTTCCCCTTGTGGTCCTTGCCAGCCTGTCTACCCTTGATGTCGGTCTCTACCAGCAGAGCGACATCCGCCACATCTCTGAAGGTCCAGTGACGAAAAGGTGTCACAGCGGACCTGATATTTGGTCTGAGCCCACTCTCGAACTTACGGGCCTTCCTATGCTCATCTGGCTCTGGAGCATACTTCGAGAGAGTCACGAACTTCCTCATGTACTCCTCAACTGACATATCTCTCCCCTAACACAGTCGATTATATTCATTAATCTTCTGGTCCTTGTAAACATTAGGGTAGAACTGCTTGTTGAACTCTAAGCAGAACTGTTCCCAGGTCCAAGGCTGGGGATGCTTACCCATCACCATACGCCACCACTCCTTCGCCTCCCCCTTAAAGAGAAACGTGGCGAAGTCGACCTTCTGGTTGTCCTCTGACCCCATCACTCTCAGCAGGTCCTCGACCTCGGTAATCCAGTGGCTCGCCTCCTGAGGGTCACCACAGCCGTCGAAGGAAGGCGGTTTCAGCTTCATAAACTCTTGGAGGGCTCTAACTCGGCCTCCCACAGCATTTGCCCCTGCTGGGCCTGCGCCACCAGCTCCTCCACCAGCTCCCCCAGCAGCTGTAGCCACCGTCTGCAGGAGCTGCGCCACAAACTGCTACACTGCATCCGCAGCATCTCCCTGAGGGGTCACTGGTGTTCTACGAGGAGGCATTTTGAGATCCACAAATCCAAAAACTTGTCAGAACTGACTCAGACTTCAACAACTGTCACAACTGAACCTCACACAAACAAACACAACCACAGACCCTAGAGAAAGCCTAACCTGGCTCTGATACCACTAAATGTAACACCCCTAAAACCGGCCTAAGAGTTAAGGGCATTACACGCCGCGTATTACTACCTAATAACGCAAGGCTCTAACGCTTAACAGTCACAAATAAGGCCCGAAACAACACTTCCATAAATACTTGTAAAACAACTGTTCTGAATACATTACACCATAAGGTAATCCTCAAACCCGAAATGAAACGTCAAAGGAAAGTAAGGCCCGAAGGCTACAACTCATACAATCGAATGTTAAACAAAAGAATAATTAAAAGCCAAAGCTCCAGATACTAGAATGACCCTCGCTGATCAATCTACAAAAATGTTAAAAGTAGGGGAGTGAGCACACAACTATGCCCAGTAAGCAGCGACCGTCATCAGTAAGGTCGCTCAAAACAATTGAAATCAGAAGAAGGAGAAGATAAACATTATATCCACAATTCCCAAACAGTCAGAAGCTTTCAGAAACAGAAACAGAGTGGAACACCAGAGTTCCCAATTCAGAAACAATCAGAGTTCACAAACAGATAGGGGACACAGTACAATGCACACACTCAGAAGGGTTGAAGACCCATAGATCATAACAGATCTCTCGGCAACGCAGAAATGACTCAGAAGAGCCAAAGGGTTCGTCAACCCCACAGAACAGAAAGGGAATGACCCACACTCAGAATGACGTCTACATGGTATACCACGGAATAGCTCGGCCCAGCCATTCACGGCTCAGAAACAAAGTAAAGTGTCCCAAAACAGAAGGTTTGCAAAAATAAAAGCAACCTTACATGGAAACATGCCAAAACACTTGTAATACAGTAGTAGGGACTTAGAGGAGTCCAACGCCATAAACGGCACTCAAATCGGAGTTCAGACGGAGAAGTTATGCAGAAAGCAGTACAGTGTCCGAACTTGTGTTCGGACGTCGAAGTTCGGACGCAAGTCGAGACTCAGAAACCAGAATAGTCAAATGTCCGAACTTGTGTCCGGACATCAATGTTCGGACGCAAGTCGATTTGAAATCAGACAGGAAATTTCAGGGTGTCCGGACATCAATGTTCGGACTGATGTTCGGACGCGTTTACGAGAAAAGTTACGCGGAAGGTCCGACCCTGTGTCCGGACATCAACGTTCGGACACAGGTCGAACTAAAATCAGAGGAGAGTCTAAGGGTGTGTTCGAACATCAAAGCTTGGACAGATGTTCGGACATACCCCGAACTTTGAAAATCAGACAGGCAAAACACACTGTCCGAACTTCAAAGCTCGGACGGAAGTTCGGACAGTGTGAAAATTGTAGTTTCCAGAAATCGAGCAGAGCAGAAAACAACGCAATTTGACACCGCGAATCGCCAATTCAGAACACACACCAAATCAGTCATAAATACAGAAGACCATGGGGGTTTATCCATTCAGAAACGCAATTAAAACAGCCAACAACAATCGTAATCCGCACACAAATTAGACAACAAAACCTTGTAACCCCATGGCTGAACTTCCAAACCGAATCGAGTAACCACCTACCTCAATTAGCAGCAAACGATACTGAACTGAGACCGTAGACACAATCCACGCAGAACCACAATCCGATACAGACCAACAGCCACTGAATTCCACAATCAAAGCCCAGAAATCAAAAAACACTCAAAAAACCTAGAACCATTCAAGACCCAAAATTTGTAACACAAACCTGGAGTCGAAGACCAGACGAACTACTCTGCAGAAGAATCCCAACCTGAATGCAGCCGACGACCACTGATTCGAACACAATCAAAACCCTTAATCAGAAACTGGCAAAAGAACGGATGAAACAACGAAGACCCGGTTCTGCAATACCAACCTGAAAACGAAGAGGGAACCACACCGCAACGAAGATCGCCAATCTGATTGCAGCAGTAGGACCGGAATTCTCAACAGATGGGAAATTTAGAGAGAGAGAGGAAGGAAGAAACTGCCGCTCAGTACCACGATAGGGAACGCTCTTCACTATTGACTGACGTGATTACCAAAGATCAGAAAATGTAAAGAAAATAAGGAACCATTTCCCCTTATAAATCAGATTAGCTAATTACCTTAATTAATTAGCCGAAAGACTTCCTTGTCCCTGGCAATTAATAGAACGCCGCTGATGTCCTAACCGATAGTAAATAATTAACCCAACTTAGAATAACATTGTAGCAGATATAATATAAGGTATGAATTGTGGGTTATAACATCTCTCGCATCGACAAGCCATATGATGGAGTTCCCATTCAGGAATACTTTCCAGACGAGACGGTGTTCAGTGTTAGGCAGGTTGAGGACTTAGCGGACAAGAAATTATTTGCCAATTGGGTTGAATTGTTCACTGCATTGAATGCCAGTACTGACGAACCATGGTATGCAGATATCGCCAATTACCTAGCCTCCGGGGTAATGCCTCATGGTATCTCTTCCCAACAAAAGAAGAGATTTCTCTCTCAGATCAAGCATTTCTTCTAGGATGATCCTTACCTTTTTAAGGTATGTGCTGATGGGGTCATCCAGAGGTGTATTCCTGAAAGTGAGGTCACCTCAGTCCTACACCTTTGTCACACAAGGGAGGCTGCGGCTAAAGTTCATGGAATCAGGTTTATTCTGGCCCACACTACATAAGGATGCATACCAATTTGTCTCACAGTGTGATAGTTGTCAAAGGATGGGCAATATCTCTAGACGTCATGAGATGCCTTTGAACAACATTTTGGAAGTATAGCTATTTGATGTCAGGGGGATTGATTTTATGGGTCCGTTTCCCCCATCTCAAGGACATCAATACATTCTAGTCGTTGTGGACTATGTATCCAAGTGGGTGGAAGCAATTTCATGCCCCTCTGCAAATGCCAAGATAGTCCTCAAATTCCTCAAGAAAAACATCATCACAAGATTTGGCGTGCCTCGGGCAATCATCTCTGATGGCGGTTCTCACTTCTGCAACCGTCAAATCGATGCCCTTTTGCATAAATATGGGGTACATCACAAGGTAGCACTCCCCTATCATCCACAGTGTAATGGGCAAACTGAATTTTTCAACCGTGAATTAAAGTGGATCCTTCAGAAAACAGTCAGCTTCTCCAGGCGAGATTGGTCCCAGAAGCTTGATGATGCCTTGTGGGCCTATCAGACTGCCTTCAAAACTCCTATTGGGACCACTCCATTTTGTCTGGTGTTTGGTAAAGCCTGTCATCTGCAAGTGGAGCTTGAGCACAAAGCCTACTGGTCCCTTAAGGCTTTGAATTTTGATATGAAGGCTACTGGCATAAAGAGAAACTTCCAGCTGTCAGAACTTGAGGAGTTGCGCCACAATGCTTATGAGAATGCCCACCTTTATAAAGAACGCACCAAGAAGATCCATGATCAAGCTATCTTGACTCGCAATTTCCAAGTTGGTGATCAAGTTCTCCTCTATAATTCCAGGCTCCGACTTTTTCCTGGGAAGTTGAAATCCAATTGGGCTGGACCATTCACCATCACTTCCGCGAATGACTTTGGTTCTTTTGAACTTGAGAATGCAAAAGGTGAATGCTTCAAAGTCAATGGATCAAGGCTGAAGAAATATTTGAGTAGTGATCCTGGCAACGCCATTCCAGCCTTCATGTGTTTTCAAGACAGTTTCCAAATACTGACTCCACTCAAAAAGGTGAAAATGAAACCTACCTGGCGTCGTCGCTCTACACAAAAGCAAGCTCTAGCCACATACCAAGTGTAGGGCTTTTCCCTTCCGAGATCTACATTCCAGGGGAGTTCTTCTTTCTTTTTCCTCTGATATTCCTTATTTATGTATTTAATTCCTTTCTTTTTTTAGAACACTGGGAACAGTGTTCCTGCCTAGTGTAGGGCAGGGGGCCCCCCTTAAAAAAACAAAAAAAAACAACATTTATATACATATAGCCTATCTAGATTATTCAATATAATAAGTTTTAAGTTTATTAACCTTCTACTAAGCTTTATGCATGTCTTTGATTAAGATGATATTAGGGAAGGCTAAATATTTGTTCTCTCAAGAGGTAAGCTTTCTAATGACTTTTAGATGTTGATTTTTACCTCGTGATTCTTTTTATTAACATGAGTATATGACCTTACTTCTATTTTTGTCCTTGATCTACTTTTGGGTAATATTTTTCCTTCTTCTCAAAATAGTTCAATTCTTATGGGTGACTATCTTAAATAGGGATGACGTATGAAAAAGGAAAAAGAGAAGAAAGAAAAAAAAGGTTCAAGAAAGAAAAGAAGAGAAAAAAATCTTCTTACAAAAAAAGATGAAGCATTATGAGGTTGCAAGATTGCCTCGGAATAAAAGCAATAAACGAGAGTTTTTCCTTTTATTTTTCCCCTAAATTCCCTGTTCTAAATGAAAAAATCATGGTTAGATTCTGAAACCCTTGAAAAATAGGGCTGAATCATGAAAAACCACTGATGAGAGTCTTGGCCACGTTCAGAAACCCTTGAAAAATAGGGCTGAATGTTGGAAACCGGATAAATGAGAGATTGCAAAATCCCTTATGTAAAATAGCCCATGAGTCTTTGATCAGTTTTGGGATTGAATGTTTTACCTTATACCCACTAGTATATTTTTTATGGAATAAGAAAGGTTAAATGATGCTTATGAATGAGAGTCTGGTAGTTAAAAAAGCATTATCTAATTGTCATTATTATGATTATCTGTTTTGTGCACAAGTAGTTACTCTTTTCTGATTTAATTTTGCTCGAGGACTAGCAAAATGTAAGTGTAGGGCCTTGATAAGCCGCAGACTTATCATATTTTATAAGCTATATTTGTAGTAATATTAGTTAAATTAAGGTTAGAATAGGTAGTATTTACATTATTTTGTATGTAAAGTCATTTTATATGTTCAGACTTATGTTTTGTGTGTTTTCTATGCAAGGAGCAAAAATCTACATCAGAAACTGAGCCTTGCCGGATGTGGAGCCGGATTCCTCATACACGGCATATATGCGAAGCAGAAAAGAATCTTGTCGGGCATAGTGTCGGGTGTCCTGTAGCCGGCACAAGTAAAAGACGCTCCGATTCGCCAAGAGTTAGCGGTTATTTACCGTTAACGAAATACCCAGTGTCGGGTATGGTGCCGGATATCCCTGTCCGACACAAGTGACTTTTCGCGCCCTAGCGGTTTCGACTGTTACAGATTTCGCAAGTTTTTTAAAGAGATGCCGGATCACATGGACCCGGTAAGACATCCGACACAAGGATTTTGAAGCCTATAAAAGGAGGTCGAGAGTTGCATTTTGGCCATCTTCTTCCTTACATGTTCCACACTTAAAAACTCCTCAAAATCGTCCCGAAGTGCTGCTGGAGGAAGATCTTGCATCAACTACAAAGAAGAATAAGGATTTGTCATCGGGTTAAGGCTAAGACCATTATCCTTCTCCCTTTGTGTTCTTCTTCCATTGAAGTAGAGGATGCATTAGAATCCTTAGTAGTTTTTGATTTGGAATGCTTCTCTTTGTAATTACACTATGATCATTCAATAAAAGTTATAAGTTTCAACTTGGAATTTTGAGTTTCTTGCAAGTGGAATGAAGTTGCTTCTCTTTCCCTTTACTTCAAATTCTGACTTTGTTCATCAAAACAAAGGTAGAATGGTTGAGGAATTCCACTTGGTCTTTCCATTTGTCTTTTACAATTTAGAAGATGAAAATTAAGATTTGGAATTAACCATGTTATTCTCCCCTTTTCGGTTCATTTATTGGCAAGAGATTTGCTAGTTTTGATAATGGATAGGGAGTGTTTTGTTTTGGCTCCGAACTGGAAAAAGCAACTTGACATTTTGAATATGTCGGGTAGCATGTCGGGTATCATATGTCCGGCACATTCAAGGTTCTTTAATATGCCATGTGTATTATGTCCGGCATGATATCCGGTACTTTCAAAAGTTGGCTAATTCAAAACTTATTATTTTTCTTGGTGATCATACTTGTTTTTATGACGTTTATCATTTCGAATCTAGGACGGATCAGTGTAAATACCATTTAGATTAGATTTTTAGGTAGTTTTCTTAAATTGAAATTTTACCCATTTCCTCTTATTTAGTGTAGGCAATTACCAAGGCTATGACTGATTTTCTATACAAGTCCCTAGGGTTCGATATTCTTGGTCTTAATATGCTTCCTTGCTACTTTGACCGGGATTTTTGCTACCCGTATTGAGTTGGTTTATTTATTCCTTTTTATTATTTTATTCTTTCATTCTTTTGTGTATATACTTTTACCCTACAAATTAGTAGTTAGCAAAAGTCTCACTGGAGGAAGCGACAAAACTTAAGGAAATTTCTACTCTAGGAGAAATACGTAGAGCTGCATGGGACTACGAGGGTTCGAAGGCACCAGGCTATGACGGATATAATATGAAATTTGTGAAGTCCATGTGGGGTGTTAGAGGGGTTGATTTTGCTAGGGATGTCTGACAATTTTTTGTTACGGGTAAGTTGGAAATAGGCGTGAATATGACATGGATAACCCTCATACCCAAACATGCAGAAGCAGTCACACTTAAGGACTTTAGGCCAATTAGCATGGTGGGATGCATTTACAATGTGATTGTCAAGCTTTTGGCAAAAAGGCTAAGTGGAATTTTACCAAGCCTCATTGGCGAGACATAAACTACCTTTGTGAGTGGAAGAAGTATACTAGATGGACCGTTTATAGCAAACGAAGTCATCAGGTGGTCAAAGAAAACAAATAGGAAATGAGCCTTAATCAAGATTGATTTTCATAAGGCCCACGACTGTGTATCATGGGAATTCTTGAAAAAGGTACTTGTTGAACTCGGTTTTGGAAATGTAATGATAGGTTGGCTCATGGGATGTGTTACAAGTGTCAAAATTTCTATCTTAGTCAATGGGTCACCTACCAAGCCTTTTGAGCCCAAACGAGGTTTGAGACATGAGGATCCCTTATCCCCACTATTGTTTGTCATGGTTATTGAGGCTTTGAGTTGGATGCTCCAAGGAATGATTAGTGATGGTAGCTTCAATGGGTTACAAATTGGAAGACAAAGTGTTACTCTCTATCACTTACAGTTTGCCGATGACACCATGTTGTTTACTGAAGTGCAAAGAGAGGAAGTCACACAACTACATCTAATCTTGATTTGTTTCGCAAGCGCAAGTGGCTTGTGGATAAACATGGGAAAGACGATGGCCTACTACTTGAATACCACGCATGAAGAGGAGGTAATGATTGAAGAAATTTTGGGGTGTAGGGTTGGCAAACTGTCGAGTACATATTTGGGGTTTCCCCTTGGCGCAAGGATAAAGCAAGCTGAAGCATGGAAACCGGTGATCCACAAAGTAGAAGCAAAGTTAGCAAACTGGAAGAGTAATTCTTTATCCATAGCGGGGAGAAGTGTATTGGTAAGATCGGTAATGGAGTCTATACCCTTATATTACTTAGTATTTTCATTATACCGTGCAAAGTACGTCGAGAACTCATTGCAATCTAAAGACGGTTCTTTTGGGGTAAGGAGAAAAAATGGTTCTTAGTACCAGTAGCATGGGATAGATTGACAAAACCAAAACTAGAAGGTGGCTTGAGCTTTGTGAATATACATGTTAAAAACAAGTGCATACTTGCGAAGTGGCGGTGGTGCTTTGATAAGCCGTAGATTTATCATATTTTATGTACTAGATTTAGGATTATATTTATCTAAATAAGGTTAAATAGTAAGTATTTATATTATATTATATATAAAGTGTATTATATAAGTTTACACTTATGTTTGGTGTGTTTTTCATGCAAGGAATGAATTTCTAATCAAAAGACCAAGTGGTGTCGGGCTTGGTGTCGGCTGTCCAGTTCACGGCACAAGTTTGGAGCAAAACAGGAGGTGTGCCGGGTGGCGTGCTGGGTGTCTGGTGGCAGGCGCATTCAAAGTCTGTGAATGTGCCTAGCATCTGATGTCCGGCGGGACATCTGGCACATACTGAAAAGTCGCCCCAGTTCGCCAGAAGTTAGCAGTTAATTACCGTTAGCATACCAACCGATGTCGGGTGTGGTGTCGGGCATCCCATGTCCGGCACAAGCGCCTTTTCGCGCGGATTTAGCGGTTTAATTAACGGTTAGACAACACATTTTGCACGTGGTGCCGGGTACTCTTTACCCGGCAAGACACCCGACACACATGGAGATTTGAAGTCTATAAATAGGCCGAACTTTTCCTCATTTGAATACATTCCAACACACCCCTACACTCCATTCACACTTCAATTCCTCATCATTCCACTGTTGGTGTCCAAGGAAGTTTTGCTCCACCATCTTCGAAGAAGAGAAGAAGATGTCTATCGGTTAAGGCTATGATCAATTTCCTTCTCCTTGTTGCATCTCTTCTTTTGCTTGTGTAAATGGTGAAGTAGAAATCCTTGTTGGTTCTTGGTTAGGGATGAATTCTTCTTTGTAAACAGTGTGATTATCTCAATATAATTTCAAGCGTTCATTAAGATTTTATTCTTCTTGCAAGTGAATTTAGTTGGCCACTTGTTCTCTTTGTGCAAATTCTACTTGAGGAAGAAAAGCCCAAAAGTAGAATAGGTTAGACAATCTTAATGGTCTTTAATGTTTTCATCTATGATTTAGAGTTAGCATATAAGATTGAGAATTAACCCATCTTTCCCCACTATCTTGTTCGTTTCATGGCATGACATGTTCGATTCGATAATGGGTAGTGAGTTTCTTGTTATCAGACCCGAAACAAGAAATAAAATTGACAAATTGGCCATGCCGGGTGGAGCGCTGGGTATCTGGTACCAGGCGCGTTCACAGTCTGTGAATGTGCCTAGCATCTGATGTCCGGCAGGACATCCGGCGCATTCAAAGTCTGTGAATGTGCCTAGCATCCAGTGTCCGGCAGGACATCCGGCGCGTTCATTTGTTTGGTTAAATTCGAGTCTTGTAATTTTATTTTGTGATCATATTGGTACTTAGGTTGATGTAATCCCGAACCTTGGTAAAAACATTGTAAATACTCCATTTAGATAGGTCTTTAGTTAGTTTTCTTAATTTAGAATTATTATTCAATTTCCCCCCTTGTTTTAGAATAGGTTATTACCAAGGATTATGACTAATTTTCTATTAAGTCCCTTGGGTTCGATACTCTTGGTCGTAATTTGCTTACGCTATATTCCGACCGGGATTTTTGCTACCCGTATAGAGTTGTAGGATTCTTTTTATTCTTTTATTCATTTTGTACATTCTTTTCCCCTACAAATTCCTTGTTAGCAAAATGGCGTTGTTGCCGGGGAGTTGGAATTAGTCCAAGTCCTAAATTGGTAATCGCCTTATTCTTTATTCTTTATTTTTTTAATTCTTTATTCTTTATTTTTTTAATTCTTTCATTTGTTTTTTTATGAATGTGCCGGGCGTGGAGCCGGGTGTATATACCCGGCAAACTCTGGAGGAAGTCCACTGCTGGGCAGAAGATAGCCGGCATTCCACCCGGCGCATTCAATTTCATTTCACATTTGTTTTTATTTTTCAAAAATTGTTAATATCTTATCCTCTATTTTTATAGCATTTGTTTTATTTGTTCTTTTCCGTAGTTCATTGATTCATTTATTTCTTTACCAATTTAATTTTGTTTCATGTCATTTATTCTTTCTTTATTTAACGAGCCGTGCTTGATGCCGGATAAGTATAACCCGGCATAATTGGAGGAAGTCCAATGTCGGGCTCGCCACACCCGGCATTATGCTCGGCACAAACAATTTTTTTTTAATTTTTTTTTAGATTTTCGTAAATTTATTACATGTCTTGTCTTTATTCCTAGATCATTTTTTATATTATTTTCTTTCTTTATTTATTACAAAATATTATAATGTTTTTGTGTTGCTCCTCCTAAGTTAGATATGGTGAATGCATCTCTGATCGCTTAATCTTCATGAAGATTTATCTGACCGCGATCATGAGACAAAGAAGACATTTCTTCATTCCTTAAGGCAACGACGAAACCAACAAACGCACTCCCTACACAAATGGAATCAAAAACCACCGGCGAATGGCAAGAACTCTCTTCCTCAGCAGGCAAATGTGGTTAGTGCACGACCACACACCTAGTCCACTGAATTTAAAGATTTTACAACGCCTATGAGATTGGAAATGCAAAATATCTGGACCATTCGCATGGAGCATAAGTCGATGCAGTTGTAAATGCAGCAACTTTTTGCTCAACTATGACCGCCTGGTCAACTCCAGTCTCTAACGCCAACATGATCAACGGGAGTATGCGCGATCGGTCATAATCTCTTCCCAGATCTTTAATCATTCGCCACGTAGCCAAAAGGCTAAATGTAGGGTAGCCCCCACGCGTCTAGTCTTCTTGCACCATAGGGGAGTCATTTTCTTCTTAATTACTTTTAATTTTCTTTATTACAGTCTTTCTTTATTTTTTTTTTCTTTTTCTTTCGAACACTGGGGACAGTGTTCCTGCCAAGTGTAGGGAAGGGATCGCCCCTTAAAAAATAAGTTTTTATTTATAATATGTATAAGTTGTGAGTTTTATCAATGTTTTACTAAGTTTTTTGCATGTTTTTTATTGAGATGAGATTAGGAATGAATAAATGCTTGTTCTCCCAAGAGGTAAGCTTTCTAATGACTTATAGATTTATGTTTTTAACTTTTTGATTCTCTTTATTAACATGAGTATATGATCTTTCTCCTAATTCTTTCCTTTATGTACTTCTGGGTATTTGTTTCTTTTCTTTTCAAATTGTGAAAAATCTTTTGGGTGAAAATCTTAACAGGGTTTTTATGCAAAAGAAAGAAGAAGAAGAAGAAAAAAGAAAAAAAATCTTCTTCCAAAGGAAAAGCAATATATTCTTGGAGGTTGCATAAAGTGCCTCAGAACAAAAGCAAGAAACGAGAGTTTTTCCTTTTATTTTTCTCCTAAATTCCTCGTTCTTCAATGTAGAAAAAAATCATGGTTGATTCAGAAACCCTTGCAAAATAGGGCTGAATATAAAAACCATTGATGAGTGTCTTGGCCACATTCAGAAACTCTTGAAAAATAGAGCTGAATGATGGAAACCGGAAAAAGGAGAGATTACAAAAATCCCTTATGCAAAATAGCCCAAAAGTTTTTGATCGGTTTTGAAAATTCTTTGCTTTTATACCCATTCGTATGTTTCTGATGGAATAAGGAGATTTAAGTGATACTTAAGGATTAGAGTCATATAGTTGAAAATATTTATCTAATTGTCATTCTAAAGTCTATCTGTTTTGTGCATAAGTAATTACTCCTTCCTAATATAATTTTGCTCGAGGACTAGCAAAAGGTAAGTGTAGGGCCTTGATAAGCCGTAGATTTATCATATTTTATGTACTAGATTTAGGATTATATTTATCTAAATAAGGTTAAATAGTAAGTATTTATATTATATTATATATAAAGTGTATTATATAAGTTTACACTTATGTTTGGTGTATTTTTCATGCAAGGAATGAATTTCTAATCAAAAGACCAAGTGGTGTCGGGCTTGGTGTCGGCTATCCAGTTCACGGTACAAGTTTGGAGCAAAACAGGAGGTGTGCCGGGTGGCGCGCTGGGTGTCTGGTGGCAGGCGCATTCAAAGTCTGTGAATGTGCCTAGCATCTGATGTCCGGCAGGACATCCGGCACATACTGAAAAGTCGCCCCAGTTCGCCAGAAGTTAGCAGTTAATTACCGTTAGCATACCAACCGATGCCGGGTGTGGTGCCGGGCATCCCATGTCCGGCACAAGCGCATTTTTGCGCGGATTTAGCGGTTTAATTAACGGTTAGACAACACATTTTGCACGTGGTGCCGGGTACTCTTTACCCGGCAAGACACCCGACACACATGGAGATTTGAAGTCTATAAATAGGCCGAACTTCTCCTCATTTGAATACATTCCAACACACCCCTACACTCCATTCACACTTCAATTCCGCATCATTCCACTGTTGGTGTCCAAGGAAGTTTTGCTCCACCATCTTCGAAGAAGAGAAGAAGATGTCTATCGGTTAAGGCTATGATCAATTTCCTTCTCCTTGTTGCATCTCTTCTTTTGCTTGTGTAAATGGTGAAGTAGAAATCCTTGTTGGTTCTTGGTTAGGGATGAATTCTTCTTTGTAAACAGTGTGATTATCTCAATATAATTTCAAGCGTTCATTAAGATTTTATTCTTCTTGCAAGTGAATTTAGTTGGCCACTTGTTCTCTTTATGCAAATTCTACTTGAGGAAGAAAAGCCCAAAAGTAGAATAGGTTAGACAATCTTAATGGTCTTTAATGATTTCATCTATGATTTAGAGTTAGCATATAAGATTGAGAATTAACCCATCTTTCCCCACTATCTTGTTCGTTTCATGGCATGACATGTTCGATTCGATAATGGGTAGTGATTTTCTTGTTATCAGACCCGAAACAAGAAATAAAATTGACAAATTGGCCATGCCGGGTGGAGCGCTAGGTATCTGGTACCAGGCGCGTTCACAGTCTGTGAATGTGTCTAGCATCTGATGTCCGGTAGGACATCCGGCGCATTCAAAGTCTGTGAATGTGTCTAGCATCCAGTGTCCGGCTGGACATCCGGCGCGTTCATTTGTTTGGTTAAATTCGAGTCTTGTAATTTTATTTTGTGATCATATTGGTACTTAGGTTGATGTAATCCCGAACCTTGGTAAAAACATTGTAAATACTTCATTTAGATAGGTCTTTAGTTAGTTTTCTTAATTTAGAATTATTATTCAATTTCCCCCCTTGTTTTAGAATAGGTTATTACCAAGGATTATGACTAATTTTCTATTAAGTCCCTTGGGTTCGATACTCTTGGTCGTAATTTGCTTACGCTATATTCCGACCGGGATTTTTGCTACCCGTATAGAGTTGTAGGATTCTTTTTATTCTTTTATTCATTTTGTACATTCTTTTCCCCTACAAATTCCTTGTTAGCAAAATGGCGTGTTGTTGCCGGGGAGTTGGAATTAGTCCAAGTCCTAAATTGGTAATCGCCTTATTCTTTATTCTTTATTTTTTTAATTCTTTCATTTGTTTTTTTATGAATGTGCCGGGCGTGGAGCCGGGTGTATATACCCGGCAAACTCTGGAGAAAGTCCACTGCTGGGCAGAAGATAGCCGGCATTCCATCCGGCGCATTCAATTTCATTTCACATTTGTTTTTATTTTTCAAAAATTGTTAATATCTTATCCTCTACTTTTATAGCATTTGTTTTATTTGTTCTTTTCCGTAGTTCATTGATTCATTTATTTCTTTACCAATTTAATTTTGTTTCATGTCATTTATTCTTTCTTTATTTAACGAGCCGTGCTTGATGCCGGATAAGTATAACCCGGCATAATTGGAGGAAGTCCAATGTCGGGCTCGCCACACCCGGCATTATGCTCGGCACAAACAATTTTTTTTATTTTTTTTTTAGATTTTCGTAAATTTATTACATGTCTTTTCTTTATTCCTAGATCATTTTTATATTATTTTCTTTCTTTATTTATTACAAAATATTATAATGTTTTTGTGTTGCTCCTCCTAAGTTAAATATGGTGAATGCATCTCTGATCGCTTAATCTTCATGAAGATTTATCTGACCGCGATCATGAGACAAAGAAGACATTTCTTCATTCCTTAAGGCAACGACGAAACCAACAAACGCACTCCCTGCACAAATGGAATCAAAAACCACCGGCGAATGGCAAGAACTCTCTTCCTCAGTAGGCAAATGTGGTTAGTGCACGACCATACACCTAGTCCACTGAATTTAAAGATTTTACAACGCCTATGAGATTGGAAATGCAAAAGATCTGGACCATTCGCATGGAGCATAAGTCGATGCAGTTGTAAATGCAGCAACTTTTTGCTCAACTATGACCGTCTGGTCAACTCCAGTCTCTAACGCCAACATGATCAACGGGAGTATGCGCGATCGGTCATAATCTCTTCCCAGATCTTTAATCATTCGCCACGTAGCCAAAAGGCTAAGTGTAGGGTAGCCCCCACGTGTCTAGTCTTCTTGCACCATAGGGGAGTCATTTTCTTCTTAATTACTTTTAATTTTCTTTATTACAGTCTTTCTTTATTTTTTTTCTTTTTCTTTCGAACACTGGGGACAGTGTTCCTACCAAGTGTAGGGAAGGGATCGCCCCTTAAAAAATAAGTTTTTATTTATAATATGTATAAGTTGTGAGTTTTATCAATGTTTTACTAAGCTTTTTGCATGTTTTTGATTGAGATGAGATTAGGAATGAATAAATGCTTGTTCTCTCAGAAGGTAAGCTTTCTAATGACTTATAGATTTCTGTTTTTAACTTTTTGATTCTCTTTATTAACATGCGTATATGATCTTTCTCCTAATTCTTTCCTTTATGTACTTCTGGGTATTTGTTTCTTTTCTTTTCAAATTGTGAAAAATCTTTTGGGTGAAAATCTTAAAAGGGTTTTTATGCAAAAGAAAGAAAAGAAGAAGAAAAAAGAAAAAAAAATCTTCTTCCAAAGGAAAAGCAATATATTCCTGGAGGTTGCATAAGTGCCTCAGAACAAAAGCAAGAAACGAGAGTTTTTCCTTTTATTTTTCTCCTAAATTCCTCGTTCTTCAATGCAGAAAAAAATCATGGTTGATTCAGAAACCCTTGCAAAATAGGGCTGAATATAAAAACCATTGATGAGTGTCTTGGCCACATTCAGAAACTCTTGAAAAATAGAGCTGAATGATGGAAACCGGAAAAAGGAGAGATTACAAAAATCCCTTATGCAAAATAGCCCAAAAGTTTTTGATCGGTTTTGAAAATTCTTTGCTTTTATACCCATTTGTATGTTTCTGATGGAATAAGGAGGTTTAAGTGATACTTGTGGATTAGAGTCATATAGTTGAAAATATTTATCTAATTGTCATTCTAAAGTCTATCTGTTTTGTGCATAAGTAATTACTCCTTCCTAATCTAATTTTGCTCGAGGACTAGCAAAAGGTAAGTGTAGGGCCTTGATAAGCCGTAGATTTATCATATTTTATGTACTAGATTTAGGATTATATTTATCTAAATAAGGTTAAATAGTAAGTATTTATATTATATTATATATAAAGTGTATTATATAAGTTTACACTTATGTTTGGGGTATTTTTCATGCAAGGAATGAATTTCTAATCAAAAGACCAAGTGGTGTCGGGCTTGGTGTCGGCTGTCCAGTTCACGGTACAAGTTTGGAGCAAAACAGGAGGTGTGCCGGGTGGCGCGCTGGGTGTCTGGTGGCAGGCGCATTCAAAGTCTGTGAATGTGCCTAGCATCTGATGTCCGGCAGGACATCCGGCACATACTGAAAAGTCGCCCCAGTTCGCCAGAAGTTAGCAGTTAATTACCGTTAGCATACCAACCGATGCCGGGTGTGATGACGGGCATCCCATGTCCGGCACAAGCGCATTTTTGCGCGGATTTAGCGGTTTAATTAACGGTTAGACAACACATTTTGCACGTGGTGCCGGGTGCTCTTTACCCGGCAAGACACCCGGCACACATGGAGATTTGAAGTCTATAAATAGGCCGAACTTCTCCTCATTGAATACATTCCAACACACCCCTACACTCCATTCACACTTCAATTCAGCATCATTCCACTGTTGGTGTCCAAGGAAGTTTTGCTCCACCATCTTCGAAGAAGATGTATAACGGTTAAGGCTATGATCAATTTCCTTCTCCTTGTTGCATATCTTCTTTTGCTTGTGTAAATGGTGAAGTAGAAATCCTTGTTGGTTCTTGGTTAGGGATGAATTCTTCTTTGTAAACAGTGTGATTATCTCAATATAATTTCAAGCGTTCATTAAGATTTTATTCTTCTTGCAAGTGAATTTAGTTGGCCACTTGTTCTCTTTGTGCAAATTCTACTTGAGGAAGAAAAGCCCAAAAGTAGAATAGGTTAGACAATCTTAATGGTCTTTAATGTTTTCATCTATGATTTAGAGTTAGCATATAAGATTGAGAATTAACCCATCTTTCCCCACTATCTTGTTCGTTTCATGGCATGACATGTTCGATTCGATAATGGGTAGTGAGTTTCTTGTTATCAGACTCGAAACAAGAAATAAAATTGACAAATTGGCCATGCCGGGTGGAGCACTGGGTATCTGGTACCAGGCGCGTTCACAGTCTGTGAATGTGCCTAGCATCTGATGTCCGGCAGGACATCCGGCGCATTCAAAGTCTGTGAATGTGCCTAGCATCCAGTGTCCGGCTGGACATCCGGTGCGTTCATTTGTTTGGTTAAATTCAAGTCTTGTAATTTTATTTTGTGATCATATTGGTACTTAGGTTGATGTAATCCCGAACCTTGGTAAAAACATTGTAAATACTCCATTTAGATAGGTCTTTAGTTAGTTTTCTTAATTTAGAATTATTATTCAATTTCCCCCCTTGTTTTAGAATAGGTTATTACCAAGGATTATGACTAATTTTCTATTAAGTCCATTGGGTTCGATACTCTTGGTCGTAATTTGCTTACGCTATATTCCGACCGGGATTTTTGCTACCCGTATAGAGTTGTAGGATTCTTTTTATTCTTTTATTCATTTTGTACATTCTTTTCCCCTACAAATTCCTTGTTAGCATGCTTCATGAGAGACCGTCACTCTCTCTGGCGGAAGGTAGTTACAAACATATATGGAGCAGAAAGGTGGGCTAGATTCTGATGATGGTATTAAAAGGATACGAAGCCTAAATGGTGTTTGGTCTGGGGAAGTGCGTGCGACCAAGCTGGAGGATGATGCCATCCAGCGTATGTTTGATGATAGTATTACATACAGGATCGGCGATGGCACGATGACGAACTTCTGGCATGACAAGTGGCTGGGACCGCAGTCCCTGTGCACTTTATTCGCACGACTATACTTTATGAGTAACAATAAGAAGGGGAAGATAGCAGAGATAGGAGTTTGGGACGAGGGAATGTGGTCATGGAGACTTGCATGGTGAAGGAATCTTTTCATGTACGAGTTGACGATGGAGCATGATTTAAATTTATTGTTGAAAAATAAATCTTTGGTTCAGGATCTTGAGGATACGGTTTCATGGAGCAACACAATTGATGGATTCTCGATAAAGCAATTGTACCGTAGCCTAGTGAGTAGTAGCAGTGATTCGTATGGGCAGGGGCTCAGCTTGGGTAAATCTATATGGATAAAGGTGGCTGAACCCAGATTAGAAGTACTTATGTGGTTTGTTATGTGTGGTAAGTTGTTGACTCGTTATATCTTGTTCGAGAGGGAAATTATCCCCATTGGACAAAGTTGGTGCCCAATATGTCGGCATTACATGGAATCGGTGACACACATTATATTCTCCTGTGAGTTCACTCTACAAGTATGGAGTATGGTGATTGGGTGGTGGAGAATAAGATTTACCTTCAAGGAAACTCCAAGTCAGATCCTCGAGGATTGGATGGGGGTGAGACTCATCAAGAAAGCAAAGAAGATGTGGAGATCTACTTTCTTTTATGGTGTTTGGAGTATATGGAAGATGAGGAATGACGTGATATTTCGAGGCAAAATCCCTTCGGCTGGTAAGGTGGTAAATGATGCTAAGAGAGGAGTATGGAGATGGACAAGAGGCTGGTGGCCCAACTTCCCCATGTCATACGAGGTTTTTCTTAATTCGGTAAACCTAAAGGAAGATACATGGTACTTATAGATTGGGAAGTTTTGTATGCCTATGTGTCTTGTACTCTTTTTCTTCTATAGTTTTTTTCCCACTGGGTTTTTGCTATAGATGTTTTAACGAGACAAATACTAGGCAAGGGTAGAATGGGAGGTAGATCGTGGACCTTTTTTTTATTTTACTACTATGATGAAACATTTGTGTAGCCTCGAGTTAGGCACGGGTTGTAAACATTGATACCAAGTTCGGTATTAATAGATAAATAAAGACATTTAATTATATATAAAATAAACCTATTCTCATTTAATTACCCATAAATTACCAAACTAACCTCCTAAATATCTTGTTGTGGGCGGCCAAGAGTGAATAGTATATTAGGAAAAAAATCCAACTTTTCTTCTTGGACAAGGGTGCTTTATGACACAAAAGTCTTACCTTATTTCTGCTTACCTTGGGAACATAACTCACTCATTCCTTTCCCACCTAATGCTACCGAGTCCACCCTTCTTCTTCCTCTCACTCTCTTCTTTCCTTACTCCCATGGAAGGACACAAATTGCTAGACCAGTTTTCCATCTAAACACTTGTTTCTACTCTTGAATCTTCTTCATCTCTAAGCAAATCCTCATTAACAAGGCAAGAAGAACACCAACTCACTTTCCTCTTGAGCCAAGGCAAAAAATCTGCACCATTGGAGACCAAAAATCAGAAAATAAATTGTAACACCCCGGATTTTCTAACATTCTATTTGGTCAATTATTTTATAAAACTTTAATTTAATATTTAGCAGCGGAATCAAAACATAATATGGAGTATTGATGTCACACTCGAATTAGATGAGTGTTAAGGCCTAAACATTTAACTCACTAACAAACCATTATTATTGATAAAAGAAATACAACACCCATAATAACAATCTCTTAAAATTGCAAAAGTCTCAAGCCTAAAGTTAAATTCGATTATAAATAACCAGCCTATGTGAAGTTGTCTTCCCAAACCCCAAGAACATCAACCTGTGGCAGAAGTTCAAACAAACGCACAAAAGAGCCACTATAAAGTCAGAGAAACTAAGTAAGCTACCACTTCACTCTGTAATAAAATTTTATCTTTTGAAAATCATTTTAACAATATAACCACACAACCTACAAATCATTCCGATAATATTAACACACAACAACAACATTATCATTATTGTATAATACTCCATGTTTGGTTTCTTAGTTACCCAATAATATAATGGTCAATTCAATTTAATTATCTTTCTTGTCCCAATGTGTAGCCAGGACAAAACAACTTTTCTCACTTGTGGGTACAGCACGCAGTTGTAACCCAACCCCCAACACACAGTCAGGAATCCAACTCGCCACTAAATCCTTAAGTGTGCATACCCCCCAATAGTACAAAATAATAAGGAGTAGAAATAGGGCTAACCGTGTCCTAATGCGGCCCACAGTATCTAAAAGTAATGCGTCCTAATGCGGTCCATATTTGTCATCTTATTCATGTATCCTAATACGGTCCACATGCACCATGCGATATTCTTCCTTAAAATTATTTTATTCATTGTTCATATTCACCGTATAATCTCATTAAAATCCATATTCCATCTAAATAAATCATGCCAACAATAATCATGATTAAATAATTCCATTTTTCACATAAACATATTATTAATTTTTCAATGACAATTTCTCATTAATATCTTCTCTAAAAATAATATCCAAATATTTATCAAGGTCCACCATAAAATAAACTGTACACTTAAATAATTTCAATGATCATTATCACAAATAATTCAATCTTAAATAATAGTCACACACAAATAAAGCTCACAATCACTGAAAAAAGAATTATTTTATAGAGTTAATAAAAGTAGTGAATGCGGTAACTTACCTTGTATTTAGCTATGATTCGCACGTTCAAAAATTGGGAGCGCTGCTATTATGTTGTCGTCGAATCCAAATAGAATTTGATCCCCCTCTTCACTTACTCTTTCCATGTGAGTTGTCAAACTCGATCTTCTTCTTCTTATTATTATTTTTAGTTGTGTTTTACAGTGTAGCCTACGTAAGTGATAGTAAGAAAGAAGATGACGAGTGATGTGTGTATATATATATATATGTGTGTGTGTGTGTGTGTGTTTCTAGTGTCTCTAAACCAAAGAGAAATTAAGGAGGAAAGAAAGGAGCAATATCTTGTTGTCTGGCTCGGAAAATGATGCAAGAGATAGAGATGACTCGAGGGAGATGAGGAAGATAGAAGACTAAATTCATAGAGAAAGATAGGAAGATGACAATCTATATATAGTCGGTCAGAAGGTAAAGAAGGTGAGAGAATGTGAAAAGAAAGGAATATGAAATAATTTATCAATGGCGATGGTTAAATTGTTTAATTAAATGATAGAAAACTAAAAGTTTGGAAATATGGATAGAAATAACCGATGTAATAAATTGAGTCGGGATATATGTAAGAACAAAACTGGCTTATTAAAATAAAGTCAGAAAATATAGAAAGATAAAACCGACTTTTAAAATTAAGTACAACCATTTTACCATTAAATTAAGTAACAACAACTACATTTCAAATCAATTATAGCCGTTAAAACATATAATATTTATTATAACTTCGTTTTTAACAAATAAATGTACCATATTAATAAAAATAAACACGTGGATCATTAGTAAGACAAGAAAAATTCAACCGACCTATTAAAACATGTTATTTATTAAAATTAGTTCTTTTTAGTAAGTAATATACTTGTAGCCTACATAATATATGTACTCGTAAGATATTTAGTATACTTGCAAACTAATATATATACTCGTAATCTATTTTATATGCTTGTAAATTATTAATGTACCCATAAACTATATAATATACTTGTAAAATATATAATATATATGTACTTTGAAATTTATGGGTATTTCATAAACAATGGAGAAGCCTAGATAGATCCAACCAAGCTTGAGGTAAGAAAATGTGCTTTAAACTCCAAGTCCTTCCTTTGATGTTTGGAGGTCCAAAAATCCCTCTAACCCAGATCTGTTCTTCACCTCTTTTCATATAAAAACTTGAGCTTCATCAACCCCCATTGTTGGTGAAAATTCGAAGGAAAATAAACTCAAGTCAATGGTAGACTTCAACTTAAAGGTGGGTCTTGAAACTAGGGTTTTTAACTACCTTCTAAGCCTTAGATCTACCAAGATATAACTTTCTACCTATTTATATAGTGTTGACCGAAAGTTGAAGCAAAAATCTCAACTTTTAGAGCTTCGAGTAAATCATACTCCTTAGTGCTCATTTTTGTGCTTTAAGCCTCAGTGATTCCTATGATTATATTTGGGAGTATAAAGACTCTAACTTTACTCTTATTTCTCTTGCTACTATGACCAAAGTTGGAGTCCTACAAATCCTTGTGTGGTTGGCCGAAATCAAGAAGATCAAAGTGGAAAAACAACTCTAAAAAAGGGTAAGCTTTGGATCTTGAGTTGTAGAGCTTAAAACATTCATTTAATCCTTATATATATATACAAATATCAAAATGTGCCTTCATATTTTAAATAGGGACGAAAATTGGAGTTCAAAATCTAGCTGGAGCATCAAGGTTAACATTCAAACTTTGAAGCCCATTTTGTGTAATTTTGAGTTGTTTAATGTTGGAAATTAATATGGCCGAAAATGAGGGATGAAAAATGGATTATTATGACCTAATAATTAACCTATATCTACACTAACATATTTGGTTATGTTCACTAATGGTTCATAGGTTTTGTGAAAATTGAATTTTTTTGGTTTTTTTTCCTTTCTATTTGAAACATCAAGAAAAAACTAAATAATAAATATGTTAAAATTGGTAATAAAAAAGATGTGTATGGTGTAAATGAAAATTTATAACCACCCCCTGCCCTAGTAATCAATCTGTGGAAATATGTAACATTTGATTCTCATATCCACTTCATATAAATTTTCATAATCAACATGATAATGAAGAGAATTTATTTCCATTCTCACAGACTCATCCTCATACACTCCTACCAAGCAAGTCATAATTTTTCTGAGACTAAAACACCATATATTAACAAAAAGGAGTATATATTAGTATTACTTAAACAACTACATTCAACTCCCCTTCATTGCAACAATAAAATTTTTAACTGTTTTCTTCATAAACAATCTATAAGCTACCATTATTTCTTAACTCCCTCTATACGTCATGTAATGTAAACTTTTCACATTTTCTATTACCTACTTTTTCTCGCTACTTTTACTAATTCCAGCTGACAACTGACATCAGCTATCAATTTCAATCCCTACAATAATGGGGCCTAAATTATAATTCAACTTCACATGTTTTTTTTACTAACTCAAGGGGTGAATAAACCCTTATCATTGAAGATGCCCCAAGTCACTATTGTAATCAATAGAAAACTGGAAAGGGGCATAAGATTATCAAATTTGTCTAACTTGATTTTCTTTTCCCATTATGTAATGGGTAGCCAATAACTGGTCAACTTTGACTAATGGATATGGATCGGCGATCAATAACTATTAAATTAAATTACTCAGAACCCCCTTGAAGATTTGGGATAATACAACTAACCCCTTGTGCTTATCATAATTATTGGTAAACACCTTGAGGTTACAATATCTCTGACTATAAGCCCCTGAACTATAACTCTGTCATCAAAACGTTAACAACGTGCTGACGCGTCAGCTTGATCACATCAATAATGACAAACTAGACAAAAAACACTACTGAACCAGTATTTTTATTTCCCTAAAAACGTCAGCCCTACCTTATAAATGCATCTGAAGTATGATGAGGGAGAGTTAGACGATATTAATTAAGCAGTTTTGTTGTCCAGCCTGACATTATTAATGTGATTAAGCTAACAGGTCAACACATAGTTAACTACCTGATAACAGAGTTATAGTTCGGGGGCTCATAGTCAAAGATACCTTAACCTCAAGGTGGTTACCAATAATTATGATAAACACAAGGGGGTTAACTATATTATCCAAAAACCTCAAGGGAGTTCCTAGTAATTTACTCTAACTATTAACTAGCCGTCAAAGAATGTTGAAACTATCATTGCACAAACAAACATTAATGGTGGCCACCGGGTCCGGTTCTACCCGGAACCGATTAGAACCGAAACCAGCCAAAATCGGGCTAGAACCGATTCTTAACCGGAATCACCCCCATGCGAAGCGAATACGAATACACGTTTGAGATTCGGGACTGAACCGGGCCTGGAACCGGAACCACCTGGAACTGCCCTTGGATTCGGAACCGTAGAACCGAAACCGAAACCGGAACCGGTGGAACTAGAACCGCCCAGGAACCGGTCAATTAGCCATTGGTCAATGGGCAAAACGACGTCGTTTTGGTCTGAACCGGCTGGATTCGGCCATAACCGCTACGGAATCGGCCAGAACAACTTCGAAACCGGCCGGAACCAGAACTAAAACCGCTTCGGAACCGCTCCGGAACTGGCCTGAACCGGTTTTTGAGCGAATTCGAAGCAAATACAACATTCGGAACCGGAACCAGCCTGGAACCGCCTCTGACCGGTTTCCAACCCGAATTCACATATCTCAGAACCAGAACCGGCGGAACCGGAACCGTGGCCACCATTAACAAACATCAAACACTTTTTTTTCTCTTCCCGGTACTGATCTACGCAACCAAATCAATTATATGAAAAATAATTTCCTTTTTTTTTAGAAAAAAATCTAATAACTCTTAGAAAAGTGGGGAGGAGATTGTGTGACGGAAAGTATATCTCTCGTGCACGGATTCTTTTTTTCATTTAGTTATTTTATATAGTAGGGAAAAGATCACGGTATTAAATGTTCATACCAAAGTATTTTACTGTTCTTTATTTGTTGTTTTAAATGTGTCCAACATCTCATGATCAATATCACTTTCTTTTAAAAAATACTATAATACAATTATTTTATCCTTTTTCAATGATACCTACCATAATATTTAATAATATACTTGTTCATAAAATAAGTCACTAATAATATAATTTTTTTACATGACTTTATTCATATATACATATGCTTATTAAATAATATTTATTTAATTTGATAATATTTGTCAATTATGGATACATGCACAAAAATTGAGCATATATCAACTCAAATATATATTGAGCTTATTAAAAAAAGTTGAATTAATACAAAAACATTAAGTTAAATATTCATAATATTGTAAAAAAATTTGAATATACATGGTTATTGTATAATCATTTTTTTAACTAATCATATTTGTTGTTTATACATATATGTTAAAAATAGAGCACAAATCAATTCAAAGTTACATGTATTAATCAATTGAATAAAATTTAATAAAATTTTGCTTATATAAAAAAATAGTGTAAGATTTATATTTTTAAAGTTGACAAAGTGACGTGTAATAAATTTAAAATATTGAACGTAAAAATACCAGTCTTTAGGTTATAAGGTATTGCGCACACATAAAAATCGAATGTTAATGAATACGTAGACTGACTCCAACAAATTCAATTTATTTTTTTCAAACGTTAATAACCTTATGACATATCAATTGATTAAGCTGTTTAATCTGAAAAATGCTAATATAATATTCTTATATACAATGATTCGATATGAACAATAAAAATAAGAAGATATATAATAATTAGTGTTATATATTTTATAATGGTGATGAAAACGATCGTAGAAGGTTATGTAATGTTAATAATCATAAGTAAAATCGTTTATAAATTATTATGGAACCCTTAACTTCAAAAAATAATACCATACACCATACACCCTAAAAACACCATAAAAATCTAAAAAACGCTGAATGCATTTCTAGGGTTTGTAGCGAGTCAATGATGACATTATAACAACTACTTTCCTCAACGATTATATAAGGCTGTGTACATGCATGTTTCTAAACATAAGTGGAAACATTTATAAATTATCGTGAATACGTAAAAACCAAAGTTACATTAATTCCTAAAATTGACTCCAACAACTCAATTTATCGTTTCCAGATGTTTATAGCCTTCACGTTTATCAATCAGTCAAGCTCTATAAACTAATAATGGTAAGATAATATTCATATGAACAATTATTCGACAAGAATAGTCAAAAGAAAAGATATATAACAGTTAGTGCCCTTTTTCTATTATAGTGATGAAAACGATTACATTAGGCTATTTACATGTCTCTAATCATCAGTAAAAATGTTTATAAATTATCGTGGATACGTAAAAAAACAAGTATAATAAATACGTAAAATCGACTCCAACAACTCAGTTTATCGTTTCCAAACGTTTATAGGCTTCACATTTACTATCAATCAGTCTGACTTTATAAATTGATAAATACTATGAAAATATTCTTATATACTATTATTCGACCAAAACAACCAAATTATCAACATTATCTTACTTTATAATTTTTATTGCCCTTTTAAACAAATGTTATTAGATCATAAGACTTAAAAGAATAATAAAAAGTGACAAGTTTTAGTTAAAAACACTATAAATGTACTAAATCTAATATGTTATATATATATAATGTATTGGTAATCATTTACTATAACACAATGATTATCTTAGCCACAATTGAAGAAGTCATACACTAAAAAAAAACAAAGTTGAAGAAGTAATAAAACAAGGCAAATTCTTGGCTAAAGGTGAATGTAGCCAAGTTGGCTACATCTGAGGACATTTTAGTCAAATTAAAATTAAAAATATTTTTATAACAGGGTATTTTTGTAATTAATGAAGTATAGTGGGACAAAACAGGAAAAAAACGCATATGAAGGCGCGCGCGGTAATTTGATTCTTTTTTTCTTTTTTTTCTTTTCTTTTTATCTTTATCTCAACAATATTTTAAATGATTGTAACTTTTAATATATAAGTCCAAAATGAAAAAATATATCATTGTTCATCTAAATTCAAGCTCTTCAAAACAAGACTAGTCATGGATATATTTTGACAACTTTCATAAAATTTTATTTTTACATGTATACGGTGATTTATTAATGTGATGATGCATGTACATGTTTTAATGTGAGAATGTACATGTTTTTATGTGACGGTGTACATGTTTAAATGTGAGAATGTACATGTTCTTTGATGAACATCTATACATGTTTGTATGGCCATCTGTACATGTTTGTATGACCGTCTGTACAAGTGTTATTCCTTATATGTACAAGTTTTAATCTAAGGATGTACACATTTAATGATTCATACAGATTTATATGACTATCTATATGTTTTTAATGCGAGGATATACATGTTTTAGTGAACATTTGTATAGGTTTGTATGACCATCTGTACAAGTTTTCTTATACGTTCTATGCTCCATGCTCCATACATGTAAAAATATATATTTTTTAAAGTTGTCAAAATATATCCTATGACTGGTATTGTTTTGAAAAGCTTGAATTTAGGTGAACAATGATATAATTTTTTTTTCATTTTGGACTTATATATTAAAAGTTACAATAATTTAAAGTTTTTATGATAAAGAAAATAAAAGAAAAAAAATCTTAAAAAAATAAAAAAAGAAAAAAAATAAAAGGCAGATGCACCTCCGGTGCATCTTGAAAATTGAAAAAAAAAACGTACCTGCACGGATGTAGCCAAAGAGGCTACATACACCTGTAGCCAAGACACATTGTAAAACAATATACTCTTCTCACCACTAAAATTGGATGGTGTAGATACAGTTCGTCTCGGGCGAAGAAAATGGATCAGTCACCAAACTCCTCAGATTATACAGATTATTAATATTATTTTACTAATAGTTTGTATCTTCATTTTAAACCAATTTCAATTGTTCATAAATTAAAAGTAGACTTTAAAATGTAAAAACACATTACACTTATAGAAAATAATGAAATATCAAATTTTAGAAAAAATAGAGAATATATGAGTGATCCATTGTTCTCAAATTCTTAGCTACAACTGCATGTAGCCAGTGGCGGAGGTATGTATATTGTTGGGTGGGCCAGGCCCCCTAAATAAAAAAAAATTCAACAAAGATATATATATATATATTTATAATGATGTGGCCCCCTATTCCAGCTATATGTCGCCAGTTTTTTTTCTGGTTTGAAGTGCTAGACTACCAACTTCCAATAAAAAATGTACAGAGCTCATAATTCCTATCTAGTCTCGTTAGTTTCATTTTTTTTTCTTTTTTGTTACAGTTGCTAGCTACTGGCATAGTTAAACTTTTAGTAGGCTGTCGAGATTTAATTTTTAATAAGGAGAGTACCTTTGTTCGAGCGACAAAGTCAAAGACAACATAGTTAAACTTTTAGTATATTGAAGGAAAGTTGTGGGTTGATGCTCAATTGGGCAACTGCTATTGTCAATGCGAGTTTACTGATGGAATATAATTTATCACTTCTCTTTCTTCCAGTCGCCATAGTCATCTACTCATCTTCCATATCATTCCAGACTGCTCCAGTCGCCAGTTGGTAAGTAGCCAGGCCCAACGTTGTTTTTAGTTGTCAATATAGCAATACATGACTATGTTTTTTATGTAGATTTTTGGGTATTTTCTTTTTTATGGAGTCTCTGTTCTTAAGAATTTGAGAGATCTTTTTAATTGAAAATGATGATGGGTGGTGTCATAAAGAAGAAAGAATTTGAGCTTGTAAATTTTGTTGTTCTTGTTCTCGTTATCAAAAAAAAAAACTTGTGTTGTTGGTGTATTAGTGATTGAATTGGTTAGTGAACTTTTTGGTGTATTAGTGTATGAGTCAGTCTTTTTGTTCATGAGTCAGTCTTTTTTGTTATCTCTATGAATTTTTTATTTGATTATTGTATAACAATATAAGTAACGTTGTCTATGTTTTTGTGATTTTCAGATAAGTCATGGACAAAGTAAAAATAATTGATTCATTTTTAAGCCAAAGAGATCTCTTGAAAGTGATAGTCACGCACAAGATGTGATGATGAGCCAATTGAAAAATACTCCTCAAGGCCAATCAATTCGTAGGGAAGAACCACCTCTAAGTATCCTCGACTTCAAAATTCAGAGACACCAAGGTTTGATAAATTCATATTAATTCATTGATTCGTGATCCAGGCACTCGACCATCAATTTGGGACTATCCTAGTGACCAGCGTGATGCAATAAGACGGACATATATAAATCTCGGTCCTTATCAACTTCATAAATCAAATTACCCATTTACGGGTGATCGACATCGGCGTAGGTTTCAAGCAAGTTGGTTCAAAAGTTTTTTTGGTTTAGAGTATTCTGAGAGCAAAGATGCTGCATTTTGTCTTCCTTGTTATTTGTTTGACAAGAAGCCTAGTGAAGGAAGTGGGTCAGACACATTTACTTTAAAGGGATTCAATAATTGGAAAAAGGTGAATGATGGAAAGCATTGTGCTTTTGTCCACCATGAAGGTAAGAACTCTAATTCTGCACATCAATATTCTGTGAGTTGCTATGAGAATTTGAAGAATCAGTTGGGTCATTTGGAGACTATGATACAAGCAGACATCTCAACAGATTACGAATAATAGATTGCGCTTGAAAACTTCCATTAAGGCAATCAAGTGGCTCACATTTCAAGTATGTGCATTTAGAGGGCATGATGAACGGTCTAGCTCAAAAATCAAGGGAATTTTCTTGAATTGATCAAACTTCTTTCATCTTACAACAAGAGCGTCAGTGATGTTGTGTTAGAGAATGCTCCAAAAATGCAAAGTACACATCACCGGATATCCAAAAAGAGATCTTATGTGTTCTTTCTTCAAATGTACAAAAGCAGTCCGAGATGAGATTGGGAATGCAAAGTTCTACTTGATAGTTGATGAATCTCGAGATGAGTCAAAGAAAGAACAAATGGCCATTGTTTTAAGGTTTGTTGATCAACATGGATATGTCAGGGAAAGACTTTTAGACTTAGTTCATGTCAAAGACACATCTGCCTTGACTTTAAAAAATGAAATCTTGTCATGTTTGTCTTATCATATGCTTGATGTTCAAGATCTTCGAGGCCAAGGTTATGATGGCGCGAGTAATATGTGTGGAGAGTGGAATGGTTTGCAAGCTTTATTTTTGAAAGAGTGTCTTTATGCTTACTATGTACATTGTTTGGCCCATCAACTACAGTTGGCTCTGGTAGCAGCATCTAAGGAGGTCTCTGAGGTACATACCTTTTTCATAAACTTAAACTTCATTGTTAATGTCACTGGATCATCTTGCAAGCAGAATGATCAACTGAAAGATGCTCAACTAGCTGAAATTTCACATCTTACTGAAGTTGATGAGCTTTCAAGTGGAAAAAGTGCACATCAAATCAGATCTTTGCAAAAACCAGGAGATACAAGATGGAGTTCTCATTTCAAATCAATATGTAGCTTGATGAAATTGTTTGGCCCGACTATTGTGGTGTTGGATGACATCAACATTAAAGGTTCAACGCCTTCTCAAAGAGGTGATGCAAGTTTTACTTTGAGACAACTACTATCATTTGATTTTGTGATTGTGATGCATGTGATGAAGGAATTAATGAGGATAACTGATATGTTGTGCCAAGCTTTGCAACTCAAGTCACAGGATATTGTTAATGCTTTGTCTCTGGTGTCTACTACAAAGGCATTAATCCAAAAATTGAGGGATGAAAAATGGGAATCATTGTTGAAAGATGTTATGTCATTTTGTGAAAGTAATGACATTCCAATCCCTGATATGAATGGAACTTACAAGGATCTCATTCGTTCGCGCCATAAGAAAGACAATGTAACCGTCGAGCATCACTATCGAGTTGGTATTTATTGCTGCTGTTGACCATCAATTGCAAGAGGTGAACTCGAGGTTTAATGAGACTGCTACTGAGCTTTTTCGCCTAAGTGTTGCTTTGGATCCAAGAAATGCATACATATCCTTCAATGTGGATGGCATAGTTAGATTGACAATAAAGTTCTATCCTTATGATTTCACTGAACAAGAAAGAATTCATCTAGCACAGGAGCTAGAACACTATGAGCTAGACGTTCACAATCACCCACACTTGAAGAATGTATGTTCAATTTTAGACTTGTGCAAGGGATTGAATGAAACTGGAAAGTCTGAAATATATCCTATGATTGACAAATTAATTCGTCTTGTTTTGACTCTTCCTGTTTCAACTGCAACAAGTGAACGAGCCTTTTCTGCGATGAAAATTGTGAAGACTAGACTTCGTAGTAGCATGTCTGATGAGTTTCTACGGAACTACCTAATTGTTTATATTGAAAGAAAGATTGTCGAGACCTTCTGTACGGATAAGATAATAGATGATTTCAACTTTGTGAAAGAGAGACGTGCACAACTTAAAGTCCATAAGGTACATTTTTTTTATTTTGTGTTCTTGTGTGCTTGCTTTGATGTGTATGCGTGCCAACATGTATCTTATTTACATATTTATTTATTTGATCATTAACAGGTGGGTTCTTGATAGATAAAGACCGTATTTCAACATTTAACTGCTCAATGTTACTCTCAGGTGAGAATTAACTTCCTTTAGGGTTATTTCGTATGCTTTTTCACCTATTATTATTTTTCATTGCATTATAGCGTTATTTCTTAGTATTTTTATCTCATCAATATGTTATGGAATATTATTTGATCAATCTTGAAATCATTAATTATATTTGCTATTGCAGGAATTGTTTTCTTGTCTGTGCGTGGAATTCCATTTTGGATGAGGTATCAATTGAAATGTTATTACTGGATGTTGTCTTTTTGATAATATACACTTATTGGTTTACAATTCACCATTCTTTGGTGATATTTTGTATTAAGATTAATCATATCATATAAAGTATAATGTGAGCTTTTATATTGTTAGACACAATCGATTTATAAAGTATGACACATATATGATATATGTAATATAATATGAACTAATGTTTTAATATTACATAAAAAAAATAAGTGGCCCCCCCAAATTCTTAATCCTGGCTCCGCCCCTGCATGTAGCTATGATAGCTACATCATAGGTAAATTTGTAATTTAAAAAGTTGGGAGGAAAATATAAGGGTAAATTTTGTAATTTAGAAAGAGATATGGGTGGGATAAAAATAGAAAAAAAGAAACATGTATGACGGACGCGCAATGTATTTTGCATTTGTTTTTTCTTTAATATAAAAACTTTAAATTGTTATAACTTTTAATATATAAGTCTAAAATGAAAAAAAATTATATCATTGTTCATCTAAATTTAAGCTCTTCAAAACAAGACCAATCATGGATATGTTTTGACAAGTTTTTTAAAAAATTATTTTTACATATATACGATGATATTTTAATGTGAAGTTGTATGTACATATTTTAATGTGAGAATGTACATGTTTTAATGTGACAATGTACATGTTCTAATGTGAGAATGTACATGTTCTAATGTGAGAATGTACATGTTCTTTAATGAACATCTGTACATGTTTTTACGGCCATCTGTACATGTTTGTATGATCGTCTGTACAAGTGTTCTTCCTTATATGTACAGGTTTTAATCTAAGGATGTACATATTTAATGATTCGTACAGGTTTATATGACTATCTATATGTTTTTAATGCGAGGATGTACATGTCTTTACGTGAGGATGTACATGTTTTAGTGAACATTTGTACAAGTTTGTATGACCATCTGTACAAGTTTTCTTATACTGTTATGCTCCATACATGTAAAAAATAATTTTTTTAAAGTTGTCAAAATATAACCATGACTGGTCTTGTTTTGAAGAGCTTGAATTTAGATGAACAATGATATAATTTTTTTTTCATTTTGGACTTATATATTAAAAGTTACAACAATTTAAAGTTTTTATAATAAAGGAAAAAAATACAAAAAAATAAAAAGGATGTACGCCGGAGGCGCCCTTGAACAAAAAAAAGAAAAGAAAAGAAGAAACAAAACGAAGTCGCGCTCGCACGCCCAGATATAGCCAACTGGCTACAGTTGGTTGTAGGCAAGACAGACTGTCTCAGAATATCACTACACTTTAAAATAAAAAAGAACAGAGGGTCTTTCCGGTTGTGAGACCAAAATAACAAAATGACATATACGTCACTATTTACATACTACCTTAATGTTAATCTAAACTAAAAATAATCCCGATTCATATTTAAAATAACTTAAATTAAAAATAGGACTTACTACCTCCGTCCCGTCATAAGTGTCCTGTTTGTTTTTTGGCACGTTTTTCCACCTCAATATTAAACATATAAGATAAAATAATTTTATAAAACTAAATTTTGTATTATATAGTTTATCATGTAAGGAATCATATGCAAAACTTAAATTTTTAAAATTAATTTATCTTATATGTTAAAAATTGAAGTCAAACGACATGTTCAAATAGTAAATAGGACGGTCAACCTGGGACGGAGGGAGTAGTATTTAAAAGTTGAACCGTACAAAAAAAACAAAAATATCAATGACTAGAATTGCATAATAAAGTGTCCATCACCGAATCTTGCCGGCTGTGTAGAACTTAGGCCGCGTTCGTTCATCATCGGCAGAATTTGCTGTTGATTAATGTCACATTAATCTATAAGGAAAAAACCTAGATTAAGGTCTATCTCAAGGTTGGGCCGTTCTTTCACAAGCTTGAATTTCAGAAGGCTTGTACTGGACAAAAATACTAGAATACCCCTTGATTGGACGTCCGCTGTGCATGCCATTTCATATACTTTCGTACATTCACTTCACTCACTCAACCATCGATGCCGGGTTACTCACGTACGGGAGAAGAGAGAAGAAAATGGGCCTACGAAGAAAATTTGAGAAAAAGTGAAGGATAACATTGTCTTTCTTGTTTATCCAAAATCACATTATTTTCCAAACGCAGGTTTTATAACCTTTTTCTTTACAGTCTGTCTTGGCTACATGTCACTGTAGCCACCTCTGGCTACATACATGCGATTTTTTTTTTTTATGAATGACGCCGGCGCTACACAATATATGAGTACGGGCGCATCTTAATTTTTTTTTTTTGCAAAGCGCCCCCGCGTCTTGCTTTGTTTTTTGTTTTTTTTATCACAAAAATTTTAAATTATTGTAACTTTTAATATATAAGTCCAAAATGAAAAAAACTTATATCATTGTTTACCTAAATTTAAGCTCTTCAAAACAAGACCAGTCATTGATATATTTTGATAACTTAAAAAAAATTATTTTTACATGTATGGAACACAGAACGTAAAAAAAAAACTTGTACATATGGTCATACAAACCTGTACATATGTTCACTAAAACATGTACATCCTCACGTAAAAACATGTACATCCTCACATTAAAAACATATAGATAGTCATATAAATCTGTACGAATCATTAAATTAAAACATGTACATATAAGGAAGAACACTTGTACAGACGGTCATACAAACATGTACAGATGTTCATTAAAACATATACATTCTCATAATTGAAAATGTACATTCTCACATTTGAACATGTACATCGTCACATTAAAACATGTACATTCTCACATTAAAATATGTACATTCTTACATTAACGTATATAATGGCTTTCAAATAGATGACCCTAACCCCATACACCCTAAAACCCACCATAGGAAAGCTAAAAAACATCGAAAGCATTTTTAGGGTTTATAGTGGCAGACCCTAAACCCGCGACCACAAACCCTATAAACCTGTCAAGTTAGTTGCTACAATGTAAAGTATAGAACGGTTTCCAAATAGATTACCCTACCCCAAAACACCCCAAACCACCCTAGGATAGCTAAAACGTCGAAGGCATTTTAGGGTTTGTAGTGGCGGGTAGACCCTAAACCCGCTACCACAAACCCTAAAAACCTGTCGAGTTAGTTGCTACAATATAAAGTACGAAACAAATTCCAAATAGATTACCCTACCCCCCAAAACCCCCCAACCCCACCCTAGGATAGCTAAAAAACGTCGAAGGCATTTTTAAGGTTTGTAGTGGCGGATTTAGGGTCGTTAAACCCGCTACCACAAACCCTAAAAATCTGTCGAGTTAATGCGATGATGTACAAGTTTTTACGTGTAGATGTACATGTTTTAATGAACATTTGTACAGGTTTGTATGACTATCGATACAAGTTATTTTTTTACGTTCTGTGTTCCATACATGTAAAAATAATTTTTTTAAAGTTGTCAAATATATCAATGTCTGGTGTTGTTTTGAAGAGCTTGAATTTAGGTGAATAATGATATAACTTTTTTTCATTTTGGATCTATATATTAAAAGTTACAATAAGTTTTAGATTTTTGATAAAGTAAACAAAATAAAAAATCTTGAAAAAGAAAAAAAGGAAAAAAGAAAAAAAAGAAATGCGGCGCATAAAAGAGTTGAAAAAAAAAAATTCACACTCAGGCTGCTCTCCATCCGCGCGCAACTCCCTCTTTGGTATGTAGCCATCTACATACATTTAGTTGTTGCAAGATTCTGCCTTTTCTTTAAGCTCTGGTCGGAACGAATCGTGCCAGAAAAACCACCACTATTCGCGCGTCCACACATCATCCTTCCCAAGTGATTAATGTCATTAAAGTTAGGAAAATTACAGTGCCCACCCGAGGTTTTGGGGTTTTACACTGCCCACCCACGAACTTTGAAAAATTAACACTGCCCACCCATCAAATTATATTCTTTTTACTTCCGTCACCATTTTACCACACTTCCGTCATTTAGTATAGTTGACCGTCAACTGATGTTGACCAAACAACTATATCCATTTCTTATTTCCCCCTCCCTCCGTTCCTTTCACCATTTTCACTTCGACACTCTTCGAATCCTTACTGTCGACATCTTCATTGTGCAATCGGGGAAATTGATCACGCCCACCTAACTTTATTCTTCTTTCTCGCGGTTGTTCTCTCTGTTCTCGCGAATGTGCTCGGGGTTTCTGTTTCTTGGTCAAGACTATTCTCTCTTGCTCTTGATTTCTCATTTCTGTTTATTGCTCATGGATTAAACCGCGCTGGTGCGTACGCCCTGTGCTAGAAATTCTTGTTTTCTGGGTTATATGGTAAACTATTGGAGCATAGTTTGCCACTTTTATGTTCGAATCTCTCCAATTCGTGTGGCTCTGTTGTAACCTAGGGTTCGACTGGTTTATGCATTTCTACTGATGGAATGTTCGGGCTGATTTTTTGGGACGGATTTCCCCAATTCACTAGCCCCATTTCAGTTTTGGTTTGACTCTAGATTCTTAGCGTGAGAATTCGTAATGACATTTGCTGGCTCTGTTTTCTAAGTTTTGGGGTTTAATTCCCCAATTACTCCCGTCCCTTGTTGGCTACGTCTACTGCTGCTTCTGGTTTGAGTTGTTGGTTTTGCAGTTTTGATGAGTGTTGATGATATGTTATGTCAATGGCCTGTTTGTTTTGAATTGGGAATGAATATCAATGTTTGTTGATGTGTTGAAGCGGTCTCTTCTTATTAAATTGCTCCGCTTATTAGCGTTGAAGTTGGCATATAAGCTGGTTGCTCCACATGTTTACTTGCACATTGATTACAATTTCCAATTCACATGCTATGATGAAGGCCATAAGGACCTACTGAGACAATTTGGTTTTGTAAATGTTGTGCTTGCATTTACTGGTTGTGGTCTGCTCTGTTGCAGATTCTGATGGTTGTTGATGATCTGTTATCAATGGCCTGTTTTAAACTGGGAATGAATATCAATGTTTGTTGATGTGTTGAAGCGGTCTCTTATATAATTGCTCCGCTTATTAGCGTTTGGTGGCATATAAGCTGGTTGCTCCACATGTTTACTTGCACATGATTACAATTTCCAATTCACATGCTATGATGAAGGCCATAAGGATCTACTGAGCAATTTGGTTTTGTAAATGTTGTGCTTGCATTTACTGGTTGTGGTCTGCTCTGTTGCAGATTCTGATGGTTGTTGATGATCTGTTCTATCAATGCAAGCATTGCTGTTCAAACTAAGTTCAATCAGTTTAAATATGAACTCTGCTGTTGTGACCAGATTAGAGTGTGTTGGAGAAAGTTTGGGATGAGCTCAAGAGTATGAATGAAGCTTTTGGGTTTAAGCAGAGATGGGAAATGCAAAGAGCTGCTTCAAAGAAAATCTGAGAAACTTGAGGGACAATAATACAAATGATGTTTTTATCTTATATTGTAATCACATTTGGAGTAATTTTTACCGCAATGAATAATTATCCTAGGCAAATACTACGTACTTTGGTAGCATTAATGTGTATCAAAAACAGAAGCTGGTCTTCATTTGTATTGTAAATATTTATGGCATTGACTATGTTATCATCAGTGAAGTTCTTAAAAAGCAGCAAGATATATAGTTCAAACCTGCACTTCAACTGATTTAAGGATCTATTGACAAAGCAGAAGAAAACCTCTCCATTGAACTGTTGCAGTATATTTAAAAGCAGCAGTGACTACTGCACTAATTCGCAATAAAAACTTCAGTAAACTGCACAAATAAATTGTAATAAACTGCACAGATGCAAAATTTGATAAACTACGTGTAAAACAACAGCAAGAGATAGTAGCTGTTGCAATGATATAGTAACAAAACAAGTAAAACAAGATTGGATGTAGTGATGCATCAAAGAGTAGCATATGTTTCAACACATTTTCAGCATATATACCCCACAAAACATCAACAAAACTGTGCACTATATTCCTCCAGGACATCCAAAAAAGCGATCACTATTTTCCTCCAACACAACAAAATGACAAACTATACTCATCCCAGAACATCCAGAAAAGCAGATCGCTACACCCCCAAAACAACCAAAAGCTGATAAATATATCCCCCCCAGATTGTGTTTCTCTTTCACTACACACTCTTCTTCATCAGTAGAGTATTGCTTCCAATTATCATCATCATCGAAAGGATCAACACCATCTGAAATGCTACAGTCGGTATCCATCATGTTTTCATCATTCATATGGCCCATGAATCGTCCGAATAGGTAGAACCATTATCATCACCAGTGAATTCTTTTTAACAGTTCTCCTGCACATAACTGAATCACCAGTGGGAAATTAGCCATAGACAGTAGATGCAAATAATTACAAAACAATAATAAGAGAACTAGAACAAAAACCAAGCAAAACAACCGATATAAAAACCAGACAACAATAAATTTAGGAAAAAAATCTTACGCTAACCAATCAAGTAAACATACACTAAAATTAGAACCCAATAATTCTCACGCTAGCAACACAGCATTAAATAAGAGGCCGCTTCAACACATCAACAAACATTGATATTCATTCCCAGTTAAAAGGCCATTGATAGAACAGATCATCAACAACCATCAAAATCTGCAACAACCAACAACTCAACCAGAAGCAGCAGTAGACGTAGCCAACAAGGACGGAGTAATCAGCCCGAACAATTCCATCAGTAGAAATGCATAACCAGTCGAACCCTAGGTACACAGAGCCACACGAATGGAGAGATTCGAACATAAACCAGCGGCAAACTAGCTCCAATAGTTTTACCATAAACCCAGAAAACAAGATTTCTAGCACAGAAGGCTACGCACCAGCGCGGTTTAATCCCGAGCAATAAAACAGAAATGAGAAATCAAGAGCAAGAGAGAATAGTCTTGACCAAGAAACAAAACCGCCACACGCGAGCAACAGAGAGAACAACCGCGAGAAAGAGATATCATTAGACGGGCGTGATCAATTTCCCTGATTGCACAATGAAGAGTGTCGAAGTGAAAATGTGATGAAAGGAACGGAGGGAGGGGAAAATAAGAAATGGATATAGTTTTGGTCAACATAAGTTGACGGTCAACTATACTAAGATGAACGGAAGTGTGGTAAAGGTGACGGAAGTAAAAAGAATATAAGTTGATGGGTTGCAGTGTTAATTTTCAAAGTTCGTGGTGGGCAGTGTAAAACCCAAAACCTCGGGGTAATGTTACAACCGAACGGACCCTTTAGTTATAAATTTGGCGGTAGCGGTTGGTACCTCGGGGTTTTAGCTCGCCGAAGTAGCACCCCAGTACGCAACGTCTCCACCCTGTAGCCATCAGTTCACCGAGTTCGAGTCAAAGAAATTATCTTTCGAGCTTTTCTCCGTTTCCAATTTTGGTTTGCAGTCACTGTTCTTTATTCCTTTCAACCGTATCCTCAAAATTCGATTAAAGATCTGTACTGTTCATTTCCCCTGGCGTCTGGAACTGGCTAGATTGCGTATGTTCGCCCGCCTGCCTTGAAATGAAACAGTTGCTGGATCGCAATGGCGCTGCGGACATTTTGTTCTCGCTGTTATAAACTCTCCTTAGAATCGAATATAGGGTTAGGGTGGTTTCTTAGGCGCAGCTACTCGTCGCAAGCAAAGAGCAACAGCTTCGCTGCTCTATGGGGAATGGCGACTTCGGGGAGGTTGGGCCTTGGCACTTGAGTCCCATGGAGGGGGTTGTTTGTTCTGCTCTCGCCAGGACAACCTTCGCTCCATCGCATGTGGCGGCGCTCACACTCTTTTCCTCACAGGTCGCAATTTGCTGTTGCTTGATTCACCTCTTATTTTGAGCTGGCTCTTAATGTGCTTGGTGATCAGTTATGGATCACCCTTGTTCATGTTTCGTGATCACACTCTTTTTTCGCTACTCGATATGTTATAGTATCAGGATCTGCATGTGATGTGATGGATTTTAGAATTGGCTTGGAGTACTCATTTGCTCGTTCTAGACGAAGTCAATAGACGCTATGACTTAGAGTGCTAACAATTCTCTCTGCGTTCCGAAATCATGCTCAATTAATTTTGGTTCTCGTCGTTATCCATATACCTGGCGTGTAGGCACTAGCTGATTTGTTCAGTAAATTGAACGATGGGACAGTGCCGGACACTGGGACGGTCCTTCGGTGGAGCGCTAGTTTATGATACCCTGTCTTTTCACAGTATCTTATGATAGTACTCATCTATTTTACTTCATGATCTGCATATAATAAATCTTGAGAGGTTGGCTATTTTCTGTCATGTTAGTTGCCATTAATCAATATGAAGTTTCTGCTTTTCTTGAAGTTTGGTCTACTTTCTGCACTTACAATCTGGACAAGTTTATGCATCTGGATTAATGATTCTGGACAACTTGGTGTTTCGATGAGAAGCCCTATGCATTTAGGTAAGGTTTCCCATCTTTATCTCTGTTTCTTGCGTCTTGTGTAATATCCTAACCTCATGTAGAGTCCGCTGTATCCTCGGATAGATCAGGCGGGGACAGAAAAAGTTTGGCAAGCTGCAGTTGCAATCCTTGTCTTGTTGATAGCTCTTTTCTGTGTAAATAAACGCTATAATGGTTTATTCCTAAAAAGTTGTATTACTGGTTTAAATCCTCCCAGGGGGTGAATAAAGAACTCTCTTAGTTAACTGGTCTTGTCCCATGCAGTGGACGGAGCTACATACATTTTTTATTTCCTTGGATAACATCTGAATTTATTTGCTGCAGGATCCTGTGGGAATTTCTGCTCTTCCCAAGGAAATAAACAAATTCGCTGGTTATAGCCACTCTTTGCTATAACGGTAGCAGTTTATGCTGACTCATAGTGTAATGAATGTATGTTGATGTGGTTTTGTTTTGCTTTGCAGTGTGGGGAAGCGTGACATGGTGGGGAAAAAACTCCTCTGGACAACTTGGGCCTTGCAAAAAAATACCTTGCGCAGATTGTTCTCTTTCATTATATCGTTTTAATTAGTAGTGCGTCATTCCACCTATAACATAGGATTTCCTCTCCCTTAATTACCTTAAAATGTGACCTATCATTAATCCCGTTCCATCTGTCAGCTCTCTTTTTCACTTCTCTATTAAGTCCTGTTCTTTCTCTTGATCCGTCTAGTTCCTTCCTTTTCAACTTCTCGACTGCTTTCTTTCCTTCTTTACCTATGTCATTAAATTAGTTTAGTACATACATATATCCTGTCTTGTTGGAAGACAAGTAATTCAGTCATCTCATACTCTGTAAAGAACACTTGATGTATTATAACACTATGACCGAATATTCTTCCGGTTTTTTATTAATTTCAGCGACTATTATCTCCGTGATCTCAATTCACATTCACATGATATAGATAGGATTTGCTCGACTCCCTCATTATTTTGCCGGTTATTATTGTTCTGTTCCAGGTAGAGTTGTAATGGTGCTGTAGTAATTAAATTTGAAGTTGCAGGTGAAGTGCTTGACTAAGCAATCAAACGGGGTGTGATCCTCCCCACATTCACTCTTTAGATTATCCGGTATGATCTTGGCTTGAAACTTGGGGGAAACTGGATTTCAAATCTGGAAACAAACTATTTTTTCCCGCTGACTGCCAAAGAATACAGGCCTTGTGGTAGCTTGAGAAACCACGATGAGACTAGGTTTCGAGTTGTGATAGATGTAATAACTGGGTGATGTCCTGGATCTGCTGCTTAGAAGGATAGTTAGTAGAGTATCATATACCACAACGTGCTCGTACAATTGGCAAAGCTTATGCTTTTGGTTTGATCAAATTAATGGAACTAAGAGGTTTAACTTGAAAGAGCTTGTTCCATCTCTCAAGTGCTGACAGTCTTAAAAAATTACTTCACAAAAATTAAAAAGGTATATGATGAACTTGGAGTTGCTATCAATGTCGATCTTTGAACTTGCAGCAAGTAATAATACACTGGGTAAGATCAACAAGGTTGTGTAAGAAGAGATTATTTGACTTTCTCACGGGTTGAATGAATCTGATGATGTCTCCTTGAGAGCTCCTGTATTTTGATAGTTCATTCAAACGGAAAACCGAGTGAAATGTTATGTGTTTCTTAAGCTTAAATATACTGCTTTTTCTGGTGATCTTGTGATGAGAGTGGAATTGGGGTCTTGGGCTAAAAGCAGTTGGGCCATTAGACAAGTAAGAAAGTATTTAAGCTCCCGTACGGTCCTATGATGGGGCATACTAATAAAGAAATTTAAGCAATCTTAATAAGGATGGTGAGAAGGGTGGAAGGGTGAGAGAGCGGACTAGTTGCTGGAAATGTGACCAAACCCCGGAGCATGACACTCCATTACCAGCACCAAAGCCTAGAAGCTGGATGACCGACGGAATCGGAAGCACACGGAAGTGAACGACCCAGACCTTGGACGAATCCTTCTCGTCAGGTCGGAGGGGGTTGTCAACCCGCTGATCACGCCTCTCGTAGAGGGAGCAGCATTGGGACTGAGCCTATAGCCTTGGAGGGGAAGCTGGAAGAGGTCGCGGTCAAGAAACCCAAACAGATACAGAAGACAATACAATCAACCATTAAAGAGGTGGAGAAGACAACTGTCAACAAATCGATGATGGAACCGGTAATGGCCAGAGTTGTTCAAGTATGAAGGAAGGGAAGAAGAAATAAGAGAAGAACAAGGAAGACGGATAAAAGAGAGAAGGCGAGACCACCATGTGAGGTATTGTCAACACTCTTGTTTAGATAAGAAAATGGTAGAATTGGACAAGAGTAGAAGGTAGGGAAAGATCAAAAAGGAAGAAGGGTAAGAAGAGAAAATGGATGAAAGAAAAGAAAAGAAAAAGAGAAAGAAAAATAGAAAGGGCTCAAGTACCATGGCCGGCGGCCGAAAGATGATGGTGGTCGCTTTTAGCAGGAGGGTGGAGGTAGGAGAGGTTCCACTCAATTCGATGTGCTTGCTATACACTCAAAGACATGCACCATTCATTCCATTGGCTGTAAGTTGGAGCGGGGTGAAGAAGGCAAGAGTCGGGGTGGACAGAACGACGAAGGTTGTCGGCTAAAATGACAGATTTGAGAAGATGGGACATGAATTCATTCTCCACACTCAACGTTGGATTCTGGTCGTGTCTTAAATGGCACAGGGGAAGCAAGAAAAGAAGGTGCATCACAGCGGGGACTTGGCAGTCCAAACCACCGTTGAAGAACTTCATAGACCTCGGAAGAGGCAGAGGCAAGGAGATGTCCAGACCACATCTTGTCCTTCATGCAGGGTTGACGAGATTTAGGATAGAGCCAAAGAAGATAAATAAGCCCAGACAAGAGACGGAGTTGACAAGAGGAGGGGGGTATATATATATCGGAGTTAGAATGGGAGCTTGGAGGTAATTGAGCAAACAAGTTGAGGAAACAAATGAGGGGTCAATATTGGAAGGCAGCGACAAATACTCCTGGAAGATGTGTTCAGTGACAGATGTTTTTAATTTTGAAGAGAGGAAATGGCAATTCAGGCCCACCCCAACAATATCTATAGTTTTGCTTTATTGTGGAATGGGTAGACGGCTAATTGGGCCCGGCCCTATAGACATACAGGTTTCAAAAGGGAAAATGGTAACCGAAAACTGATTAAGCAGGTTTCAATCAGCAACATTACTTGGGCCCTCTACCTCACCTTGTGGTCTCAGGTATGGGAGGAATCGATGCAGCACTCGGGGATTCGGCAACCGAAAAATAAAAAAGCAGATACCAAGGATTTATTCTTTACAAGTGAGGAAACAAAAAATTTTGGAAGGCCAATATTAAAACTGGAACTGAAGATGGGGTTCCTTGTGATCAAAGGAGCAAAGTTTTCTTGTTCTCTGGAGTACAGCTTCGTCAAGCTAGGGGGTGGAAAAGAGGACATCTAGAGAGCGACACTTCTGCAATCAATAGCCCTTGCACTACCTTGAGGACAAGGTGGTTGTCTACCGGGGAGGGAAGACAACGTAGGCATGACATTACAGTGATGCGACCAGACGGGAGTTGTTGGGATCCGACACTAATGCTGTCACTAAAGTCCCAAAACTAGACCAAAATATTTTGCTTTCTTTTATGCACCTCCTTGAGCACAAGGTGGTTGTTAATAGGGGAGGAATGATGAGACGGTGGGATTGGGGTCCTTGGGTTAAAAGCAGTCGGGCCATTAGACAAGTAAGAAAGTATTTAAGCTAAGGGTAGTTCAGGAATTAGCTAGTATTGCCCCTTATCCGAGGCATGTGCCTCTTGCGGCTCTCTTTTTAAGGGAAGTGAGGGCTAGGGCTGTGGGTATCGATTTTTGTGTTTTCCAATTGGCCACTCTAGTGGATAGGCGGGGTTACCCGATTTAGACAGAGCTTGCTTTGATTTGGTTATCTTTGTTTCCCTATCTCTCTTCCTCGTTTGTTCACTCCTATATTTGCTTGTAAGGTGTTGAGCCTTGGCTCTCAGATTTTCCCCATGCAAAGTTAATTTTGGAAGTTGGGTACTGCTGTTTGACTCACCTATATTTGGGTTTCTATCATCTTGCCAGAGACAACAGTCAGTTAAACGAAAACATGAAAAAAACAGTGAAGAGGAAGGTCTAGCCTCGTTTGCTCTCACTACAACAAGAATGACCACACTAAAGATCGATAGTAGTGATGTATCTATAGTAGTGCAACCTCTAGGTAGATATAGTGGCTTAAGAGTTTGTAGCTTTGCAGGTAAATTCAGTGATATAAAGCCTCCCTGTTATAGCTAAAATGCTTTGAAATACAAGGGTCATCAAGGTTTTTTTAGTAGCTAGATGGTGGGTAGATATGCGTGCCACTGATCACTTTGGGGGGGGGGGGGGGTGGAGTGTTAGTTCATTATTTGAGGAAAGAAAGAGTCACAAGTTCGTCGTTTTAACATGGCTGATAGAAAACCTCAAATGGTAGATACCGTAGGATAGATTAGTTCGAAGGAGACCCTTGCTCTTAAATATGCATTGCTTTTTCCATCTTTGCCTGAGAGATTCTTGTGCCTTGCGGGACCGTATCTTGAACCATGAGGTGTGCGTTGGATATAAGAAGGATGCACTTTATCTCCTTGATACTACAACATTGGAGAAATTCTGTCAACTGTAGGAGAGATGTTTTCAAGATGCTAGTAGAATAGCATGTGATAATTCTGTTGATGAGAAGCCTCTGCAACAGCGTTTGAAACTTGGTCATGAACCTTTTATTAAGCTTGTGGTATGTACTTGATAAAAGGATCAGATTTATTGGTTGATTTTGCCTGAGACGCTTGTTACTAAGCCAATGGGGATACACCCACCTATTCCCTAGATCTTTAATGAAGGTGAACCATGTTTTGATCTTCTTCACCTTGATGTTTGGTGCGTCAAGGTAGTTCCTTATCTTAGTTGATGAAAAAAGTAGAGCTGTTTGGGTGAAATTGATGAAGGTTAAATCTGAAGCAACCCAACACATTAGAGAGTTTGTACTGATGTTAGAATGATAATACTCTTTAGAGAGTTGAGATCATATGATCTGATAGTGCCTGTTAGTTCATGTTATCCAAAGAGGCAAATGAATTCTTCAGAACCCAGGGAATCCTTCACCCAATCTCTTATGTATATACACCTAGCAAAATGGCATAGTTGAGAGAAAACCTCGGTATCTATTTGAAACAGATTGAGGGGGAGTGGATGACATTCACCATTCAGTTTGAGGGGGAGTGTTGAATAGTCATCATTAATTCTGTTATTCATATTAGATGCAGTCTGCCTAATCTGTTTGTATTCTGTCCATTTGGATTTCCTCGTAATTAGGCAGATTATTTAAATATGTGTTTCCTACGTAGTGGGGTATTCCAACAGTCGGGAAACTGATAGAACCACCACTAAAGGCCAAGACCGTTACGGAATAACATATGCACGCAGGGTCAGGAGGGGACCAGTGCAGAATTAGTACGTATGAGAGGAGGGTATTGGTTGTATTTGTCGTTTTGCTTATTTATGTTTGGCTATTTAAGGAAAGATGGGAACAGTGTGTAGGGCGTGGAATTTGTATGCTTCTTGGCCACTCTGTGGATTTTGGCAGGCTAGGCCTGATTTCTATCCCCTTTTGGCAGGGGCCTTCCCTGAGTTTTGCTCTGCGATTACTGTTTTATCCTATAATATCAATGAGAAGTATCTTTTCTGGGCTGGGTTAATACATAAGCGTTTCTTACTGTTGGTTTCATCAAAGTGGTATCAGAGCTCTGATTCTGAATGGTCGCTACCCGAACGGAAAGAATGGAAAATTTGGAGGAGCAACAAGCGCTGAAGGGTGAAGTGGGAGAAATAAAAAATACTGTGGCAAACCTTAACTCGTCGGTGGAGGCATTGCGGCAAGACTTGCACGCCTTAGTAAGGATGATGGAGAGAAGGGAATCTTTGCACGATAGTGACTCCACCCTTACCGGCGGCGGACCGGGGAGAGGAAGAGGAGTCGACGACAAAAGTTTGCGGGTTCGGAAGATGGAACTCCCTGTGTTTGAAGGGACGGACCCGCGGGGCTGGTTATGTCGCGCAGAACGCTACTTCTCCATCTGCGGGATTCGCGATGAAGATCGTGTGCGGGCGGCGATGGTTTGCCTCGAAGGTGAAGCCCTCCACTGGTTCTCCTGGCTCGAGGACCACGTCGGGGTGTCTGACTGGGACGGGTTTAGAGAGGCTCTTGTTCTTCGCTTCAGTCCGGCGGCGGCAGGAAGCCAAATGGATCAGCTCATGGCTCTTCGATAGGAAGGATCATTGCTGGAGTACCGCCAGAATTTTGAACGGCTCTCCACCAAATTACGGTTGTCCGACGAATTGTACAAGAGTATATTCAAAGGTGGGTTGAAGCCTGAGACGGAAGTGATGTTGTTCAAACCAGAATCTCTTTCTGAAATGATGAGGGTGGCGCAGGAGATCGAAGAAAAAAATGTCACGGTTGAACGGATTTCCAGATATAGGGGAGACAAGTCCGGCGCGTCTTCCTGGCCTAACTCCAAGCCGCTGCTGCTTACTGGAGGAGGACAACGGAACGCACCGCCTGAGAAGTCGACTGGCACATCTTGGAGAGAAGGGTCGACGAGTTCATTTGGATCAAAACCGGGACTCTCGCGTGGGTCCAACCCGATCTCAACAGGGTCCAGCGTGTCTACTGGGGCAAGTTCGTCAGTGGGCCTGAGGACCCAAGAGGAGCAAAGGAGACGGGCCTTGGGCCTCTGCTACGGTTGTGGGGTCAAATGGTACCCAGGCCACAAATGTAAGAGCACCGGCCTGAGACTGCTATCGTTGGAGGAAGAGGAACCGGAAATGGGTGTTGACCCATAACCGCTAGAAAGTGAAACAGAATTAAAGGAAATAGAGGATAATTCACAACCTTCATTGTCGCAACTCTCACTGCTTGGAATTTCTGCCAAAAGGTCGATGAAACTCATGAGGCTGTTTAATGGGGTGAAGGCGCTAATACTGGTCGACAGTGGCACAACCCACAACTTTGTAGCCTTGCAGTCGGTGGATAGGCTAGGGTTTCCGATCGACGGCAACACCTCCTTCGGTGTTCTGGTGGGGGACGGCGAATGTATCAAGGGTCAAGGCATTTGCAGGCAAATAGAGTTCTCCATACAGGAAGGTCAGTTTGTACAAAATTTCCTTCCCTTTAAGCTGTTCGGTGTCGACATTATTTTGGGCATGGAATGGTTGCAATCTCTGGGTGACACGAAGACAAATTGGGTACTCATGACGATTCAGTTTAAGCAAGGAGACCGCTGGATAAAATTACAGGGGGACCCAACCTTATGTCAAGAGGCGGTTTCTCTGAAGACATTGAATCACACCCTGCAGGAATAAGGGGCCGGGCTTCTGGTGACTCTCGAATCCCACGGGAACGAGACAGAAGGTTCGTACAGCGATGAGATTATTCAGTGGCTGTTGACTCACTACGGGGAGGTGTTCTTAGAGGTGCCCTTCTTCCCACCAGCCAGATTTCTAGACCACGCAATACCAACGAAAGCAGACGCCAGCCCCCAAACTCCAGGCCATACCGGTATCCATACTACCAGAAGGAGGAGATCGAACACATTGTCAGAGAGCTGCTTGCTACTGGACTGATTCGCCCCAGCAACAGTCCGTATTCAAGCCTGGTATTACTGGTCAGAAAGAAGAATGGCGAATGGCGTTTTTGTGTGGATTACCGGGCCTTGAACGAGACCACAATCCCGGATAAATTTCCAATACCGGTGATATAGGAGCTACCGGATGAACTGCACGGGGCTACCATTTTCTCCAAGCTGGATTTGAAATCTGGATACCACCAGATTAGAGTCCGTGAAGAAGATGTTCCCAAAACCGCCTTCCGCACCCATGAAGGCCACTACGAATTCTTGGTTATGCCATTCGGGCTGCGCAACGCACCGGCGACATTCCAAGCTGTAATGAATGAGGTATTCAAACCCTTCCTGGGAAAATTTGTTTTGGTGTTCTTTGATGATATTTTGGTATACAGTCGGGATATGGAGGAGCATTATAGGCACTTGGAAGCTGTTCTGCAACTCTTACAGCAGAACAACTTGGTTGCTAATTTAAAAAAGTGCCAGTTTGGGAAGGCACAGCTTGAATATCTCGGTCATGTGATTTCTGAGCAAGGGGTTGCTGCTGATCCAGAAAAAATACGGTTTATGGTGAACTGGGCAGCGCCCAAAACAGTGAAGGAATTGAGAGGATTTTTGGGGCTCACTGGTTATTATAGGAGGTTCGTGCAAGGGTATGGCACCATTGCTGCCCCACTCACCAATCTGCTCAAGAAAGATGGATTCCATTGGAACGAAGCTGCGCAGAGACGCATTTCGATGAACTGAAACACCGGCTGACAACAGTTCCTGTGTTGGCGATGCCAGATTTTTCTAAGACATTCATCATCGAAACTGATGCTTCCGGTAAGGGGCTGGGTGCTGTACTGATGCAAGGAGGGAGGCCGATAGCTTATTTAAGCCAAGCTCTTGGTCCAAGGGCCCAGCTGAAGTCGACCTACGAGAAAGAGTTAATGGCGGTGGTTTTCGCCACTACTAAATGGCGCCACTATCTGCTGGGCAGACACTTTATTATCCGCACCGACCAGCGCAGTTTGAAGCACTTATGGTTGCAACGACTTCTCACCGAAAGTCAGCACAAATGGGCCCTCAAACTCATGGGGTTCGACTTTGAAATTCAGTACAAACCCGGGAGGGAGAACAAAGCAGCGGACGCACTTTCAAGGGTGGAACCGCAGCATCAGCAGTTATGGGCTTTTTCGGTGGTAGATTATGGAGGGTGGTCTGCATTAGAGGCAGAAATTTCCGCAGATTTAGAACTGAAGAAGATCATCCAGCAGATTGTTATTGAGCCCAGTGCCTACCCGGATTTCGACCTGTCCAATGGGAAGCTATTTTACAGAGGGCGTTTGGTAATTCCAAAGCATTCAGCTTTAATACCAGCACTCCTGCAAGAATTCCATAGCTCCCTGACTGGTGGGCATTCAGGTTTCCTTCGCACCTATAAGCGGATCAGCAGCGCCTTCTATTGGGAAGGAATGAGGAAACAAATCAAGGAGTTCGTTGCAGCCTGCACTATTTGCCAACAAGTGAAGTACAGCTCAATTACCCCCGCGGGACTGCTTCAGCCCCTACCGGTTCCGGACAAGATTTGGGAAGACCTCTCTATGGACTTTATCACCGGGCTACCTAAAATCAAGGGAGTAGATACTATTATGGTGGTGGTAGACCGTCTGTCCAAATATGCTCATTTTATTGCACTGTCTAGACCATATACAGCCAAGGATGTAGCCACTTCTTTCATTCGGGAAGTAGTTAAGCATCATGGAATCCCTCGATCAATAGTATCGGATAGAGACCCAGTCTTCACCAGCAGTTTTTGGCAGGAATTATTCAAACAGTCCGGTACAAAACTCAACCTGAGCTCCGCATACCACCCTCAGTCCAACGGGCAAACAGAAGTGGTAAACAGATGCTTAGAAGACTACCTTCGGTCTTTCTCTTTCTCCCAACCCAAGCTTTGGATCCGCTGGCTGCCATGGGCAGAATTCTGGTTCAACCCCCTTCAACCGCAGCACAGGAACCACTCCGTTCAAGGCAGTATATGGCAGAGAACCACCCATTGTGCTGCGTTACAGTCCCTTAAGTTCTCCCCTGCAGGAGGTTGACAACCAGCTGACTGACCGCGACTCTATCATTGATGAACTTAAGGAACAACTCATTAAAGCCCAAGGCAGGATGAAGTACTTTGCTGACCAGCACCGAAGAGAAACGGAGTTCGCGGTGGGAGACTGGGTATATCTCAAACTCCGACCTTACAGGCTGCGCTCCTTGGGGGGGCACCGAAATGCCAAGCTCAGCCCAAGATTCTTTGGGCCATTCGAGATTGAAGCGCGCGTGGGACTGGTAGCTTATAAAATCAAACTGCCCCCTGAAGCAAAAATACACCACACCGTGCATGTTTCTCAACTAAAAAAATCAGTGACCGGGGCTGCTGTCTCCCCTACTATTCCACCAGAGCTTACTGAGGATCTGGAGTTTCTGATAACTCCAGCAGATGTCATCCAAGTACGGCAGCGTGAGGACAAGGACTGGGAGGTGCTGGTTCATTGGAAAGACTGCCCCGACTTTGAAAATTCATGGGAGCTTTACTCCACTATCGCACAGCAGTTTCCCGACTTCCACCTTGAGGACAAGGTGGCTCTTCTTTGGGGGAGGGATGATGGAACCACCACTAAAGGCCAAGACCGTTACGGAATAACATATGCACGCAGGGTCAGGAGGGGACCAGTGCAGAATTAGTACGAATGAGAGGAGGGTATTGGTTGTATTTGTCGTTTTGCTTATTTATGTTTGGCTATTTAAGGAAAGATGGGAACAGTGTGTAGGGCGTGGAATTTGTATGCTTCTTGGCCACTCTGTGGATTTTGGCAGGCTAGGCCTGATTTCTATCCCCTTTTGGCAGGGACCTTCCCCGAGTTTTGCTCTGCGATTACTGTTTTATCCTATAATATGAGAAGTATCTTTTCTGGGCTGGGTTAATACATAAGCGTTTCTTACTGTTGGTTTAATCAGAAACCCAACTGTTTCTTTCCTTTATCTTCCCTCCAGAGTCTTCTATCTCCTTGTATAAATATGTATTTGTTCTCTCAATAAGAAACACACAATTCCTCTCATTTCTCTGCAGTATGTTAATATACTTAGCACATACTCGACCAGATATAGCCTATGTTGTTAGCATCCTTAGTTTATGCATGATCCTCGAGAATCATACCTACGAGCTGCATATCGTGTATTGCATTATCTAAAAGGAGCTCCAGACAAAGGCATTTTGTTTGCTCGAGGGAAGAAATTAGATCTTCAAGCTTTTACAAATGCAAATTATGCTGGATCTTTGGTTGATTTAAGATCTACAACAGGATACTGTGTTTTTCTGGGAGGCAATCTGGTAAGTTGGTGAAGCGAAAAGTAATATGTTGTGGCTCGATCTTCGGCTAAATCAGAATTTAGAGCTTTAGCACATGGGTTGTGTGAGTTATTGTGGATCAAGATAATTTTATCTGATACTTCAGATTGAGTTGGAAACACTATAGAGCTAAGAAGTGATAACAAATCGGCCATAAACATTGCTCATGATCCTGTACAACATGACCAGATAAGTGGAGATTGACAAACATTTCATCAAGGAGAAATTGGATGAACAATAGGTTGTTGGGGGGGGGGGGGGGGTAGGGAACTGTTGGGCTTAGATTTGTCATCCTCTGTTGGCTCTCTTCTTCCATTTCTCTATTTCATTCTGTTATATCTTTCTCTCAGTCTGGTACTTCCTTTTCTTTTCTTTTCTTTGTCGGTTCTTGACCAGTTTACATTCCTTCTTTACGATGTCTGTTTCTTATTAGTTTAGTAGTATATTATAGGTGTCTTGTCACATTGGAAAAAAAGTAATTTAGTAATTTCATTCTCTGTAAAAGAACACTTTCCTTCAATAAAACTGTATGAAGGAAGAATCTTGTGTCTTCTCTCTTCTCTCTTACTAGAGCTGTCTACCAGTCCCTTCTATCTTATTTCTATACATTCACATCATCTTAGTGTCAAGCTGTGATTGTTACGAGTTAATTGAGCTGACATTTTTTTGGTTGATTTGCATTATTCTTTCATATACAGCTGCCCAAAAGGTTGTTTCTCTGCCAACCAAGGTTGAGCATCTCAATGGGATGAGGATTGATGCAGTTGCACTTGGTTCAGAGCACTCTGTCGCTGCCACTGGTATGACACCACAAAAAGAGTCGTATGTTAGTTCGGTCTTCTTTTTGACTCGTCATGTGTCTTAACTTTAGATGAAGGTGTGGCTTTGAGTTGGGGTGGCGGGCGATCTGGAAGACTAGGTCACGGCCATCAGTCAAGCATGTTAGGTTTTTTACAAAGCAGCAGGTAGTTGTGATTGTTTTGCTTCAGCTTTGCTGTTACATCTTTTTGGATGTCGTATCTGTGTTTTGGAACCTAGTTTGTATCTTCTTCCTTATGAAGTTGTTTATTATTACAACATGACATGAAGGCCTGCTATTTTCCAGTAATATAAGAAGTTCTTCCATCTTTGACTGTTTGGGATGCTTTTAGGTTTAGCTACATGAGATCAAATGGCATTTCTTTGAATGGTCCGGGTACTTATTTCGATGATCGATGAGTGATTCTTCTTTAATATGACTGCTTAAGTGTTTGCATGTTATTCTGCAGTGAATATACACCGAGGCTTATCAAATCACTTGAGCGGGTCAAGGTACCTCTGGTTGATTAGTTCTGATAACTCTGGTTGCCTTCTTAGCAGGGGCTATCATATTATATAATATATTCCTTCTGCGTTGCTGATAGGTGAAAAATGTTGCTGCTGGGTTGCTGCATTCTGCTTGTATAGATGGTAATGTGCCCTAGAAATGACTGCCGTTGAGAAAGTCTAATTCCTCAGCATTAGCTTTAACTTCTCGTGCTCCCTAATTTTCAGAAAATGGCTGTATGTTCATATTCGGGGAAAGAGCCATGGATAAACTGGTCGGTACCGCATTGTAATTGTGAAGATGCCTTTTTTTTTGTGAAATTTCTGCTTTTCCTTCAATAACTTTATTAACTATCTGTTAACTGAAGGTGTAAATCACAGGGATTTGGAAAACCGAACAATTCTACTACACCGTTGATGATGAAGGAAATACCATTTTGTGACAAAATTGCTTGTGGCGGTTATCATACATGTATCATAACATGTATATTCCTTGATCTTCTCTTTCTTTTCATGGTATCTTTTGTTATGCAGTGTAGTTTTCCAGTGGCAAATTAACATGGCCCCTTATTAGTGATGGCATTATCCAGTGGGTGACCGCTACACCCGGTCCATTCAATTTGAATGATCGGATGAAAACCTAAAATAAATAGGTAAAAACAAGTCATGGGTGAAGCGGGTTACTGGCCAGGTTGGATTCGGGTGATGATATTTTCAACCACCACCTGACCAACCATTCGTTTATCACTCGTTTCATTACCCGTTTTATAGTTTTGACCCTATAGTTCCTAAAAAAATTCGGCTAGACCTTAAAAATTTCTATGAATTACACTGGAACTTTCAAATGAATTATACCTAGACCCTAAAAGTATCTATAAATTTACAATTAAACCTTTAATATATTCCAAAGTTTATTAAAATATACAAGAAATATTTTCATCGGTTTTTCACCCGATCCACTTGGTGGATCCACCTATGGATGGCGGATGGATTGGGTGACGGGTGATAGTTAACAGGTGACGGATCAGGTTTGGGTGGAGCGATGGAATTGGGTGATGGATGCCGGTCAGTGGCGGATCCAGAAACTTTGTATTGGGGGGGCAATTTTTTTTTTTTTTGACATTGTCACTCTTTAAAACATTATGTCATTTTGTACTTTTTCAAAAATTTATAAGAACATTTAACAAATTTTCAAAAGTTTCGGGGGGCCGGTGCCCCCCGGCCCCTCCTTTGGATCCGCCACTGATGCCGGTGATATTCCACCCAACCCGAGCCCGACACGACATTCCTACTCTGATTGATGGGTAGCTAATTCTGTAAATCTATGAAACAACTTTTCTGGTCAGATGGTGTCTTTTGGTCATGCTTTTCACGTTGGTTGACAGCATGTAACATTTAAAGCGGTGTAAACAAAAGAAGTATATATACCATTGATTTTGGGAACTTATTTTTTAAAATGAAATTATGTGGCAACAGAAGATTGAGACTCTTGATACTGACTTCACTTCTCCTAAGTGATGGTCGTTGATGCAAATAAATGATCTCATCATAATTCTATCCTATAACTTAAACAGTAACTTCAGTTTTATACATCTTGCATTTACTAATATTGTTTTTACTGGGCAGCTGGTGGTGAGCTATACACATGGGGTTCTAATGAGAATGGCTGTCTCGCATTGGGTAGGAATTCTCTCCTTTTCTCTAAGATAAGCTGTAGAATCACTTCAACAAGGCTTGATTTTACATGATTTTTGTTCAATTCCTGGCTCATTAGAGTTTCTTCTGCTGCATTATGACACTATGATTTCCTGTACATGTAATATTTAAATATAGGTACACAAGGTTGTTCATTGGCCTGAGAGAGTGTTAGGTCCATTCCAAAGGAATTCCGTCACAAAGGTATGTTCTGCTTTGTAATTATTGCATTCTGTACTGCCAATTTCCCTTGGCTGATTTTAATATAGCATGAGTACATGGATGTGATATATCAGAAGTTGTACCCTTCATCTTTACTCAAGTAGAAGGCGCCATGGCCTAGACATATGTTATTTAGATCATTTTGTGAATGTTGTTGCAGGTATCTTGCGGTTGGAAACATACTGCTGCTATATCAGGTTACTCCTCTTCAACAGGGAAGTAATTTATAGTATTTCGTTTAGAAACAGGCTGTGTACAAGTATGACAAATAAGGAAGACGCTTAAGCATAATCTTAGTGTGACAGTTCTGTGTACAATATCATTTGTCAGTGATGCAGATTACCTTTATTTCAGATGATCATATATATACTTGGGGCTGGGGAGGTTCATACGGTACATTTTCCATGGATGGACACTCTTCGGCCGGACAGTTGGTTTGTGTTTAATCTAAACATTGCCATATTTTTTATGCTGTTGGTATCGGCGTCTCTGTTTCTGTATTCTGGTTCTTCAAACTGGGAAACTTCTTGGCTCATCTATTTGCTCGAAGGAATTTATTTACACTTCTGGGTTGCTTCTTTTGGGTTCTATTCTGTTATTAGAGCTGCGGGCTAATTTGTCAAATAATTGCAGGTCGGAGTCTCTATTAGGTAGTATGGGCTTACGGTTCAGTTCATAGCCCATAAACAGATTGGCCCATAATATCTTGTTTATATTAGCAATAGTCCAGTACATTAGTAGCCCTTTTACACATCAGTAAATATATGTACACAGATGTCCTTACTATAAATATGACACTACAGTGAAATCCAAGTCAGGCAAATTATTATAGAAACCCTACATATAATGGTATCAGAGCACTAGTGGCCTCCTTCTCTCTCTAATGGCGCGGTCTCTTCTTCCGGGACTGGAGGAGTTGGAAATGCATCGGGAATGAAGCTACACCACCAGTGATGTCTTCTTCCTCATGCTCCAGTACTCAATCAGTACTCTCTGCTGCTGGCAATCTAATCAAACTCGCCCCAAATAACTATTATCTCTGGGAAACCACCATCACACCCTTCCTTAAAGGTAATGATCTCTTCAAATTTATTGATGGATCACATGTGTGCCCTGCAAACAACATCAACTCTGAATTTTTGAAGTGGGCAAATCAAGATCAGCTCTTCATTTCTGTCATACATATGTCACTTACAGAACAGATTATAATCTCTGTAGTAGGCTGTAAAACATCAAAGGAATTGTGGGATGTGTTGCGAAACACATAGGCTGCACAGACTGCAGCAAACTTGGGTCATTTTCCTTGTAGCTGGTGAGTATTACTAAGAAAGGGGATGAATCCATGTCTGAGTACTACAATAGAGCTCGACATATGGTTCACTCTCTCAAGGGACTGGACATGCTGTTACAGACAGGGAGTTTCAAACCTTTCTGCTAAAAGGACTTCTATCTGAATATACCTATTTCTACTATACTAATGTCCTCAAGGAAACAACTATCTCCCTTTCAGATTCCCAGTAACCTTTTGCAATTTGAGGTGACTCTCAATGAGCATCACAGCATTGACCCACACGATCAGTGCTAATGCTACTTCACAGTCAATTCTAATTCAGATCAAAGAAGTTTTACTTCAAACAGAGGCAACTCTAATAATAACTACCGTAACAGCAGCAGGGGTAATTATCAAGGCAGGGGCACAAGAGGAAGGGGCAGAAACAACAATTACAACTTAGGCCGTGGCTCTAGTTCTTCTAATCTGTTTTTCTCTGGTCAACCAGACACCGGAGTTCAGTGTCAATTTGCACTGGAAAGGGGCATGATGCTAAGGATTGTTATCATAGATTCAACTATGTCTATCAGTCACCTCTTCCACCCTCTTTTACTGCAAACTGAGCTACTTACAATGCTTCTACTGCAAACTCAGCTACTTACAATGCTCCTACTGCTGCTCATGGTGGCTGCTTGACACGGCAGCTTCACACCACTTGTGATTTTTCAAGGCTTAATCTTGGAGCTACAAATTATTCTGGACTAGATTCTACCTCTCTTCGTGATGTTCTATGGTGCCCATCTCTCATCAGGGTATGGGTCTCATCTCTACTCCAACCAAAACATATAAGCTTAATCATATTTTTCATAGTCCTGCCCTAAATAAGCATCTTCTCTCTGTCAATCGTTTCTTCATTGACAATAATGCTTATTTGAGTTTCACCCCACTCATTTTCTATTGAAGGAATGTCAAACTCACAAGCTTCTTCTCAAAGGACCAGCTATGGATGGCATTTATGTGTTTCCTCGTCAGAATCACTCTCTTATAGCTAGTGTTGCAACTCTGTCTCCTCGAGCAAATGTGGGTGTTAAAGCTACTCCTACTATATGGCATTGGGCGCCTTGCCCATCCATCTTTTCAGACCACTAAGCATACTCTTACTAGTTTTCAGCTGCCTTTAATAAACAAACAACCCTTTCAATTTTGTTCAGCCTGCTGTGTGGGCAAAACTCATGCATTGCCTCATTTTCCTTCTACTAGTGTTTCTAAAGCTTGTTTTGATTTGCTGTTCATGGATCTTTGGAGGCCTGCCTATCTTACATCTGTTGATGGTTACAAGTACTTTTTATTGATTGTGGATAACTACTCTAAGCACATGTGACTTTTCCCTTTACATGCAAAATTCGAGGTTAAACATGTGTTTACTACATTTACTGCTCTTGTTGAAAATCATCATAATTCCAGAATTAGGGCAGTTCTAACAAATGGTGGAGGTGAGTTTGTTGCCCTAGCCTCTGTTTTCAATCAATCAAAAGGGTATTCGACATAGAATCACTTGTCCTCACTTTTATCATCACTCTCCTCGCTCAATGTTCTATGCCTCTCACACATTGGACCTATTCTTTTAACACTGTTGTGTACCTTCTCAACAGAACCCCTACACCTATTTTGGGGCAGAAATCTCCATTTTAGCTATTTTTTTGGTGAAGTTCCAGATTTCTTAAAGTCTTTGGTTGTGCAAGTTACCCGAACCTAAAACCTTACCAGCAACACAAATTAGCACCTAGATCTATTATGTGTTTTCCTTGGCTATTTCTCTCAGCACCATGGTTATCTTTGCTATGATTTATCTCATCACCGTCTCTACATTTCTAGGGATGTAGTTTTTAATGAGGAAATGTTTCCTTTTGCGTATCACAAACCCCTAACCACCTCAGATCATACTCTTCGTACATACTCTCTACTTATTCCTAACACTTCAACATCTTCCCTAGCTCTACAAGAACTTCCCACATCCCCACCCTCACCTGAAATCCCCACTTCACCCTCTCATTCATAGATAGAAACTCAATCATCTTTACCCTTTTCTCCTGAAACAAAACCAACTCCACAAGAAAACCAGTCCTATTCTCCTCCTCTTTCACCAGAAACCCACCTTCCTATGCCTCCTCCTACCCATCCTAACCCTCAAGCTCCCACACCCACATGGTCATTAGAACCAAAACCAACTCACTAAAACCATTAGTTCGCACTGATGGTACCATTCCTTACCCTTCTTATCTCACCACTCATTCTGAAACTCCTGAAAACCCTACTTTAAAACAAGCCTTTCAAAGTTCATAATGGCTTACAACTATGAAACAGGAGCTCACTGCCTTGGAAAAGAATCACACATGGGAGCTTGTTCCTTATGACTCTTCCATGAATATTCTGGGAGTAAGATGGATTTTCATAACTAAGAGGTGTAACACCCCATATGGGTAACTGTCCAACAACCTAGCTCCCAAGCCATCTTGACTTGAAAACTAGCCACTTTAAGCTCTTTGTCCTCACTTGGGCCTAAAAGTGGAAGGCCTTGTTGTAGTCAACCTATGTGTATCTTTATTAATCATTCACATTACTACTCATATCCCGATGTGGGATAGGGTATTACATACTCCCTCGCTCAAAGAACGTGACGTCCTCGCCGCAAGTCTAACACCCAAGTCCCATGGATCTTCTCGGTAGGTGTCGGTGGCTCATCCCAGCATGGTCCTGAGTCTTCTCTGATACTATTTATTATACCCCATATGGGCAACTGCCCAACAACCTAGCTCCCAAGCCATTCTGACTTGAAAACTAGCCACTTTAAGCTCTTTGTCCTCACTTGGGCTTAAAAGTGGAATGCCTTGTTGTTGTAGTCAATCCATATGTATCCTTATAAATCATTCACATTACTACTCATATCCCGATATAGGATGGGGGTATTACAAGAGGACTGCTGATGGAAAATTTGACCGACTAAAGACAAGACTTGTTGCCCTGGGTTTGACTACACAGATACTTTCAGTCCAGTTGTCAAACAGTCTACTATCAGATTGGTTTTGTCAATTTCAGTTGCCTATAATTGGCCTGTAAGGTAGATTGATGTTCAAAACGCCTTTTTACATGGTGATTTGGAAGAAAATGCTTTCACTAAACAACCCCCTGGTTTTATTAACCAGCAGTACCCTACACATGTGTGCAAACTTAAGAGGTCCCTATATGGCCTAAAGCAATCTCCGAGGGCCTGGTATGCTAAGCAAAGCAATTTTTTGCTCGATTTGGGGTTCTCTATGGCTCAATCTGATCACTCCCTATTCATTTTTAAGCAAGCTTCATATATTGTCTATGTCCTGGTTTTTGTAGACAGTATTTTATTCATTGCTCTTCTGTGTCTTACTTGATAAGTTTATCAAAGCCTTCTCTACAGCCTTTCCTATTACAGACAGTGGTGATATAAATTTCTTCTTAGGGGTTTCTTTTTCTAGAAACTCTCATGGTTTACTTCTTAGTCAGAAACAGTACATCCTAGATCTACTTTAGAAAGCAAACATGCTTACATCGAAACCTATTTCTACTCCTATGGTTTCCTCTGAAACCCTAGACACTGTTGGCCCACCACTCTTTGAAAAATCTACTGTCTACCAAAGCATAGTTGGTAGTTTGCAATATCTATCATTCACACAACCCGACATTAGTTTTTCAGTCAACAGAGTATGTCATATATGCATCGCCACGAAAACCTTGGAACGAAGTAAAGATATTAAGGTATTTGAATAGTACCAGAGATCTTGGTCTTTTCTTCGAAGCACATCATGCTGGACCTCTTCATATCTTCACGATGTTGACTGGGGAGGCAACCCTCTTGACCGACGCTCGACTTCTGGGTATCTGGTCTTCCTTGGTCCACATCCGATCTCATGGTCTTCAAAGAAGCAAGCTATCGTGTCCAGGTCCTCCACCGAGGCTGAGTACAAGTCTCTGGCTGTTGGTGCGGCGGAAGCACTGTGGCTGCAAACTCTAATCTATGAATTAGGGTTTCGTCTATCTTCTCCTCCCACTTTGCACTGCGACAACCTTGGTGCCACCTTTCTGGCTTTGAATCCCATCCCCCACAGCAGAGTGAAACATCTAGCTCTCGATTTTCATTTTGTGAGAGAATAAAAAATGACTCGCTTAATATCTCGCACCTCGCCTCATCATCTTAGTTAGCTGATTGTTTAACAAAATCCCTAAATCCTTCTTTATTTGTTAATTTTCAGTCAAAGTCCCATTAACAGGAAACTTGACCTCGAGGGGGGATATTAGGTAGTATGGTCTTAGGGTTTAGTTCTTAGCCCATATAACAGATTGACCCATAATATCTTGTTTAATTAGCAATAGTCGAGTACATGTAGTAGCCCTTTTACACATCAATAATATCTTCTATGTATACAGATGTCTTTACTATAAATATGACACTACAGTGAATACAAGTCAGGCAAATTATTATAGAAACCCTACTTATTAGTCTCTTGTCCGCATCCTGACCTGAAATGTTTTGGCAGTTTGTGGCCCAGCTCTGAAATTTATATTTTTTTTACCGAATAATGGATTTTAAAAATATATTACTCCCTTATACCCTAAAGAGATGGTGTTTTGGTTCCAAACACTGATATTAAATAGACAAAATGTAGACTATTTAATCTTTTTTTTCTTTGAAGAATTAATCATTCTTAGCTACAAGCATATCTTTGGCTACATTCAAAATGGTACAATTTGTATACTGTAAAAGTACAGGTTTTGTATGCTTATTGTACAGTTTAAGAAGTTAGTAGCTACATCTAGTAAAATTTCAGTAATATCAGAATTCAATGTATAACTTTGCATATATATCCGTACAGTTTTTTTTACTAATTGTACAGTTTTTATAGAACAAATGTATATGTATGTAGCCATCTATAGCTACATTTGGATGTAGCCAAGAAATTAGCATGAAGAATTGTATCGTAAGTGAGAGAAGAAAGATAAATGATAAATTTGGAAAGTGAATGATAAATATGGTTTGAACATGTTATATTATGAAAAAAATAGCAAATCTCATTATACTGAGAAGTCTGAAACTATGTATTGTATAGAAACTATATTACAAAAAATGCAGATTTGGGTATTGAGCGATATAAAATCCAAGATATATAACATGTATGTTCTGCATGTAAAGTTTATTAACATGTTCACGTTTACGTTAATGCCTGTCTTCTTAAAGATCTTCACTGTAAATTGAAGACTTTATTCCTTTTGACCAGGGCTTAGGGACTGATGTTGACTTCATGGAGCCAGCATTGGTCGATTTTGGGAGCAATGTGAAGGCAGTAGATGTGTCATGTGGATTTAATCATACAGGTGCAATACTGGAATTCTCATAGCTGTTATTAACCACATTTAACTATACGGAGGTCTTAGGCTGATAAAGATGAGGACATAGCTAAGGAACGCTTGCGTGGTCATCATATTATTTATGCTTCTCTGTGAAAGTTGATGAAGGCCATCTTGGTGTGTACTTCCTTTAATAAAAAGGTCTGAGAAGATAACTGTATACCTATAGTTGCGATGTGAAAATAAGCGCAGCAATAATACGTTGAACCCATGTATATCTATCTCATAAGAAAACTTGGTCATAGCTCTGTAATGTACAATAATAAAAATTGGACTTTGTTTTGTAATTGTTGGTATATCATAGAATTTTATATGTTATGTACTTTGAATCTGACATTCATTTCTCTAAATACTTTTGGATCATGTTTCATGAATCTTATATGGGCATTTTCTTTTTACCACTGTGTGCCATGTCTCCCATAGGACTTCAGTAAAATGAACCCATCACGGACACGGAGTAAAGACAACTACGCCACCCTGCTTATTTAAATTTGCTTGTTGATATTTTTGCTTACGTGCATGTTTGTTAGTTGGTACCTTTTAAATACTAATTTTTTCTTGCACCTAAAAATTAAATAATTAAATACCCTCTATTTGTTTCCTTGAAATCTGTATTGATTTTATCGATTGTCATTACATGGGCTAATTTACATTGTGGCCGTAGTGCCGTATCTTATCCCCTCTCCCTGTCGGCTCTCTGTACTCTGATCAAGAAGGTAGTAGTTTTTGTCGTAGTGCCGTATCTTATCCCCTCTCCCTGTCGGCTCTCTGTACTCTGATCAAGAAGGTAGTAGTTTTTGTCTTGTTGGGCTTTCCTTGTACGCGATGCTAAGAACATACTACAGTGTTTGCTGGAAAGAAAAACCCTTGGAATGTCACTTTGGATGGATTCCAAAGTAGTGGCTGTTCATGTTGCGAACTGGGTTAAGCTAGTTAGATTTGCACTTGTGGTGAATGGTTTTATGGGTCAGTTTCCTTTTCCCTTTGTGGGCTTTAATGGAGTTTCCTTGTCTTTTTGTTTTGGCCTAGGAAGCCCTCTTTAGTGCTACTAGTCACACCCAGCAAATTGGCCATTATAGAGGGATTAAGCTTAGCCCCAATTCTACCCTCGTCTCATTTCTTGCCTCTGGGAATACTATAACCTTTTTTTGGGAAGACCAGCCCCAACAATGTTGACTATCTGTCAACTATGCTTAATGATTTTGTTAGTGCCTTTGACCATCAAATCAGTAATCACAGGTCTAAATTCTCTCTACTCGTAGGTTGAAAGGACAAATAAAAGAGCTCACTGAGAATAAGTTAGGGGTGTGGTAGAAGTGAGTCAAGTGACCCAGTTCTCCAAATGTTGGGTCAACTCAAAGTTGGAAGGAGGAAAAATGACATATTCTAGTATCTCAATCACAAGGCCAACAAAAGAATTAAAGATTTTGAGCTCTCCCATGTGCTAGAACTATCATGATTAAGATGTTTTCCTATGCATTTTATTGTTTATATTGTCCTTGTTCAAACTTTCACCCTTGATGGGCAATTTATCCCATCTATTTTCCTTTTTGATGAGAGGAAACTAGGACAATTTGCCAATGAAGTGGTACAAGTGGAAAAATAGTGTCCTCTTCATTCTCGTGGGACTTCTTCATCAATATGGAGGTTCTTTAATATTGGTAGGCTTGTAAAACAAGTGTTGAGTTTGTTGTCTAATTCGAAGTCCTAGATGGCTAGTATAACCAAGTCATATTATTACTCAAGTTCAGTCCTTAGATAGTTATCCAAGCCTATTCGGCGGTCTTTTTTGTTTGTTCGTACTTCTAATTTTTAAGGAGATTGGTGATGGAAAAGACACCGGGGTATAGTTTGATTTGTGGATTCATATACTGTTCTTTTTTTAAATTGTATCAATCGTCTTGGGGTGAAAGACAACTTTCATGTTTTTGATCTTTTTGCTTGTAATGGATCCAGCCTCTCATTGAGGAGCTTTTACTAGGGGGTGTCAATATGGTTTTTAGCATTCTCTCTCTCTCGTGCATTTGAAACCTTGCAAGTGGAAATGATTTTGCTTTTATATGGATTGGTCTCATCGGTATCAAGTATGCTTATTATATGGTGAATTAAGGCATCCACAGTGGTTTTGAGTTTCTTAGCACAGACCTAACTGCCATGTCATCTAAAAAATATATTTATTTTTTTAAAAAACTCAATTAACTACAATAACAAAGTTTCTTAATCTTCTCTCTCTTAATGAACAACCAATAAAATATCACTATTTAGATGTGAGAGAAAATATAAAAGAGATACATATAGGTGGGTCTGTTGTGTCATAAAAAGTGGGGTTCTTAGTTAAGAACCTTGGATAAAGAAAATGAGTAGAATCCACACCATTGTAGAGTATTTTTTAATTTCTTTACCTATGTAACTGCGTCAAGAACCCCTATTGTGAATGCCCTTAGGATCTTTAGAATTGTCTTTACCTCCTCCATCCCTAAGAAAATCATATAGTAAAATCCTTGGTATTAATTCAACTTGCTAGAGGTTCATGGATGACACAGTCCTCTACAAAGCCTAGTTTGCTACTTTTATGCTTCATAAAACATTGATCACAACATCTTCCACTGTGCTAGAAAGAGAGTTAAATGGAGTGACTTGTTCGATATCACATCCTTACCGCCCACCCTAGAGGGAAGTGTTTAAGATTGGTTTGTTAGGATGACATCATATAGGAACAATCTGCATGTATTAGGAATGGACACTAGGGTATCACTCACTAGTGCAAAAATGACCTATTTCGGTGGTTGAAATTGCTCTATTCTGGCGGCTCACAATCACCGGGATAAGGGTGCAGACTTATTTCAGCGGTTTTGGTAGCAACCATTGAAATAGATCTTTTTCTTTTCTTTTATCAAGTTTTGTAGGTTTACCTATTCCGGTGGTTGTTAATAGAACAACCCGAATAGGCCTCTTATTTTAGTTTTGATTTTATAACCTTTTTTTTATAGCATCAATGTTCAATCAACTTGTAAATATTATATTTCTCATGCAATAACATAAATACATAATCCCATTTACATAATACAAGTTAAACCCATTAATTTTGTTCAGTACATTAATCCAAGCTCACATTACAAATCTCACTCTTATATGTGGTGGTAACTAGGTAATGTTCACATCACCACACCACGTTGATATTATCTAGAAGATGAAAACAACAATAAAAGAAGAAGAACAACTGAAATAATCAAACATTAGAAGGTGGTAGTGTGGGGCCGTATTCCGAATGACCAGATGTATACTTTCCATGCTGCATCTACAAATATGCCCAATAATCTTCATCACAATCCCGGGGTTTAGGTCCTAGAAGTAAGTCCTCCAGCTCTAGGTATTTGTTGGTTTACTTCTATATTTGCTTCTTCACTCTTAATCTCCATGCGAGGTTCTTCATTCTTGACCTCACTTCTACTCCTTTTTTTTCTCACTTTGGGCTCCTTCATTTTTTACTTTTCTTGGCGTAGAGGATGGTGATGAAGAACTTTGACTCTTAGCATAGCCTGTATTCCTACAGACATCCACATTCTCTAGCAAAGAACAAATGACAAAAGATAACCAACACAACTAATACATCCATATTTTGTTATTTAATATCAAGTGATTGATTAAACACTTTCAACATTTTATCAGATTAATATATAGACTATACTTGTAGCTTGTTGTAGAACAAAATTTGTAAATTAATGCGATACAAATAAGAGTCATGAAGATGATACAAGTAAGAATTCATCCTTGACTAACTTTTTAAAGAGTTAAGTTAAACTATATAAGCTCTACGAAAAAGAAAAATTATATCCCCCACCCATGAGATTGGTGAAACTACACATCCCACCATGAGGTTTCAATAATTACTTTCATGCCCATATGGTTTCCTCCGTTTTACATCCAACAACTTTTATATTTTTTGTTCGACTTAGGATATGCTTAAATGTTGTCCAAAATTGATGAAACTTTACATGGACGATGCTAAAGTGTTATTTGTGTTCCAGTATTTCAAAGTTTTTTAAGCTCATATGTGATTCGTGGGACCCAATGAAACATGTGACATGTGAACGTGTTTTCAGTGGGTCTCACATGTCACATGTGAGCTTAAAACTACATTGGATTTGACAATATATCATAATATAACACTTTAGCGTTGTCCATGTAAAGTTTCTTCAATTTTGAACAACATTTAAGCATCTCGTAAGTTAAACGAAAATTAGAATAGTTGCTGGATGTAAAATAAGAGAAACCACGTGGGTAGGAAAAGTAATTTTGAAACATCATGGGTGGGATGTATAAGTTCACCAAATGTCATGAGTGAGGGATGTAATTTTCCCCAAAAACAATCAACTAGTAAGAAATATTTCGTTTAGCATCCCACCATCTCGTATGTATCAAAAAATTCATCTAGTAAAATAAGAATTGCAATTCAATTTACCACTTTCTTGGTGTATTAAAATAATTTCCAACTCTAGCTTAACATCAATATAACAAAATTAATTCAACCCAAATAAGCTAGCATTTTATAGTATACAATAGGGTTTAAGTAAGGGTGTTCATGGAAAACCGGAGTGACCCGGTTAACCGAAGTGGTTTTCCGGTTCGGTTAACTGAATCGTTTAATTTTCCGGTTCTGGTTCTGGTTACGATTATTGATTTTAAGGAATCGGGTTAACCAGAAAAATAGTTTAAGTATTTCAATTTATTATTTTTTTTATAAGTATAAAACTATATGGTTAATGATTATATTTACCAAAAATAAGTGTACAATTATATAGTTAATGGTTAGAATTATACTAAAACCAATAAAGTCTTACCGAAATTAATGGTTAACCGGTTTAATACCGCACCAAAAGCGGTAAAAACTGCACGTTGTTTACTAATTATAAGAAAAATCATTTTGGTTAACCGTTAAACCGGTAAAATCGCACCGAAACCAACGGTTAACCGCCTCTAAATGAACCGGTTACGGTTATCAAATTTGACTAACCAAAAATCCGTTTAACCGGTTATGAACACCCCTAGATTTAAGTGTAACATGAGATAGAGACTCTGATGGGATTTTACTAATAATCATAGATATGGCCCAATACACGCTATGGGCTACTACCCGCCCGTGATCCTAAATTCGGGTTTGTGAGAGGCATTTGGGATCAGAGAGTAAGAAGACGGGATTAATCTAGAATTTTAGATAGGGCATCATCCAATTGAGGTATTCGTGGGGAGACATTCGATTCACAGGCTACGAAATCTGACTCGTTTACGAACAAAAAAGATATCAACTGCGATATGCTTTGCTCATCGGTGGAATACAGGAGGCAAGTTAAGTGGCATCAATATTGTCATATTTCAAGATCGAAATTTCTTGAGCTTAATCCCTAATTCTTTGAGTAGTTTCCGTATCCACAGAGCCTCAGAGGTGGCGGTGGCCAGCGCTTGAACTCGGCCTCAGTAGAGGAACTAGCGACGGTGCGCACCAATAACTCAGAGGGGGCATGTGCTGGTTCTTCAAACTCCAAGAGACAAGGTTGTCACTGAGATAAATGAGGAAACCAGAGGTGGAGCGCCGGTCAGAGTGAGACTCATCCCAGTCTGCGTCAGAGAAAATGCGCAACTCCTCCATAGAAGTGGAGGAAAAATGAAGCCCTAGATTCACCATTGATTTGAGGTAACATAGTATGCGTTTTGCTGCAACCTAGTGAATTTCCTTAGGCTGATGCATGTACTGACTGGTCTTATTAACTGCAAAACTAATATCTACCCTGGTGAAGGCCAGATACTGAATACTACCAATAACTTTGTGAAACAGAGATGTGTTTGGATAGTTAGGAGAAGTGGTAGTATCCAGGGCATGGGAATCAATCATAGGAGTAGAAACGGGTTTGTAGTTCTACATATTTCTTTTGGTCAAAAGCTCTAGAATGTAGTGGCTTTGAGTAATGGAAATACCCATGAGGTTGTGGGTAGCTTGGATTCCAAGGAAGTAGTGAAGATGTCCTAATTGCTTGATAGGAAATTCACGGGCCAGGGCTTGTGTGAGTTGGGTAATAAGACTAGAGGATGAGGCTGTGACCAGAATGTCATCGACATAGACCAGTAGGTAAACAGTTTCAATCCAGATGTGTAAATAAAAAGGGATGAATTAGACTGTGAAGAGGTAAAACCAATATGAATTAGGTAGCTGCTGAGGCAAGAGAACCCAGCCCTAGGAGACTATTTTACTCCATAGAGAGCTTTCCTCAGTAGGTTGCCTAATATAGACATCTTCCTCTAGATCACAGTGGAGGAAGGCATTATCCATATCCAGTTGCTGAAATGGCCACTTATAGGCTGAGGCAATAGCAAGAATTACGCTAATTGTTGAAACTTTTACCACAGGGCTAAAAGTTTCATAGTAGTCAGTACCTTATGTTTGCCCAAATTCTTGAGCAACTAGTATGACCTTTCGTCACTCTAATGAACCATTTGCATGTCGTTTGTCCTTAAAATCCATTTAGTCCCTAGAAAATTCAAGTGAGGTTGATAGGGAACTATACACCAGGTGTTGTTCTTTCTTAGAGCATCATATTCTCTCTATATTGACTGTTTCCACTCTGTATGCTTCATATATTGGCTCTATGTGGGTTGGTTTGGTATGATAGTAGGAGTCAAACTAGTCAAGTTAAGCCAGTTGATGGTGCCATCAGTCCTGATTTTAGGCTTTAGACTGTGAGTTTTTATCTAATAAACATAGGGTGAGAAGGTAAGTGTGAAGGTTGTTCTTCAGATGTGTTTTGGTTCTCAGTCTGTTCTTCGGGTGAGGGAGAAACTAGAGAAGAGGGTATGTGAAATGAGAGAGAGGTTTGGGAAGAGGGTGAAGCTATAGTAGGAGAAGAAGATTTGGATATTAAAGTTGATCATTATGATGAGGGAGTTTTAGGAGAGGAAAAGGGGAAAAATCTCTTAAAATTGAACATCATGAGAGATGTACAATCTATGTGTGGTAAGATCAAGACAGAGATATCCAGTAGAGTTATTAGAGTAACCCTAGTAAAGACCAGCAATGATTCTGAAGGCTAATCTATGAGAGTTATAAGGTCTTAGCTTATACCAACAATAGCAGCCAAAGATCTTAAGTGGCTATATGTAGGGTTTTTTTTATGTAACTAAAAGAAAGAAGTGTGATGATCAATGGCTTTGGTAAGAGTACAATTTATGAGGTAGACATCCACCTTGAAGGAATAAGACCAATATCTCAAAGGCATAGATGCCTGAGATAAAAGAGACGAGCGTTTGTCCACAACAAATCTAATCTTGCTTTCTACTGACCATTCTGTTGATGAGAATGGGCACACGTGTATCAATGATGAATCCATTGTTGTTGAAAATAAGAATCCATGGCTCTAAATTCTCCATCTCTGTCAGATTGTATTTGTTGTATACTGGTTTGAAATTGAATGTGAACCATGGTGCAAAAACAAGTAAAATAAGAGCAACTTTTGACTTTTTCTTCAGTGGGTAAAGCTAAATGTACCAAGAGTAGTCATCAATTATGAATAGGAAATAAAGAAATCCATCTTTAGAAACACAAAAGGCTGGTCCCCATAGATTAACAAAAAGTAATTCAAAACATCAAGTAGAAACTGTATTTGAGGTATAATGAGGGAACACATGCATTTACCCTTACAATAATCAAGGAACAATTTCTTATTATCATAAGTAGAAACTGGTAAACTATAAGTAGTAATAATGTGTCTGGTCATAGCATCCCTTGGGTGGCCAAGGCGGCTGTGCCAAATAGAAGAGGGAGCTTTGGTGGTGTAATGGAGTTGTAGAGGATGAGATGTAGTTGTGAGTTTGGTAGGGAAGGTGTAAATGCCATCTTCAGCATCACCTCTCTGAGAAGGACTTTCTGGGTGGTCAAATCCTACAATAATCTTTGTAAAATTCAAAATATGTCCCATTATCATGACAAAATTTACTCACGAAGATAAGGTGTTTATTTAGCTTAGGCACTTGCATAAGATCATTGAGAAGAAACTTCTTATCATTAAAAATTAGTGAATTTGTACCCTGTTGTTGAATGCTCATTGAAGAGTGTTGGGGTTAAAACCTAATTCAGCAAGTGTACCGGTCTTTGTAAGAAGTTTTCCTAGAAAGTATTCCCTAGGTTATCGAATCAAGGAGACAGTGTCTAGTCTAATCTGATGAAATTGTATTTCTAAAAGTAAAATAAACTGTAACAATAACAATAACGGTAACTACAGAAAGGAAAGTGTTGGTTTTCTTCGTAATTATGGGAGAAATCCCAGTTTACTACTCCTCCTAATTCTCGGTTTCCTTTTCAATGTGTTTACCAAATCTTAGATTTTATTAAAATCCTAGATCAGATTATTTCCCGTTCGGTCTCTCGCTCGGTGAAATATAATTAACAATTACCAAACCTTAACTCTGGTTATGAATTTCCTAATTGCTAACAGCTTTAAGTACGATCTAGTTAGATATCCAGTTAATATTTTAGAGGAATTGTCGTCTCCAAATTAACTGGTTTTGTTCCTGTAGTCTATTGAATGCCGCAACTTTCACTTGTAAGCAAACAAACTAGTAATCTCTAATAATTGGCTAGACTATCAGAGAATTAATATAAACAAAGAAGAAAACTTTAACCTGATTAAAACTGATAAAACCACAAAGATAATGGAACCTTGAATTTGGATTACATAGCAAACCGGAATCTAAAAGTATTACTTAACCATAGTCATGTTAACAATAAACAAATTTATAGAAAATAGTATTAGAGAAGTAGAACAAGAAGAAACTCTGATTTGGGACTCCGTGGCGAAGTCCCTATGTCGAATCTTCAATCTGCTTTGCTCAAACTCCCAGTGAAAAATCTCCAAAACTGCTAACTCTCTCCCTCTCTGATGTGGAAAATCACCCGTAGAATCCAACTTAGGTCATAACTCTAACCAGCCCTTCCTTTTTATTCAGCGGCGTCCTCCCTCATAAAAGATAATTCTTTTTATCTTTTATTTCAATATCGTAACAATATTCTGGTCCTTCGCTAGCATTGGTCTGGGTTTGCAAACAAGTATGCAAACCTGGACCACCTCTTAAATTAGGCAGAAGGTTTCTCTGAAGAATGGTTCGGGTTTACAAACAAGTATGTAAACCTGGACCACGTCCGAAAATAGGCGGAGAGGTCTTCGAGGGATTAGTCCGGGTTTACAAACTGGGACACAAACCCGGACCATCATAAAAACACGACAGAAGGTTGATTGAAGAGATGCTCCGGGTTTACAAACAAGTACGCAAACCCAGACCAGTTGTAGACTTGAACTTTCACCTCCAAAATCATCATTTGACTCATGGTTTGACTTCCATTGGTTGACTCAAACTCTGAAGTCTTTGTTTAAGCATCTTCTTGATCATTTTATCCTGAAAACACATCAAATCAATCATAGGGGACAAATATAACAATAAAGCGTAAAGGAAACAATAAGAAGGGAATTTAAAGTCATAACATAGATAATTAAGCATGAATTAGCCTCGTAAACTTAGGCAGATTCCTGACTTATCAAAGAGCCATCACCAAGTGAAATAGTATCTGTTCTAGTATAATAAAAGGTTGTGAGATTCAGACGAGTAGTCACCTGGAAAATGGTGTGATGTGCCTGTGTTAGCCATCCAGGGCATCGTAGAGGTTTGACCAAATGAAAAACCAGTATCATTAGCAAACATGGACAGCGGGGGTTTAGGTTGGTAGGCAAAATTGAATCGATGATAACAACTAGAGGCCTTATGGCACCCTTTTTTTTTTGCAAATATGGCATTACGATCTGTTGTCTGGTTTCCTTGTAAAATTTATGGTAGAGTTATATCTATGACCCCGTCCCCTAGTGAAGTTAGATCTGCCTCTGTTTGTAGACTAATTGCACCCAACCATCTCGCTGGGATGAATGTGTGTAGGTAGCAGGGTTAAGACTGATAAAAGAAGAGATAACATTCTGATGTTGTAGAATTCATGTTTCATTTGACAACATAAAGTTGTATAGCTGGGCGTCACTATGGGTTAAGATGTTGGAGACAAGAGCTCCATATTCAGTAGGCAAGCCCTTTGTGATATAGCACTGAAATCATGGTTGGTAACATAGTATCCAGTGCTAACTAGGGATTCCACCAGAGTCTGGGCACAATTATAGTAGGTAGTGATGGTTTCAGTGGGTAGTTTTTCAATTGAAGCTAGTTGAAGAAGCAATTACCCAACCTGAGCATTACTTTGGGAGGTAAAACTTATTGCGATAATTCCAAGAACTAGCATAGGTTTTCATGCCAATAACTTGGCCAATGATTGCCTCACTCAGAGATGTGTAAATTGTAGTAAGGACCATCTAATCTATCTGGATCGATTTTGCATAATCCAGATTCAAAACACCATTGATTTGAGGGGATGCACAGGGTTTAGATCCATCCATAAATTGATAGATGTCATTTCCCCATATAAAAGTAGTATGAACACCATGCCAGATGTGAAAATGGTCTTGTTTAAGTTTAACTAAGTTAGTAGCTACCAATAATGTGGACTGAGAATGTGTGTTAGCTTGTGATGTAGGGTGAGGTGAAGAGATATTGCCATTTGATGAAGTACCAGTGGATCCATGCCCAAAAGGTTCTGTATAGTCTTGTTCAACCATGGTGAAGAAGATTGGAAAAAAAATCAAGCAATCACTATTGATAGAAGCTCTGATACCATAGTTACCGGAGAGTAATGGAACAGGGTAGAGACTTTGATAAATTATCTCTTATTCATTGTCTGTTCGTAATAGATACAATGACTAAGTATTTATAGCATACAGTAGGGTTTAAATGTAACACGAGATACAGACTCTTATGGGATTTGACTAATAATCATAGATACGTCCCAATACACACTATGGGCTACTATTATGGCATGGGAATTTTTTGATAAGGTTGTATAATATGGTAACTAAGCTCAAGAAGACAAATTAATATTTGGTACACTTGATTGTACATGTCTTATCTTTCATCTCCTATCAGAATTCACTTGATCGAATGGTTTTTCTGTATTACAGAATATCAAAAGTGTGGAGAGAAATGCTAGTACTTTCAGAAAGCCAAAATTTATCTTTATCCTAATGACTTGATATATAATTGTAGTCACTGATAGATAGGGCAAGTGATATGATTAATTCAGGTCCAATACTGCCTCAGTTGTCCAAAAGGTGAAAATTATAGTGAAAGATCGTGCTATAGGCAATTGTTTTTGTATGTGTTTCTATGTGTATTTGACATAACGTAGTATCTCTATAAGTGCTCGTCTTCACCTTCTTTAATTTTCCAACTCCTCCTTGATATTTCATATTCATTTCAATTGGATACCATATACCCTGGTGATTAGTGTCCAAATAAGAATGTTTTAGTGGTGTATTTCATATATTTTATCAACACTTTTCATGCTCATTTCTCCACTTTTGTATTTTATTGGTGTTTTACACAATTAATGATGAAACGGGAGGAATAACATAGCTAAGACTAAAGTAGACGAAAATACAAACGCGTGGGCGCAAACGGATCTAAAATTGGAGCTAAAACGAAGAAAATACAACATTTTGAAGATTAGCCTGCCCACAAGACCGACCCTGGGTGGGTCGGTCAGCAGTTCCGAGACTGGAAATGCTCGTTCCGGGGGCCGAAATGGCTTCTAGTCTAGACTGACCTAGGACCGACCCACTTTGGGTCGGTTAGACTTAAAAATGCGCCCAAAATTGCTACTGACTTCGACCGACCCTAGGACCGCCCTATGTGGGTCGGTCGGGTCGAAATTTTACCCAGATCTGTGTTTTTAAAAGCAGAAAAAGAAGGAGAGAGAGGGGGAGGCTACCACAACACAAAAATGACGGGAATAGAAGAGAAAAGAGGGAAGAAGAAGAAGAAGAAGAAGAAGAAGAAGAAGAAGAAGAAGACAGGAAATGAAGAAGAGAGAGAAGGGGAGAAGACCCACCTCCATTGAAGCTTCCAAGCTCCTCCCATGGCTATGTGATTCTCTTTCTCCCTCCTCTACTCTCTAATGGTTGTGTAGTTTCATATGTGCTCTAGGATGAGGGTTTGACCCCAAATCCGTAAATGTTGCTTGTAATACTTACCTCTTTATAATAGTTGATTTTGTCTCTTAGATGCTTCATGAATGCCTTGTATTGCATTTGTTGAGGTTCCCTGCAAAATTGTCTTGAGCTTGGAATTAAACAAATTAGGGACAAACCCTAACTTTCATTTCTCTAATCAGGGAGTAGAACCTTAGGGCTATTGTTAGGAGCTTGAAATTAATGTTATCTAGTAACTTTAACCTTCTTTGAATTAAGAGGTGTGATTAATTAGGTAAGATTTGATTAGTCCAAGAATTTGAGAATCATTACATTAGCTCTAATAGACAACTAAAGTGAGGTAAGTTTATGAGTACATTTAAGTATATTTGGGCGATTCCCTCCATTCTAGAGTACACCCATCTTAGCTTAGTTAGTTTAGGTTTATTGTGTTCCTTTCTCTTCCCTTAATCAAACCAAAATCTCAAAAATCCCTAATTTACATTTATACACCTTTGTTTATACTCTTGCACATTTAATAAACTGATAATTAACTCACTACAAGAAAAATCAGATTTAGCTACCACTATATATTAGTAGCTAAATCATCAGTTTTGGTAGCTAAACACAACGGGCTACCGCATTTTATGATTTAGCTACTGATATACAGTGGTAGCAAAGGTCCTAGTGGCTAAATTAAAATAGCTACCGTTTTGGAATGCGGTAGCTATTCGCTTTGGTCTCGCTACTACTTTTCCTATAGCTAGATATTGCTACCGTTTTAGAATGTAGTAGCCAAATGGCTACTAGTGTAACAGTAGCAAAATGGCTTCGAGTATAACAGTTACGAAATCGTTACTAGTACATCAGTAACAAAATCGATACTAGTGTAGCAGTAACAAAATCGCTACTAAAATTTGGTAGCAAAATGGCTACTAGCAAAGCAGTATCAAAGTTGCTACTAGTATAGCAATAACAAAATCGGATACTAGAATGGTATATAAGCTAGCTCTACAACACACTACTACTGAACAATGGGCACCACCACCATTCAATCCCATAAGAAGTGGGAGTCATGTGCCCGTGCAACTTGACTATTCTTTAAATTGAAGACTATAATTATGTGTACACATCTAGGATCGAACCTTACAATGTATGAGTATAAATAGACCTCCATACCAATGACATATTTAATTCAAACTAGTGTGTGTTATAAAATGTGCATAGCAGGAATCGATCCCCCGATGTTTGGGATGAATAAGAATGTCTTAACCATTGTACCATGATAGTTATTCACATCATATATAGAAACTACGTCTATATATTGAATGTTTGATACTGTAAATATAAATGGAAGTTTTTACCGACATGATCAAACCAGGGATATTAAAATTAATAAAATAGATATATGGCCGATTATATAATATAACAAATTAATTTAAGCGACCAAAATAGTAAAGCTAATAAAAATTTAAGTATATTATTGGCTTAAAATTATAAAAAATTATAAAATATACATATATATCTTTTAAAAATCTTTGAAATGTCAAATTATACAAAAAGATATATATTATGTAAAGTTACTTATATTTAAGTCTAATTATATAGTGTTACAAATACTAATATAATATACATCATTACATGAAAATTAAAACATTTAAATAATATTTTTGTTTTTGTAAATTTGTATAATATAATATTTTTATATATTTTAATAGATATATAATATTGTATAATCTTGGCTAATTTAAATTGTTTAGCTTTACTATTTTTCAAATCCTATTAATTTGTGTGTTGTTTTGTAAATTAAAAACATTAATATATCGTATATTTATGTACATTTTATTATAATTTTGTATACTTTTAACATTTTATAAATTTATACACACCATATATATATATATATATATATATATATATATATATATATATTATATATATTATTATATTATATATATTTATTATATTCAACTTACTTTGCAAATTTTAACCTACACGTCAACTAATTTAAATTGTTATTAGTTTTAGTTTTTTATGTTTTATTAGTTTATGTGGGCTTTTGTAAATAAAAGTGTCATATAGTAATAAATTTGTATTAAATTAATATATAAAACACACATATATATATACCTTAACTAATTTAAATTATTATTACTACTATTTTTATATTAATTTTGTAAATTTTAATCAACATATGTACTAATTTAAATAATAATACTTTTACTCTAGTTTATAATGTATTAATATGTGTGATACTTTGAGACTTAAAAATATTATAATATCAAAAATATATTATGTTAGGTATATCTTATATGATAATATAAATTATAGTAGTAGTATATAGTTTATTTTTTTCACGAATTAGACAATTTTTATTTAATTATTGTTCTTTTCCAAATTTTTATAGCTAAAAGCTAACCAATACTATATTGAAAAAATAAAAATTTATATAAAAAATATGTCCACTATGGCATAGTAGTATAGGTTAGTATTTCAAACTATGTAGTAATCACAAGTTTTAAGTTTAAGAATAATAATTTTGATACCGCTTTCATTTGTTGTATTCTAGCATAATATCAACTATAGTTTATTAGCATTATTAGTCAGTAGCAATTTCAAAATTGAATTAATACGTATCACACATTTAAATTATAAGAGAATTATAATTTTGCTATCACTTAAAAATATTAGCTATCATTTTTATAATGTAGCACAATTTAGCCATAATCTCATTAACATCATTACTCGGTAGCAATTTCATAATTAAAGATAGTAACAATTTTTATGCTTGCTAAAAATATTCGTTACCGACGCCCAAACAGTAGCAAATGGCAACCGTGATGAGTGTTAGTAGCAATTTTATTAACTTATCTTGTCTATTTGGTAGTAGCAACTTTTAGTAGCAATTTAGCTACTAGTTATAATATTTTCGCTACTGCTGCTTTAATAGTGGCACAATAGCTACCATGATTGAATAGCCACTCTTGTAGTAGTTATTCCGTAATTTAGCTACCAACATTGGTAGCTAAATTGTTCTTACAAAAGAACCAAGAGAAATCAAAAATAGCTACTACTAATGGTAGCAGTCTTGTCAGGCGATAGCGATTTGGCTACTGTTTAAAAAATCTAGCTACCATTGTCGCTGTTGTAGCAAAATAGACACCATTATGTTAGTACCATTAAAAATCAGTAGCAATTTTTGAAAGTAGCTACCAATATATGTGTGGTAGCAAATCATTGTAGCTAAATCTGTTTTTTCTTGTAGTGACTAGATAGTAATGAAGTCCCTGTGGATATGACCTTGTTGTACTACAATGATTGGGTTCACTGCCCATAGTTAACAAGATAGTTTCACCACTATTTTGCATAACACATGGGATTTTCAGAGACGTTGCTTGCCTATTGTGGTCCCTGTATGTTTTCTTTCCTTGTACTTGTTTATTTCTTGCCTTCTTCAGTGCTTCTTGTTCTAGGGTTTTTGAAGTATATAAGGATAGTGAAAGACAATATACTCTATGGAACGGTCTCTTAAGGAGGAGAGAGATAAGAGGTTTCTCCTGGCAGTCTTCTCTTTTTTTGTCTGGTCAATAGTTTCTACTGACAACACATGATAGATTCATGGTTTCCCAATTTTAAAAGTTGTGTATATATCACCATATTCTTAGCTTTTGTTATTGCTTTGGATGATCAATCTTCGAACAACATTCTATTTATGCGTCCGATGAAAAGGAAGTAGCTTGGTATCTTTTTTCTGGGAGGGTGTAGTGCTGTAAATGCTACATGAACATCTAAATTTGAAAGCGGTTGATCTATCATTTTCAATGGTTCATTTCGTGCAATTTATTATGATATAGGGAATGCTATCATACATCGGTTTCAATCTGACCTACCCCTTTATATTCACCAGGCCTATTTAATGTACCATTTTCCTTCCAGCATGTGTATCGAGTCACAACAACATTAGAGTAAGAGCGGCAAACATCGATGACGATGATTGAAAAGAATAATGCTCAACTATATTGATTAGGGTCGGTGTTATTAATGGTATATGTTATCTAATCGGTGACGGCTAGTTCTCAACTGGGTTTCAAAGATACAGTGAGAAACCTTAAAATAAGCAATTTGTATTTTTAAAGGGTAATGACATACATATAAAAGGAAGGTTTGTACAAAAGTTGATACATAAGAATCCCTATATATCAGATGCCTTGAGATATACAAACGCAAGGGGGTATGGGGCACTGTGATAAAAAAATGTGATGATGGGCCAACCTAGCTAACACATTAATCAAAGTTAAGAGATAGAGGAGGGGATTACAAAAACCCAATAAGGACCAAACTAACACCCTCGACATCTAGGAATCTTGGACTCGATCAAGCTAGGCACCATCTCAGGAGGATCAACTTTGTCGTAATGACCGCTTTAGTTGCACCCTTGGCATCTACAATGATGAGCGTTGGGTCTTTGGCCTGACCAGCCATAGCTCGTTTGCATCCCTCGATCCAACTGTAGTAGACAACATTAACGATGGTAGCCCGTCTCATGAAGTCTCTTGGTTAGTTCCTCTTACAGTAACAAGAAATCTAGTAACTACAACTGCGGATGCTTGACCTATTGGTGGGGATCTCCAGCCAGTCACATATAGTTCACCAATTCAGCAAGAGACCCTGCAAAAAAAAAAGAAAAAAGTGGCCACTTATCTCTAGATCGTGCTCATAGAGCCATCTATTAGCAAGACTAATGTGAAGAGACAAATTCAGTTGGGCTTGTTTTGACAAGACCAATTTTAATACTCTCTATGTTCAGTTGACCAATATTTTTTATTTTAAAAAGTAATTAAAGATAAAATAAATTTCACTAATTGTTAAATGAAAAAATAGTATATTCTAAAATTTACTTTGATTAAATTAACAATATCTATTATCGTAATTGTTATAGTTGTTAAAGAGTTCAAGAGAAAGTAAGAGCATTGTCATACTTTAAATCCTGGTGATTAAGAAGTAGGTGGATAGCCCGAAGGAGATTTTTTCTTTGCAATTTATCAATCTCTTGTTTTTCCTTTCTCAAGGCTCTAAGGGGATGGGAATGGGGAATATCTTTTTATCGTGTTCCTCTAAAAGCTCTTCACACACTCAAATAATGTTAATAAGTGAGTGTTGGCCTAGAAGTTAGGCAACCCTTAGATTAAGGTCATGGTTGGTGAGAGTAGCAATGACGTGAAAGCAGTAGGGTTGTAAAATCCAAGGATTTTCTCAAATACAAACATTTTTTACGTTACTCACTATCCAAAAAATACCACCACCTTGATAACCGTTTAGCAGCAGCAAGTAAAGCTCTAGAGAAGCTAGACCAAGCTGATGAGGTAGGCAACATGGCGCACGTTGTTGAAGAGCGAAGAGCTGTGATATTGAACCAAATATGGCAAATTCTTCGTGAAAAAGAACGATACTGGAAGTAGCTATCCAGAGAGCAGTTTATTTGAGAAGAAGATAAGAATACAACGTATTTCCACCATAGGGCATTGATCAACAGAAAGGTAAAATTGATCACAACCTTACAGATTCATGGGCGCCTCTATGACAATCCACAAAAAATATGTAGAGAAATTTCTGGCTTTTATTCCAAGTTGTTTAAAACCAAACCAAGGTCTAGCTCGTCACCTTCAGTTTAAGCAAGGCCGCTAACAACCATACCGACTTATGTGGAAATACGACGATATGGACATCTGACGGCAACCCTAGGTTACGATGGGCTGAATTTCAATATATTCAAAGGGTATGGCCAACAATTGGGGCAAAATTCTCCAAAACACTTTGTGACTTCTTCATCTCTAGAAAGCATCCAAAAGGTTGTAACTTGACATGGCTCACCCTTATACCGAGATTCAGGGAGCAACCAAATTTGAAACTTTATGTCGTATAAGTGTGATTGGCGTTGTCTACAAAGTTATCTCCTGAATTCTAGCCACTCGCATTGAAAGAATCATTAATAGCTGATTGCGGGTACTCATACTTGTAGACACCAAAATTCTCACCCCATAAAAAAATAAAATTCAGACAAATAAATAAAAGAGGGTCGTCGCCTCTTTTCAAAACTTGTTCATGTACATGCCAAAATAAAACCATCGTTTTATGACAAATCTTTAAATCAATTTTCAAAACATTTCAGAAAACGAATTTCCGTATATAATCCAGTTTTAAACCCGACCCACTTATTTTATTACCTTATTTCTATCCTATTTTGTTTATTTATTCATCTATCTACCCTCTTATTTTTACTGATGTCATTTATTTCATTTTATTTGTTTTCACCATATTCCAGTTATTGGTACATACTATTTCTTTTCATTACTATAGTTTATTTTATTTACTGACATTTTAACCTTCGTGTATTCCCGCTTTTACTTACTTAATTTTTCCAACCTTGTATACATATGTATATATAATCACCAACTCTTTTCCTATTCTCTTTTTTATGTCACCTATTTCATTTATTGCAGCTGATGATATCCGTCACTTTTATTTTGAATTGTAGCATCTTTCGGTAATTCACTTAAGTTAAGCAGCGACTTGTATTTTATTTCTAACGTCTCATTAGCAGGTCCAGTCATTGGTGTAATTGTTTGAGTGTGAGGTGAGGGAGACCACTGGTCATGGGTTCGAACTGGGTTGATTGGCCCGGGAACCTAGCTGCCATCTCATACTAGACTCACACCTCTATTATAAAACCAAACAAAAACCCTGATCCCAAGGGAGACACAGCAGCCGCCTCTCTCATCTGATCATCGATCCCAAAAAAAATGAACGACAACTATAGCCGACCTCCACTGTCTGCTATCCATGGTTTTCTTCTTCAACCAAGAACAACAGTCGACATCCTTCTTTTTCCTTAACACCCTCCTTCAATCCCAAGATAGCCTAGAGACTTCCATTGTTTTTCTCACATCTGGTGCACTAAAAACATTCTTCATTCTTTCACTCACGGTAATCTTCATCCAAAATGGCAACAAGAAACATACATCTCTTTGCCTTCTCCATTCTGTTACTCACGGTGATTTTCACTCCAAACTGGTGACAACAAACATACAAGCTGTGCATTCTTCATTCTTCTTACTAGCGGTAATTTACCAACCCAAATGGGTGAACAAAAACCTGACGAGCAAAGAATACGTAGTTCACCCCAATCTCTTCACTCTGGGTAGTTTGCAAACCCAGCTGTCGAATGAAAAGAAACATACATCTCTGCGCCTCCTTCACCCTCTCTTCACTCCCGATTCATTTGCAAACCCACACTGACGAACAAACCTTCCATCCATTTCCTTCTGTTCAAACTAGCTGGCGATTGAAGAGCATACATGCTCTTGCCTCCTGCATTCTCTTCAATCTCGGTAGTTCTTGCAAATCAGCTGGCGATTGAAGAACATACCAGCTCTGAGCCTCCTTCATTCTTCCCTTCACTCACAATTCATTTACCTACCCAAACTGGCGACAGCAAGAACATTCATACTCTGTCCTCCCTTCACCTCTTTCTCACGGTAATATTGCCCACCCAAGCTGGCGAAGACAGGAAACATATATATTGCATGCTTCTTCTTCATTAATTATGTTCCCTCTGGTAACTTCGCGACCAAACCGTCGAACGAGAAACATATAACTCTGAACCCATTTTGTTCCCCTCTTCCTCATGCTCTTCAGCGATGGTAATTTGCAAACCTTGCTGGCGAAACAAGGAGTACACATGCTACTGCCTCCTTCTTCCTCGTTCTTCTTATCTGCGCTGTCGAACAAAGAAGCATACACTCTTTCATTCTTCACTCCCGACGACTTTGCAACCAAACTGGCGAGACAGGGACACACATGTCCTGCTCTCTCTTCATTTCTCTGTCATGGTAATCTCACAACCTAACCGGAGAACAAGGCACAACATGCTCCCTTCTTCATCCTCACATTTCTTCTTTTGCAACAACCTGGAGAACAAAGGAACACATCCGCTCTGCCTCTCCACCGAAACTGGTAGCAAGGAACATACGTGCTCCTCTGCTTCATTTTCTGTAATCTTGCAAGCCCAGGTAGTGACTAAAGAACAGACACACTTCACCTCCTTCATTCTCTTCGCATCCTTGTCGAACGAGGAACGTACATATTCTACTGTTCTTCATTTTTCTTCACCCTGGCATACTCCTTGCGTGAACATATTACGTCGACTGCATAGAAATTCACTTTTGTATGTGACAGGCATAGATCCGCTGCAGCTCGTACTGGGAGCTAACGTTTTGGCTGTTCTGCTTTTCATCTCCCTGTCTATTTGATTTATGCTTATCACTTAACCTGGTTTACTTTGTAGACGTTTCTTCTTAAGTCATTTGCAGGAGACTCTGCTAACTCACTCCCGATAATTCAACGTTCACCCAAATGTTCTCGGTTTCTGTTTATAAAGAATTTCTAAATGTGCTGTCTGATCTGTTTGTCTATTGCTGGTTCATCGTCAAAAATTGCCTTTGGCTTTCTGGCCTTCAAGTTGTAGATATTGTCCTTGTACAGCTATCAACTGTATGCTTGTATTTTGGATTAATCATGTTAGGCGTGAATCACTGTTGCTTGGTTGCTTAAAATTTTGGTAGATCTCTGATTACTAATGCTTTGTTTTGATACTTTGAGATGATAAGGCAGTAGGGTATATACATATGTCACCTTGTTCTCGGCCCCATTAAACTGTTCATGTAAGAAGGTCACCTCTGTTCATTGTAGGAGATTTGATCGATCCAGGGTTATACTCAACACTGATGTACATTCTTTCAGAGTCCAGCTCTTCTACCCCTTTTCTTTCCTTTCATGCGTATATTTGATTGTAGTTCATTTACTATTATGTCTGCTTAACATGAGGGTATGTTTTCTGTCTACCTTGGTTTGTCTTTGTTTCCCTTCTTTTACAGGAAGAAATTACACCTTGTCCTGGTATTACTTTCTGAACTAAATAACTCATAAGTTACCGGTGTTCGATCTATATGCATAGAATGGAACCTGTGAGTATCTGTTTGACTACTATGTTTTGTTGTTGGGTCACTGACTGGTAATTGATTTCATCACCAATCAATCATAAAATGTGGCGAGATCTGTTTCTCGTGAACTTGGTTATCGTCACACACACATTGATATCCAATATTAAATTATTCTTGACGTTTTACCTCTCACGGTTTCATTACAGTTCAATAGATTGACATTTCTTATTCCAGTCGGTCCTTTGCACAGCCACGCGGAATTTGGTACATACAAAAATCAACAAAATTTGAGCTGAACATGTTCACTTGGTGTCGGACATCAGATTACATGTGGCTGAAGCGGGACCATGAGCATTTGACTCAAATCAGCTGGATGTCTTCTTATATATAAGATTGAGTGATAAACCGGGGCAGGCCACCCCGTAGGTTGGTTTTCTATATTACTTAAAATTCTTTTGATCATGACCGACAACTTGTCTACATTCCTAGCATTGTTGTTTGCTGTTTGCTCCTTGCGCATAGATTCATCGTCAAAATTTCTTCAAAAAGCACGATTCTAATCTAGTTTTCACTTGAAACCCACTCATATAATTGCAAGGTCTTGTTTTATTATGTTATTTCGTTGTCTTAACATCATCGTTGATTTTTATGGCGATTCTGCTTTGCCTCTGTTATGCTTTTGTCGCTTTTTGCACCAATTGTAAATCGAATTCAAATTTTCATCCCATGTATACATCACTTGAATAACTATGAACATATTTGTTTATCTAGTATGTTGTTATTATTATTTGATCTGATTAATTGCCGTGTCTTCAGTGATTTTGGTATGATTGTCTCTGTGTTATATGTGTATATATTGTATGTCCAGCCCCATTGCAAATTTCGTTTCATTCCATTGTACAAAACTTTACTATCTAAGCCATAGTTATTACCCTCTAGCACTCCTTCACTAACAGAAAAGCTTTGGATGTACTATCGCCCCACACCTAACGGGTCTCTCATTCGTTTTGTGGGGCAATAATCTTCTAAAACTTCAGAAAACACTCGAACCACCATTATATGTATATAAGAACGAAAACTTCAAAAAACAAGCCCTTAAGGCCATTTTAGGAGGGCTTTGGATGCGAAACCACCCCATGCCTAGCGGGTCTCTCATTCGTTTTATGTGGGTGGAATCCCCCTTCGCCTTCAACACACCCATAATCAAGAGTTAATAAATCAATAATTTGATCCATCTCACTTGTTAATATCTCACAAATCAAGCCCAAAAATCAATAAGCCCCATCTTTGGCCCATTTCTCAAAAGCCCAAATTGTTTCAAATAAAAAAGCCCAATGTTTAGATCAGGCCCAAAAAACCATGTCAAGCCCAACATTCAAATCCAATCATCCTAAGGCCCAAATTATAATTGGCCCAAAAGCCCAATTTGGCCTAAAAGCCTAATTTGGCCCAAAGCCCAATCATCCTCAGGCCCAAATTCCAATCGGCCAAAAACCGACTTCAGCCCACAGTTCACAAATCACAATTCGGGCCCAAACCTAATTCGGCTCAAACAAGGCCCAATTCAGCCCAAAACCTCAAACAAGGCCCAATTCGGCCCGAAAGCTCAAACATGGCCCATTGTGGAACCCCAAACAAATCCAAATCCCGCCCAAGTCCAACTTTGACCCGAACTTTGACCGGTCCAAACTTTGACCAAACCCAAACTTTGACCTTGACCTAACTTTCATCAGTCCAACTTTTACCTTACCCGAACTTTGATCAACCAAACTTTGACCGGTCCAAACTTTGACCAAACCCAAACTTTGACCTTGACCGAACTTTGACCTTGACCAAGTCTAACTTTAACTCGGCCCATTTTCTAATCTCGGCCCAAATCCAATTCAAACCCGATTCCATTCAATTCAAATCCAGATTCAATTCATCCAATTCAAACTCAACTTGTAAATTCCAATTCGATTCAAAACTTCATTCAATTCCAAACACATTTCAAATTCATTCAATTCATAACTCATTCAAATTCATACAATCCTGATTCAATAAAAAAATTCATTCAATTCCAATTCAATTTTATTCCAAAACCAATTCATTTTTAATTCAATTCCATTCTAAATTCATTCAAATTCAATTCTAATTTCAATTCAATTTCAATTGCAATCCAATTTCAATCAAAAATCAATCCAATTTCAATTCAACTCCAATTCAGTCTCAATTCCAATTCAAATCAAAATTCATTCAACCTCGATTCAACTTCGATTTCAATTCAATTTCAATTCTATTCCAATTTCTCCCACACTCTAAATGTCTCATAGACCCGAGCGTCTCACAGACTTTGTCATTCCAATGATTCGAATGTCTCACAGACCTAAGCGTTTCACAGACCCGAGCGTCTCACAGACCCAAGCGTCTCACAGACTTCGACATCTTAAGATTTCAAACGTCTCAAAGACCCGAGCGTCTCACAGACTAGCATCCCAAACCCAAACTTCTCAAAACTCCGAACTCTTCTAAATCTCAAACATCTCAAATATTTTCAAACCCCACAAACATCAAAACTTCCAAAACCCAAATATCCGTGAACTACGTAAGGTCTGATCTCAACAGTGAGTTGAGTACGTAGGCAGCCCATCTAGGGTGCGACCCCATTCCAAACAAAAAACCCTTTCCCCTCCTAAGGTGGCTCTTATATCTCTCAAAACACTCAAACCTTCTTCGGCTCCCACGAACTTCAAGCCATCAGACTCCAAGTCTTGTCTATTCACTCAACCTCAGATTTTCTCAAATCTTCATTCTATACTCATCCGAATTCAGCAATTCCCCTCATTGGCGTTAGCTTGGCAGAAAAGCTCGCCTCAGTCACCATCTTTCTCTATTCCTGTCCTAATCCTATCCTTGGCTTTTAGATGAATCTCTCTAAAAAGGTTTTGAAAGAAGGTAATCCCGACAATTGGAGACCAAGGTTTCCTCGGGCACCAATCCAAAGTCGTGGCCGTTGCCACTTCTAAGGGGTGTAACCTAGTGCGAACCCACACAGAACCTCTGGCTTGATCAGATAAGTCCTATCCATAGGGAACCAATCATCAGAGTCAATTAACGATTCTCAGAACCCTTCTCCTCCCTTCCTAGTTCCTTAGGTCAAACTAGGTGGCGACTCTAGTCAATTCCGCCTTATAGAGGCATAAGTCCGCGTGGGGCCCATCGAGAGCGGGTGTAGTGTTCACTTACACTCCCCTTATGCTTTCTGGGAAAGACGGACGATTTAGTAGGTATTTGAAGGATGCCAAATAACGGGTTTTCACCCTCCACAGAATGGCAGATTCTAGGGTCTCGACTTTTCAGTCAGACCACATTTAGATAGCCCCCCTCATACCAAAAATCACCCTCCACAGAATGACGACTCTGCTGGGGAAAACTTGAGTAAGTTTTTCTCAAACTCAAGGAAGACTGAACTCCATTCAGAATTGTCGGGACTCCCTACTTCTTTCAAAACCTTTATGAGATTCTTTTCGAAGCCTCTAGGATTACTCTATTCCACACTTAGAGTGTGTATCTGATGGGGACAGATAGGACTTGATAGATCCTCAACAAACATTACAACAATTGGGTTAATAATTAGCTCACGATTAGAAAGAGACACTTAGGATTGAATAAAGCTAACTTCCCTTTAGGTTAATAAACAACCAAATTGGAATTATCACCTTCAAGACAAACATTTAGTAAATAGGTTGGTGCTAACTTCTCTACTGTACTTATATGTTGTATGATTGTGGGGTGCATTGGTTGGGTAGCTTAGGACATGCATTCCTCTGTGTCACCCGCTATATTCACGAGTCACGGGATGCCGATCGGTCCACGATTGATTCCCCATGAGTCGGGTCATTCATTTGAATGGTTATACCCACGGGGCGAGATGGTCATCGACCTACGCCTTGATACTCATGATCCAAATATATCCTTCAATCTCCGAGTCAAAAGCCAGCATATAGCTCTGAGCCTTCAGTGTCCAGCTGCCTAATCCGGTGTCTAGGACGGGTTTCATGGGTAGTCACCCTTTTGTATGCCGTCTGTCTGACCACCCTTTTCCTTACCCTGAAGATTGCATGAGCTCAGTTCTCCATGATTCCTCTACACCACGGGTGTCTTTAAAGCCCAATGTCACGCTACAAATTCATAGAGGATCCCGTATTTATGGATACCCATACATGACACAGCGTAGTCAGTGAGTAATTTGGACTTTAGACACACCTTATCGTGCAGACGATGGGAGACCCGTTCCCATGCAGTACTTCCCCGAGTTTCCCGAAAAGTGAGTATGTTGTGATAATCCCCGGCCGTGGCTCGTGTGACTGTATCACTTCGGGTATCCTGACCTTTCGAACTTAAGCACTTCAGACTTTCTTGATGACGTGCCCCACAAGGCGTAACAAAGATAAATCCCGAGAGATGAACAGTGAAGGGACGACGGTTCCCCCGGTGGTATGGAAGCACTGATTGACCTGGAAGGTGATTATCCCAACATTAACACTTACAACTCCACATAAAATCAGCCACGATTTTCATTTGCGCTTACATTCATGTGTGATCACGTTTTGAAAATTAGCAAAAATCAGAAAATTGAATCATGTCGAACGCTCTAATGAAATATCTTCAAAGTCGTCCATCTCGAATGATTTCAAAAAATATTGATTTCAAGATAGTTATTTCTAAAGCAGTTTTCAAAACCGATTTCAAAAATTTATTACTTACAAATGATTTTCAATCAATATTTCTCACAAATGTTATTTCAAAAACTATTTTCAAAACAGATTACAACAACCTACTTTTTACAAACGAATTTCAAACAACTTTTTTCACAGATATTATCTCAAACTTGTTTTTTTAAAAAACATTTTTCAAGTTGATTTCCACAAATGTACTTCAAAATAAATGATTTAGTCCCCATGTTGTGTCCCGCTATTTTTGAAGCTCAACCCACCTTCAAGAGCAGCGGTCATTACCATGGAGCGCACTAGTCATTTCGTGTTTTCACGAAAGTGGTGGATTTTCGTAAAGATTTTGTGCTCGGTTATTCACCTTTCCTTTCTAAAAAAACGTCCCTCATTTTCCTCGTCTGAGCAAGAGGAGCACATGAAGATCGACAATGCGGTTTGAGCCAAAAATCAGAGCCGCACCAACCCGAGTCAAGTGACATGAAGACTAACAACAACTATTCGAGTCCAAACTGTTGAAAGTCAGAAGAACACCAACCCGTTCTATCGCGGTACGGCTTCACTGCAACAACCTGAACTCGAGCGAGCAACCAGTCAAACGCCCGAACTCGAGCGAACGGCTAATCAGGAGCCCGAAGACGAATGAACAGTCAGTCAGAAGCCCGAAGACAGAGCAGAAGAGTTCAGAAGAAGTTTAGCTCAAGCTCCCCCATTTAATGACTTTTTGAATTGATGTATAGGTTTTCCCCTATCATTCTTTTCTCTCTTGTCAATTTCTGAATAGACTACGTGTATAGGTTATGCAGCCCCTTTGAAATTGTTTAGATCATTATGTGTATAGGGTTCCCCTCTCCCTACTTATTTGCGAATGATCGAGCGTCAAAATTCATATTGAGAAAACACACCACTTCGAAAACACGCGTTTTCAAAACTGTTTTTCTAAAAACTTGATTTCTTTCAGCACACACGACTTACTTCTTCCCATTTTCGGTCACTTCACATTCATTAATCATGTATGAATCACGCACATCTTAGAAAAATTGCATAATCACATGTTGCATTCCCAACACATCACACACAAGCATTCATCCCATTTTTTTTCAAAGCACGCTAACATCCACATTTGTCATATTCTTGTTCTATTATAATGACTGTGTTTGCAGGTGAATAACCGCGTTTGCCTACGAGTGAAAGCGTGACCCTCGAAGCGATAGCAGGAAATACCAAGGATTCAAACATTTTCCCATTCGGCATACCATGTACATAGAGACCAATAACAACAAAAATCATATACAAGAAAAAATCATTCATCCAAAAATCCAAAAAAATCATACATCCAAAAATCCCCCAAAAAAATCATACATCCAAAAATCCAAAAAAATCATACCTTCAAAAATCCCAAAAAATGTCATCACTGTCATATCGCGGGGCCACCATGCGGGAGTTCTCACTCCCTAAATTTCCACAACCTAGGAGCCAGTCACACCCGACCTCACTCGAGAATTACTTCTTCGACACAACAGCTAGACCACCTCTATGACCATTTGTGACGGGATGAGCTTCATGGACCATCAATTGGAACCGACTCAAGCGAGACTTGGTGTAGCCTTACCACTCATGCATTGCATAAAAAAAAAACAAAGACATTCAATCAAAATCCAAAATGAGGCATTTTCGTTGTCATTACTTCATGCATCCAATATGTAGTAATTCCATATTACCACAACATATTGCATGGTAGATAATTGCATTTGCATACTTCCATATCGGAACGACATCTTTGGGAAATATCTTGAGAGAATGTTTGAATCGAATGTTTGAATCACTAAACTCTCGACCCTTCAATTTACACATGGGTTTAAATCAAAATCAACACCACAAGCAAAGTGAGTAGCGTGCGAAGAGCGGTATTTTCCTTTGAATTCCAAACGAGGATACTGGGCAATCCCCTGAGCGATGAGGGAAAGTTGAGAGAGCCAATCGAGGTAAAACCACGAGCGACATATGCATTCCTTTAGCACATGGAGAGGCATAATTCAGAGTGAGACCAATGTTGATAAACGAGATACGAACTGTGATTCATGCAAAGATCCGAGAATAGTAAGAAAACAATCACTGACTAATGAGGATGACGAGGCACTTAGGAATAAAAATCCCCACAAAACCAAAAAGCTTTGACTGCCCTTTACATAACACCTTAGTGAGCCCCGCTGAGCCTTTCATGAAAAACTCTTTCTTCAGAAACTCCACAACATGCCAACCCACGTACATATGCTTACTTGCCCTTGCAATAGAGGATCTCAAAGGAGCCGGAGCCATGGTCCCTCCCCACCATCTTCCACAAAAACAATGAAATATTCGTCGAAATCAGTGGGTCAATGCAACTCCAAGGCGAAACACCAAAAAAAAGCCGAAAATGTTCAAGAAGATCGATAAGTCAATGCAACTTTGAAGCTGAAAGCCAAAATGCAAAGCAACAAATGCTTGAGAAAGTTGATGAGCCAAATGAAATTTAAAAAACACAAATAAGAGGAAAAATCAAATCGTACACCAGAAGAGGCAAGAAGGAGAAATCCGAACGAAAAGGACCAGTGATGTCCCGAAGAAACCGATAAGGGGTTATCAAAACCCGTCTAATCATTCCACCCATGGCAAAGGCGAAACATGTCCTCTATTGCATAAAAGCTCCACAATTCCTAAACAAATCCTCTAGTCCCATGTGACATACATCATAACCCTCAGCCCCGTTACAACCCAATAAAGACCTCTGACTCATAAGTTAATGAGCGTTAACTGAAAGTACCGGATCTGAAACATGAATCATAAGCTTCGTACTTGTTATCAACATGTCCCGTCATACCAAAGGGACCGTTAGCGAATGAGTGTGACCTAATCTCACAAGGTCTTTAGAGTGCGAGTGACTCTTCGACTAAACCACCAAATTATAATCAGTTTACCCCATTGCAGGTGAGAAATTTGTGAGGATCGGAAAGTCCAGAACCTCAAAAGGAATTCTAAGGAAAATATGCTCCGATCATCGAGAGTATCAACACACCATTTAGCACACACGGTCATACTCGCGAGAGATTGACCCACATTCCTCCATGAGAGGGAAGCGATTCACGCATTTCAGTTCAACAATCACTCAAGATCGAACCGAAGATGTCTTATATTCGTAAACCTCACAGTAATAGAGATAGAGCCATACTTTCTCTCCAAAAAAAAAACTGCATATGCATAGTGCATCTCTTCTAGCAGTTAGCATTTGCATGCATCATAACCACTTCATTTTCAACATCTGACTAGTAAGAACTCCACCTAGTCTCGCTGAAAGTCGACTTCAGTTGCATTTGTTGAAGCGTAACTTTTGATGTCAACTGGAGCCATCCCGGACCATCATCAAGCTATATTTAGCCCCTTCGGAGCCATCCCGGGCCATCACCAAGCTACATTGAACCATTCAAAAGCTATCCGAAGCCACACGAAGACCATCCCGGTGCCATGCACTGCCATACTCAATCCTTATCGACACCGCTTCTAAAGCCAATCCGGAGCCATGTGAAGATTTTTCCCGGAGTCATCCACTGTCATGTTCGAGCCTCATTGACACCAATCCCAAATCCAAGCTAGAGCCATACGGGAGCCATCATCCGACACTGAAACCATCCTCAAACATTGAGATCATCTCAGAGACCACCCCTAGGGCTACACAAGAGTCATTTCCTCACTAATGCCTTGCCTTCAGACCATTGACCTACGTATGGTCTGATCTCAATATGGAATTGAGTACGTAGGCAGCCCGTCCAGGGTGCGACCACATCAAAGGAGAAAACTTCCCTTTTCCCCTCGGTGTCATCGAAGTGAACCAACCAAAGCGTCGTCATGCTCAATCAGCACAAGGTCATCCCGGAGCCATCCATGGAAATCCAGGAACCATGTTGGGAACTACCCATAAAGCCATGAGACCGTGTTTAGCCATTCACCCACCTATGTAAACCATCACCCACTACAAATTCCACAACAACCCCTTCAAATCACAATCATTCCATTTCTGGAGCTACCAAAACCTCATCAAAACAGCAATAAATCCATAATCAAAGCCACCAAAACCTCATCAAAACAACAATAAATCCATCATCGGAGCCGCCAAAACCTCATCAAAACAACAATAAATCCATCATCGGAGCCACAAAAACCTCATCAAAACAACAATAAATCCATCATCGGAGCCATCAAACCACCTTGAAAAAAATTCTCAAGGCAAATCAAAGCCCACAAATTGCCAACAAATCACCTACCATGTCAAACCCACTAACCACCCCGAGACCATTGGTCACACCGGAGCCATCAGTGCCTACCAGAGCCATCAGTGCATACACTACTAGAAAAAACGGTTTTTGCGACGGAACAAATCCGTCGCTAATTAGCGACGAATTGGCGAAGGATAATTCCGTCGCTAAATTAGCGACGGAAATTAGCGACGGAAATTAGGGTTTGTGCTTTCACGGTTTTGCGACGGATATTCCGTCGCTAACTGGTTTTTTCCAAACAGAATATTCTTTTTAATTTGTTCTCACCTACAATAATTTCACCTGCAACAATAATCAACTGCAACATTTTTATTCACCTACATATTAAGCAATAAATTTCACCTGTTCAAAATAATTGAAAATAAACTATTTTTTGTACTAACCAAATTCAAAATAATTGTTAAATTCGTACAATTAGCATTTCAAACAACTGAAAATAAAACTTAATGTTGCAATGTCACTCAAACCATAACAATCTATCTAACGTCCGTACTCCCACCCATGACCATCCCCAGCACGATACCCCAACTGATCATCGGAGCCACCACCTGAGCCACCACCACCAGAACCACCACCAGAGCCACCACCTGCACCTCCCCACGGACCCCATCCTGGCAGACTAGGAGTCTGGGAGGGAAACATCTGAGAGATCTGCTCTCGTATCATAGCCTGCATCTCCTCCTGACGTAGCTCCTGCCGGATGCTCTCCCTCTCAGTCTCGCGGATCTTGTCAAGCACATTTCGCTCAATCTTTGACTCACTAGTAGAAAAAAGATTTTAAATGACGGGCTTTAAACCACGGTTAATGATAAAACCGTCGTTTAAAGTGTATAAACCACGGTTATTTAGAGAACCGTCATATATGTTGCTTGGCTCGCTATATAAACGACGGTTTCAAAATAAACCGTCGTTTATAGTTCAACGCCTTAGAAGATAAATGACGGTTCCCGTTACAACCGTCGTATATAATCAACATAAACCACGGTTACTATTGAACCGTCGTTTAAAGTCTTACGCCAACACTTAAAAACCACGGTTTATCTACGAACCGTCGTTTATTCCCCTCGTGACATAGATTTTAAACGACGGTTTGTTTATCAACCATCGTTTAAAGTTATTGAATTAAAACCCGAGCCTCATTTCTTCTTCTTCCTCCCGCTTCTTCTTCCTCCCGCTCTCCTGTGCGATTCCGACTCCCCTCCTCTCCCGTCGACGACTCCCACCCCCTCGCCGTTTTGCCTTCCGCCGTCGCCCTGCTCCAGCTCGCTCCACCGCCCTCGTCTTGTCGCCTCGAAGCTCCCCCTGTACTGAAGCACGCCAACCCCACCCTTCCCAGCCGCGCCAACGCCGTCCTTGCTCGCCTAGCTTCGATTTCTCCTCTCTCTGCTCACCACCGAAGGTATTTGCCAGTTGGGTTGTTCTTGTTGTATATATTACAGGCGCGAGCATGTATTGTATATATGGAGAAAAATTTTCTCCGATTGCGTCGAGAAATACAGGCGCGAGCATTTTGTATATATGCTCTTGTTCGTCATTTAAGGGTTGCAAAATTTTGGAATCTTGTTCGACAGTTAGGGCTGCAAATTAGAGATGAAAATCTTGTTCGACAGTTAGGCTGCAAATTCTCTGTCGGGTTGCAAAATTTTGGAATGAATACAGGCGCGAGCATGCATGTATATTGTTGTTCACCAGATAGGGATGCAATTTACTAATTCCTTAAATTATGGAAGTTCACAAATTCAAGTTTGTTTGAGCGAACGTTTGACGATATGGGTTTCATATATATATATATATATATATTTATATATCATAGAGTGGTTTTGATAGCAGAGAGTTGGTTTTGATAGCAGAGAGTGGTGGACTGATGTGTTAATTGTTTTTGTCTTCTTTGTTTTGGTTGTTTTGATTTTCTAGTGTCGGTTGAGATATTATATTTTCTGTCACATTATGATTATTGTTGTTGTTATTGCGATCGAGGGAGGGAGAGAGTCGTACGACGTATGTTTATGCAGGGGAAAAAGAATGAAAACAATTCTCTAGAGTTCTCTTAAATGTTTGTTTATGCAAGGGAAAATGAAATGGTTTTCGTAGTAGTCTTTCTGATGTTGCTACTATGTTTGTTTCTGCCTTAAAAAAATGTAGAGTATATAAAAATACGCAAAGGTCATGCCAAATTTTTTCCAGAATTTAACCTTATTTTAATTTTATGAATAGGTGTTTCTACGGTTGAACAATCCCTCTTCCTTCCCATTTGTGACTTGATCATCCTTATTCATCATTAGGTTAGTTTTTTAAAAATGTTTCAATAACATGGTTTATTCAAAATATATCTGTTTGTTAATTTGTTCAATTATTCATACATTTTTCAAATTAAAACCTTGTATTCTAATTTCATTGTATTCACTACACACAGTCGGATTGTCTACTTGTCGCACTATCTGCTGCTGTCAACCTCTGCCACCGGTTTGCCTGATCAGAACCCACGGTAAATCACTTGCATTTCTGATTATAATTTTAGAAACAAATACTAATATAAATGTATATATATATATATGTACATATATATATATAATATTGTCACAAATAGACGTTATACTAAATTCTACTTGTATTAAAAATATTGTTCTACAAAACATTCTTTGTTTTATTTGTTGCAGCAATCATTGGATGTTGATGGTGTTGTGTATCGACACCTCATTGTTGTTGATACTAGACCCATTGGGCGGCCCTGATGACCTTCGAGAGATCGTTGTAGAGAAATATTTGAAGGAGTGAGTATTCAAAAATTTTAATGCATTCTGTATTTATTTTAAGCTTGTCCTAGATTATTGACAATAAATGGCTTCATTTTAAAATGCTGTATTTATGCAGGGGTCATAAGCTTGGTTTGGGTGATGCGAAGAAACCATTCTCCATCTTGGACTTCCATTACATACGTGTAAGTAATCATTTAATTTATGCATTTTTGTATTAAAGTTAAACGTTTAATTTTTGATCTATCTAAAGTTGGTAATCCATGGATGGTGTGATGACAGTGTCCTCAGCAGCCTGATTCACGAAGCTGTGGCTATTATGTGCGGTACATGTTCGATATTGTACAAAATTGACACGCTTGCTGATGATGACAAGGTAAACCATACCAATCAAAGTTTTAGTTAAAGTTATTGCATTTGAAATAAAATTGTGTACTAATGATGATCAGTTTCTTTTTATGGACAGATCGTTTCTTTTTTCACAAAAGCAGGGAGCACGTATTCCAAAATGGATCTCGACTTTGTAAGAGATCATTTATCGCAGTTTTGGTGTAAAAATTACTTGAGTGTTACTTAGATCTTGTCCTAGTGTAGTTAGACTTAGACTTTTGTTTTTGCTGAAACAACGTATACTCTCAAAGTTTGTAAAAGTTCAACTCTCTCTTATTTTTGAAAGTTTGAATGGGTTTGTTTGCAATTCGTTTTCAATGTTGCAATTCAAACTGGCAACTTTGGTTTATGGTCATATAGTGTGGTTGGTTATCAAAGGGCAATACCAGTTGGATGCCCTGTACAGGTTGTATATGCGATTGTAAATTGTGGAAAACATTTGTGGTAGAGGCTTAAAAAACAAAAAAAACTAAAAAAAAAAAGAAAAAAAACCACGGTTACTTGAAAACCGTGGTTTAAAATTCAGTGGAACGACATTTTAAACCACGGTTTTCTACAGAACCGTCGTATAAAAGTGTCATATACCACGGTTTTACAGAGGAACCGTCGTTTAAAAGCCTTATATACCACGGTTATAAAGCCAAACCGTGGTATAAAATCGGTCTGATCCGCGACAAAAACGACTTTAAACGACGGTCATATAGCAACCGTGGTTTATAATCGCGCTTTTAAACGACGGTTTTGAACCGTGGTTTATAGGCATTTTCGAATATACGACGCGCATATTAACCACAGTTCCAAACCGTGGTATATAGGCTTTTTAACCGTGGTTAAAAACATTTTCTGCACTAGTGACTGCATAGACTCAATCATACTCTGATCGTAGCCGGTACCACTTGAGCTGTTGCCAGAGGTGTGAAATGAGTCAGGGAAATAGACAGGTGCTAACTCGCCCACACCGTAGACCCTCTGCTTTCGTGATTTCCCTTTGACAGCCTTGTAGAATAATTGGTTGGGGTCAGTGGGTGTCCCTTGGGCTGATGGATCATCTGGGTTCACTGCCTCTTGAGTTGACGCCTCAACAAGATGCTCATATTCATACTATGTAATGGCAAAACAAAGATAAATGAAGTTATTCATTATTCAATAAAATTAAAATGTATTACAAACATTTATGCAGAATAGATGTATAAAAACACTTACAGCAATGTCCTCCGCCTTCGCACATACTAGCACACTATTACCATGCTCATCCTTGGTCGAATGTGTGTGAATAAACAGTGTGTAAGCATCAGGCTCCACACCTGTTTTTTCAGTCTAAAAAAATGCTTATTAAGATATAAAATACAAATTCTACGCAAAATTTGACATAACCTCCCCTGTTTTTATACATTTTGCCCACATATTAAACAGATAGAAAACAATAAATAGTTCACAGTTCATAGTCCACAAACACATTGACATCCATAATCATACCCGTAGTCACACCCATATTCATATTTCCTAAGCATATCTTTAGGTAAATGTAAAACAACACTATCAAAAAAACTTACCAAGACCTTCTTATGCCCCTTCATTGTGCGTGATCCGCAAGCATGGGTGGAGATACCGCCACCAGGTGTGTGCTCACTCCTTCTGTTTCTGGAGTTGATTTCGCTTTTTGCTTTGTAATCTTCGGTCTGCCACTGTCTCTGCCACTCGTCCCATATATCATCTCTGACTTTCCTCTTAGTTCTCCCTGTCTTCATCTTGTATAGTGTGTCAGAATATCTCTGTCTACCTTTATCACAAAAAATCTCATACACCCGTGTCTCAAATCGAGGATCCCATCGAAAGCGCTTCTGTATATATATTAACAAAGTGGTTTAAGTGCAAAAACAAAACAAACATCATACACACATTGGTAAAATATGAATGGTTACATACCTTAAACTCCTCAAAATAAAAACGATGACCATCCGGACCCAGTGACTCCCAGTTATAGCCATGGGCAAACCATCTTGTCTCGAAACAGGGGAGTATTCACGATTGACTACATTACTAGGCTCCAAATCCCTGTAGTTTCAAAGACAAATGACAAGTAATTAACAATGGTTGGTAAACAAGCTTTATTAAAACAATATCAAGTTGTATAATCACATAAGTGTACTTACCTGCCGTCGATGGTGATGAAGGTGCGACGATCAACAACCCCAGCACTTGTGACGAGCTTGAGCTACGCGGTGTGTCCGCTGGTGAAGGTGAAGCAGTATCGGTAGGTGTCTCAGCCGGTGTGTGGGCAGGTGGAGTGTAGTGCTGAACATCCTGAGAAGCAGGGACTAAAGTGGAGCCCTGATGAGCATGCGGATGAGTGTCAAAGTACGGGGTCCCCATCGGTGCTCGTCTGAGACAGTGCGAGAACGAGCAAGTCGTGGAGCACCAGAATGAGACCCTCGCCCGATCCTGCATCATCTGCAGCTTGCTGAGAATCTCTCGCTGCAGATGATGAACTACCCCTACCAAGCATTCTCGAGAACGACCACCCGGATTTAAAGTAACCTCTACCACCTGTCATCACTGTGAACAACCAAAAACAAGCGTATAGATTTATAAGATGTAATCAAATAATATTATAAAAAATGGACAAGTCAATAATTATATGTTCTCATACATCGTAGTTGTTGTCTAGTGTTAATTTATTCATCAATGTTGTCATCTGGTATGTCCACTAAAACTAAAGTTTCATCGTCATCGACTACAGGTGATAACACCATATGATCAACGGTTTCCTCTTGCAGTGGCTGAACCTGTTCCTCATTTGTTGAAGAGTCTGGCATGTCCAAACCACTTCGCGCTTTCACCTTTGACACAACCCACCAGTCTTTCTTATCTCTCTTCTTCGACGGGTATGAGCAATAATACACCTGAACAGCTTGATTAGCTAGCACAAATGGCTCGTACTTGTTAAACTTCCTTGTATGATTAATGTCAACCAGTTTATATCGAGGATGTATTTGTACTCCTCTCTTTTCCGGATCAAACCAGTGACAATTAAACACTACAACTTTCTTGACCGGCAAAGCGGGATACTCTAGTTCAATAATCTCCTTCAGCACCCCATAATAATCATACTCCGAATCAGCATAGTTTGTCCCAGAAATGCAAACACCACAGTTATATGTTGTTCGTTCTTGTGAATAAGATTCTGTATGAAATTTGTATCCATTACATAGAAACCAGTAGGAAACTGCCATGTTCAATGGACCTTGTGCCAAACTACAAACAAATTTGTTCGGTTGTGGAAACAACATTTGACTGTAACATAACACGTTAGTGTCAATGTGCATAATCATGTATATAATGATGTAGTCAATAATGTACTTAAAACCCTCAATGTGAACGAAACCAAAGTGGAAAATCCTTTCCATCTTAAGGTTTATAGTCTGCGCATTCAGTGTTGGTTCCGCTTGCCGTAGCTGACTCTCGTACATTCTACGACATATACAAGTGCAAGAGTCAACACTTATGAATATTATGTAAACCAATGAATATTCGATATAAGTTTCTTACTCAAAGTAAGGCTCCATTTTTCTGCACAATTCAGAAGAACATATGACTGAGCAGCATCTAACTCATGGCCTGTCAACACATCTTCTAGTTCCTTTGCCAATTGGTTTCCCAACGTTTTGAAAACAGACAATCTTTCTGGGTCTTCGTCAACGTCTTCCACAATCACCTCATTTCTACCAAGCTTGTAAGGGTATGCCGGTCCGTCATCACGAAATCAAACTTTTGGTAAATTTAGTGATCTCTTCCAAAGGTATCCGTTACGATCGACCCCTCAACCTTGTTGTTATTTCTGATGAACTTTTTAATTTGCCCAAGTACCTGTATCATAGTTTATGTTCGACCAATTACATCAACTACCTTGAAAACACTATAACAATATAAACTATCTTTGTTCATTGACCTATAATTTACCTCTCAAACGATACATCCATCTGTACTGCACTGGACCACATCAACTCGCTTCAAATGCAAGGATGGATGGGGAGATGTCCATTGAGTAAAAAAACTCGGTGGAAAATATTTTTTCCAATTTGCACAAGATTTCCGGAATTTGACCATTCAAACCTTTGCATATTAGATTCTGAATTGATGTGCATGTCAACTCCTGAAAAAAAGACAACTCAGTAAATTGGCTCCACACCTTTTGATCAAGTAGATGTCGAAAAGCTATGGGCATCAACCTTTGCAAAAACTGACAGTCATGACTTTTCATCCCAACATTTCCTATTGGCCATGTCAACACACCTCCATGTTGGATGCAAATCCGTCAGGGAGCTTTATATTTTTTACCCCCTTCACACAAGATCAAATACTGTCCCTGTCCATGACTATTTTGCCTTTGGAAACGTGTTTAAAGATATATCTGGTGCCAACTCTGGACTGTGACAATAATCATTCAACTCTAGGCGTGATTTAAGTGTCCTTTGTCTTGTCCTTCACATTGAGAACTGTGTTGAATATGTTCTCAAACGCATTTTTCTCACAATGCATCACATCAGAATATGTCTGATCAACAATCTTTCCAATATGGTAGATCCCAAAAAATGTTTTTTTTTGCTCCATCCCCTTGTTTAGCATTTGAGCATTTATTTCAGCCGAACCAACTCAGTGACCTTCATTAAGCCCAATCGGTTCAGCTCTGTCAGTATTTGATCACCAGTTTTAAAAGGTGGGGCAAATTTGGTCTCTTGTGCCCTTTCCAAATGATTTTTTATCAGCACGAAACTTGTGATCTGCAGGAAAATTTTCTGGAGTTGTCGTACCAAGACTGCTTCTTGCTACAATGTACTCCCTCCGTTCAACAATAACTGTCATTTTAGAAACTTGCACACTTATTAAGAAAAGTAGGACAATGACGCATGTGCCCCTACTTTTTACTTTTCCATTTAGATATAATTACTTTTATATTGAACAGTAGGGGTAAATGGAAAGAAGTGTGTCAAAAAGCTAGAATGACAGATATTTTGAACAAGAATCACATCCTAAAACCAGATATTAATGAACGGAGGGAGTAGTGTGAATGCATCACTATCTGTATCACAATGGGGGCACGCCAGTCGACCAGCAGTTCTCCCAACCTGATAACATTGCGTATGCTGGAAAGTCATTTATAGTCCAAATCAACGCCGCTCGCATTTCAAAATTTTTCTTCTTAGACACATCATATGTTGTGACTCCTGCCCACAACTCCTGTAACTCAGCTATGAGAGGCTGCAAAAACACATCAATTTTTCCTTTAGGATTTTTAGGCCCAGGAACAAGAATTGTAAGAAAGAAGAACTCATCTTTCATACACATCCCAGGCAGTAAATTGTAAGGTGTAAGAACAACTGGCCAGCAAGAGTATTGTCTTCCAGAGGCTGTAAATGGTTGAAAACCATCAGTGCATAACCCAAGTCTGACATTTCTAGAATCCAAAGCAAAATCAGTATGAATTTCGTCAAAGTGCTTCCAAGCTTTTGAGTCAGATGGATGACACATATTGTCATCTTCCATCTTGTGCTCAGCGTGCCATCTCATATCTGTAGCCGTTGAAGGAGAAGCGTATAGCCTCTTCAGCCTTAGAATGAGGGGAAAATACTGCATCTTCTTGTACGGTACTTTACTTTTCCTCCTCTTTGCACCCTCTTTGACGGGCTTGTATCTAGGGCAAGCACAAAACTTACAAACTTCAAGATTTTTATCTTCTCCCCAAAAATCATACAATGATCCGAACAACAATCAATTTCTTCATAGGGTAAACCTAGACCACGCATGATTTTATTTGCTTCATAAAAGTTGTTTGGAATGTCATTGTTCTCAGGACAAAGATCGTGGTAAGTTTTGCAGACTCGATCAATCAATCCCTGGGGTGCTTGGTAGTCATTCTTAATAGACATCAATTCAGCTGTGATAGATAACACGCTATGAGTGCCATTGAATAACTTTCTTCTAGAAGATTCCATTAACTCAAAGAATTTCTTAGCTTCTGGATTGGGAGCATCCTCTAGTTCCTCCTCAACCTCCGGCATTAAAGTAGATGTATCCCCTAATTCTTCTGGAACATCACCAACAGCATGAGCAATCATTTGCTCCATCATTTCAACATTTTGTACCTCACGTGGCGTTGTGGTACTCGTAGTGAGATTAACTTGTATAGGTGTGTTATCTTCCCCATGAAATATCCAATCAAAGTAATCATACATAAAACCTTTCTTAGCTAAATGGAGCTTAACGACAACAGGCTCGAGGTACTGTCTGTTTCAGCACCTTTTCATGTCGCAAGGACACTTAATTTTACCATTTTCCATACATTCAGGGTGTTGTAGTGCGAATGAGACAAACTCTTCCATCTTCCTCAGCCATTGGGTAGAGATTCTACCCCTCTCAAAGGTTCTCTCAACATACATCCACACCCTATCGGGTCTCATACCTATACTAATCAAACACTACTTTAGTTAATACTAATAAAACACTACTTTAGTTAATACTAATAAAACACTACTTTAGTTAATACTAATAAAACACTACTTTAGTTAATTACACAGTTAAATTATCAACTTGATTGATTTTATCAACTTAATTATAGAGTTAAATTATCATAACTTTCCCAATTCCAGAAGCACCACCAGTTACCAAAGCTGAGAAGTCGGGAGGTGATGATGAGGTCTCATACCTATCGGGTTGATGACGATTCACATTTATCAATCGAAGAACGAACTGGACTGGAGAAAGACAAAAAGAAGAAGAAAAAGAAGAGAAGAAGAATAGAATAAGAAGAAGAAGAAGAGAAGAAGATGGATGGTGGTGTCCGGTGTGTGCGGTGGTGGTGGTGGGTGCCGTGCCATGCGACTACGCCTGAGGGGGAGACCAACCGAAATATAAAATACGGTGATTATCAACACTACTTTAGTTCAAACTAATAAAATTTTTAAAAAAATCGACATAGTGTCCCCTATTTTTTTACTTTTCCGCTTATTTCTAAGCATCCCACAAGGACGATTCACAAATACCAACAGTTATCAACAAAACCCAACAGATTGTCCACACAATATCTACAACAGCATACAACAGATCCAACCACTTGATTCATCGACGCAAATTAAGTAACCAACAAACACACACACAAAAGTAACTAACAAGCAATGGATATTTAAGTTCAAACAAATATCATATTATACTTTATTTTTACCTAGTACGTACTATATTATTAAATAAGAAATAATATATCCTAATATAAAATCAAGTTTAAAATATATATTAACTTAATTGATTTTATCAACTTAATATACAATTAAATTATCAACTGAATTATTTAATAAGAAACAATATATATTAAAAAATATACAGTTAAATTATGTATATATTCTAATATAAAATCAAGTTAAAATCACGAACTGTCACTTAACTTATAAATTTCAGTTCGAAACATTCTCAATATGTTATTTCCCCAAATCAATTTTCGGTTTCACAATATTATAACCATAGGTCTACTACAATAAAAAAAATCTACAACTAACATTCATAATTACCAAACAACATCAACAAATTTGTATACTAACAATTTTTTATATACCCATGCCATTTGGAACTAAAATTTGTAAAACTATCCATAAAAGTAAGAATTGACAACTGAAATTAACTAATACAAACTATATAATCATTAATTAGTTCTAACAACACAATTATGCAAGCACACAACACTGAATTTTGATATACCCATGCCATTTTCGGTTATATATATATGTAACACTAAAATTAGTGAAAAATTAATCAAAAATGCAAAATTAGCAACTATAATACTCACAAACCAACAACACACCAATAACCACCAGTTCATAGCACCAATTAACAAACAATAACCCACAAATTTACAAATTTTTAACACAATTTTCGTAACCCTAGAATTGGCTGAAACTAACCAAATTTGCCGCAGTGAAGTTGCAGGAGTATGCAGAGGTTGTCTGGGACGTTTCGGTGGCCGGAAAACTAGCTAATGGCGGCGACGGAGCCTGAATCTGGCCGGAATGGAAGTCTGGTGCGTGCAGGAGAGGATAGGAGAGGAGGGAGAGGAGAGGAGGAGAAAGATGCGGCGCGCAGGGAAGAAGAAGAGAAAGATCGCGTCTGATTATCTAAGCGAATTAGCGACGGACTCAGTCCGTCGCAAATCCGTCACTAAAATATAAGTGAAACGGCATTGTTTAAATTAGTGGGAGCGTGTGGTTTTCAGAAGTAATTAGCGACGGACTTTTCTGTTGCTAATTCCGTCGCTAATTTGGGGAAATTTGCGTGCCACTCGCCCCGCCATTATTCCGTCGCTAATTTGTCGCCATTCCGTCGCTAAAACCGTCCGTCGCTACGCCGTCGCTATTCCGTCGCTATTTAGCGACGGATTTTGGTCCGTCGCTAATTCCGTAGCAAATAGGCTGTTTTCTAGTAGTGATACTGGAGCCATCAACACATGCTGGAGCCATCTCAGATCCTTGAAGCCATGCCGGAGCCATACCTGAGCCATCCCGAGGTTTTGATGTTACTATAGAGCCATCTGCTCACACAAAAACCTACATCCACAAACAGGGAGTTTAATTCAATTAATACATTGGTTAATCACCTCACATCGCGTATCATTTGCATATACCCACAAAGTTCGTTCACAATCTAATGCACATTCACAACCCACTAGGCAGCTATTACGCTACTAGTGCGGTCCCGTCATTTTCCTCTACTAGGCAGCTATTACGCTACTAGTGTGTGATCGTTCACTTCATAACCCGCTAGACAGCTATTACGCTACTAGTGCGGTCCCAATCTTTCCCTCTACTAGGCAGCTATTACGCTACTAGTGTGAGATCGTTCACTTCATAACCCGCTAGGCAGCTATTACGCTACTAGTGCGGTCCCTATCTTTTCCTCCACTAGGCAGCTATTACGCTACTAGTGCGAGATCGTTCACTTCATAACCCGCTAGACAGCTATTACGCTACTAGTGCGGTCCCGCCGTTTTTCCTTCATTAGGCAGCTATTACGCTACTAGTGCGGTCCCCATCTTTTCCTCCACTAGGCAGCTATTACGCTACTAGTGCGAGATCGTTCACTTCATAACCCGCTAGGCAGCTATTACGCTACTAGTGCGGTCCCGCCGTTTTTTCCTCCACTAGGCAGCTATTACGCTACTAGTGCGAGATCGTTCACTTCATAACCCGCTAGGCAGCTATTACGCTACTAGTGCGGTCCCGCCGTTTTTTCCTCCACTAGGCAGCTATTACGCTACTAGTGCGAGATCGTTCACTTCATAACCCGCTAGGCAGCTATTACGCTACTAGTGCGGTCCCGCCGTTTTCCCTTCACCAGGCAGCTATTACGCTACTAGTGCGAGATCGTTCATTTCATAACCCGCTAGGCAGCTATTATGCTACTAGTGCGATCTCGCCGTTTTTCCCTTCACTAGGCAGCTATTACGCTACTAGCGCAAGATCGTTTCACACCCACCTGCTAGGTAGCTATTATGCTACTAGTACGGTACTCATGCAAAAGTATTATAGGCTCGTCATAAGTCCTATAGCTAGATGTCAAAAGGTCTAGTTGAGGCACTCCTAAGTCCTCGTACTCTCGAGCGCATTCTAGGCCCAACATAAGCCCTAGGACTGGATATCAAGAGGTCCAGTTGAGGCTCTCCTAAGTCCTCGTGCACCCCAAACCAATCTATTGTTAGCATTCTAGGCTCGTCATAAGCCCTAGGACTGGATGTCAAGAGGTCCAGTTGAGGCTCTCCTAAGTCCTCGTGCGCCCAGACCAATCTATTGTTAGCATTCTGGGCTCGTCACAAGTCCTAGGACTGGATGTCAAGAGGTCCAGTTGAGGCTCGTAATAAGTCCTCGTGCACTAAGCTATCATATCATTTCCGATCACATTCATACATCATCTTCCTCACGGTCGCATCCCATTGCACTACAAAACCGTAGTGAGAATTTTTGGCGCCCTCTCAACCTTGATTCAATTCTGCAAGGGCTTGCAAAATTGAATCAAGGGGAGCCATCTGTAGACACCAAAAATTCTCACCCCATAAAAAAACAAAATTCAGACAAATAAATAAAAAAGAGGCTTGTCGCCTCTTTTCAAAACTTGTTCATGTACATGCCAAAATAAAACCATCGTTTTATGACAAATCTTTAAATCAATTTTCAAAACATTTCAGAAAACGAATTTCCGTATATAATCCAGTTTTAAACCCGACCCACTTATTTTATTACCTTATTTCTATCCTATTTTGTTTATTTATTCATCTATCTACCCTCTTATTTTTACTGATGTCATTTATTTCATTTTATTTGTTTTCACCATATTCCAGTTATTGGTACATACTATTTCTTTTCATTACTATAGTTTTATTTTATTTACTGACATTTTAACCTTCGTGTATTCCCGCTTTTACTTACTTAATTTTTCCAACCTTGTATACATATGTATATATAATCACCAACTCTTTTCCTATTCTCTTTTTTATGTCACCTATTTCATTTATTGCAGCTGATGATATCCGTCACTTTTATTTTGAATTGTAGCATCTTTTGGTAATTCACTTAAGTTAAGCAGCGACTTGTATTTTATTTCTAACGTCTCATTAGCAGGTCCAGTCATTGGTGTAATTGGTTGAGTGTGAGGTGAGGGAGACCACTGGTCATGGGTTCGAACTGGGTTGATTGGCCTGGGTACATTTTTGTTTCCATTTTCTTTGTTCTTCTTTGTCAAACCTGATTCGAATAGGAAAACCTAGCTGCCATCTCATACTAGACTCACACCTCTATTATAAAACCAAACAAAAACCCTGATCCCAAGGGAGACACAACAGCCGCCTCTCTCATCTGATCATCGATCCCAAAAAAAACGAACGACAACTATAGCCGACCTCCACTGTATGCTATCCATGGTTTTCTTCTTCAACCAAGAACAGCAGTCGACATCCTTCTTTTTCCTTAACACCCTCCTTCAATCCCAAGATAGCCTAGAGACTCTCGTTGTTTTTCTCACATCAAGTGCACTAAAAACATTCTTCATTCTTTCACTCACGGTAATCTTCATCCAAAATGGCAACAAGAAACATACATCTCTTTGCCTTCTCCATTCTGTTACTCATGGTGATTTTCACTCCAAACTGGTGACAACAAACATACAAGTTGTGCATTCTTCATTCTTCTTACTAGCGGTAATTTACCAACCCAAATGGGTGAACAAAAACCTGACGACGAGCAAAGAATACGCAGTTCACCCCAATCTCTTCACTCTGGGTAGTTTGCAAACCCAGCTGTCGAATGAAAAGAAACATACATCTCTGCGCCTCCTTCACCCTCTCTTCACTCCCGATTCATTTGCAAACCCACACTGACGAACAAACCTTCCATCCATTTCCTTCTGTTCAAACTAGCTGGCGATTGAAGAGCATACATGCTCTTGCCTCCTGCATTCTCTTCAATCTCGGTAGTTCTTGCAAATCAGCTGGCGATTGAAGAACATACCAGCTCTGAGCCTCCTTCATTCTTCCCTTCACTCACAATTCATTTACCTACCCAAACTGCGACAGCAAGAACATTATACTCTGTCCCCCTTCACCTCTTTCTCACGGTAATATTGCCCACCCAAGCTGGCGAAGACAGGAAACATATATGCATGCTTCTTCTTCATTATGTTCCCTCTGGTAACTTCGTGACCAAACCGTCGAACGAGAAACATATAACTCTGAACCCATTTTGTTCCCCTTTTCCTCACGCTCTTCACCGACGGTAATTTGCAAACCTTGCTGGCGAAACAAGGAGTACACATGCTACTGCCTCCTTCTTCCTCGTTCTTCTTATCTGCGCTGTCGAACAAAGAAGCATACACTCTTTCATTCTTCACTCCCGACGACTTTGCAACCAAACTGGCGAGACAGGGACACGCATGTCCTGCTCTCTCTTCATTTCTTTGTCATGGTAATCTCACAACCTAACCGGAGAACAAGGCACAACATGCTCCATTCTTCATCCTCACATTTCTTCTTTTGCAACAACCTGGAGAACAAAGGAACACATCCACTCTGCCTCTCCACCGAAACTGGTAGCAAGGAACATACGTGCTCCTCTGCTTCATTTTCGGTAATCTTGCAAGCCCAGGTAGCGACTAAAGAGCAGACACACTTCACCTCCTTCATTCTCTTCGCATCCTTGTCGAACGAGGAACGTACATATTCTACTGTTCTTCATTTTTCTTCACCCTGGCATACTCCTTGCGTGAACATATTACGTCGACTGCATAGAAATTCGCTTTTGTATGTGACAGGCATAGATCCGCTACAGTTCGTACTGGGAGCTAACGTTTTGGCTGTTCTGCTTTTCATCTCCCTGTCTATTTGATTTATGCTTATCACTTAACCTTGTTTACTATGTAGACGTTTCTTCTTAAGTCATTTGCAGGAGACTCTGCTAACTCACTCCCGATAATTCAACGTTCACCCAAATGTTCTCGGTTTCTGTTTATAAAGAATTTCTAAATGTGTTGTCTGATCTGTTTGTCTATTGCTGGTTCATCGTCAAAAATTGCCTTTGGCTTTCTGGCCTTCAAGTTGTAGATATTGTCCTTGTACAACTATCAACTGTATGCTTGTATTTTGGATTAATCATGTTAGGCGTGAATCACTGTTGCTTGGTTGCTTAAAATTTTGGTAGATCTCTGATTACTAATGCTTTGTTTTGATACTTTGAGATGATAAGGCAGTAGGGTATATACATATGTCACCTTGTTCTCGGCCCCATTAAACTGTTCATGTAAGAAGGTTACCTCTGTTCATTGTAGGAGATTTGATCGATCCAGGGTTATACTCAACACTGATGTACATTCTTTCAGAGTCCAGCTCTTCTACCCCTTTTCTTTCCTTTCATGCGTATATTTGATTGTAGTTCATTTACTATTATGTCTGCTTAACATGAGGGTATGTTTTCTGTCTGCCTTGGTTTGTCTTTGTTTCCCTTCTTTTACAGGAAGAAATTACACCTTGTCCTGGTATTACTTTCTGAACTAAATAACTCATAAGTTACCGGTGTTCGATCTATATGCATAGAATGGAACTGTGAGTATCTGTTTGACTACTATGTTTTGTTGTTGGGTCACTGACTGGTAATTGATTTCATCACCAATCAATCATAAAATGTGGCGAGATCTGTTTCTCGTGAACTTGGTTATCGTCACACACACATTGATATCCAATATTAAATTATTCTTGACGTTTTACCTCTCACGGTTTCATTACAGTTCAATAGATTGACATTTCTTATTCCAGTCGGTCCTTTGCACAGCCACGCGGAATTTGGTACATACAAAAATCAACAAAATTTGAGCTGAACATGTTCACTTGGTGTCGGACATCGGATTACATGTGGCTGAAGCGGGACCATGAGCATTTGACTCAAATCAGCTGGATGTCTTCTTATATATAAGATTGAGTGATAAACCGGGGGCAGGCCACCCCGTAGGTTGGTTTTCTATATTACTTAAAATTCTTTTTGATCATGACCGACAACTTGTCTACATTCCTAGCATTGTTGTTTGCTGTTTGCTCCTTGCGCATAGATTCATCGTCGAAATTTCTTCAAAAAGCACGATTCTAATCTAGTTTTCACTTGAAACCCACTCATATAATTGCAAGGTCTTGTTTTGTTATGTTATTTCGTTGTCTTAACATCATCGTTGATTTTTATGGCGATTCTGCTTTGCCTCTGTTATGCTTTTGTCGCTTTTTGCACCAATTGTAAATCGAATTCAAATTTTCATCCCATGTATACATCACTTGAATAACTATGAACATATTTGTTTATCTAGTCTGTTGTTATTATTATTTGATCTGATTAATTGTCGTGTCTTCAGTGATTTTGGTATGATTGTCTCTGTGTTATATGTGTATATATTGTATGTCCAGCCCCATTGCAAATTTCGTTTCATTCCATTGTACAAAACTTTACTATCTAAGCCATAGTTATTACCCTCTAGCACTCCTTCACTAACAGAAAAGCTTTGGATGTACTATCGCCCCACACCTAACGGGTCTCTCATTCGTTTTGTGGGGCAATAATCTTCTAAAACTTCAGAAAACACTCAAACCACCATTATATGTATATAAGAACGAAAACTTCAAAAAACTAGCCCTTAAGGCCATTTTAGGAGGGCTTTGGATGCGAAACCACCCCATGCCTAGCGGGTCTCTCATTCGTTTTATGTGGGTGGAATCCCCCTTCGCCTTCAACACACCCATAATCAAGAGTTAATAAATCAATAATTTGATCCATCTCACTTGTTAATATCTCACAAATCAAGCCCAAAAATCAATAAGCCCCATCTTTGCCCATTTCTCAAAAGCTCAAATTGTTTCAAATAAAAAAGCCCAATGTTTAGATCAGGCCCAAAAAACCATGTCAAGCCCAACATTCAAATCCAATCATCCTAAGGCCCAAATTCTAATTGGCCCAAAAGCCCAATTTGGCCCAAAAGCCCAATTTGGCCCAAAAGCCTAATTTGGCCCAAAGCCCAATCATCCTCAGGCCCAAATTCCAATCGGCCAAAAACCGACTTCAGCCCACAGTTCACAAATCACAATTCGGGCCCAAACCTAATTCGGCTCAAACAAGGCCCAATTCAGCCCAAAACCTCAAACAAGGCCCAATTCGGCCCGAAAGCTCAAACATGGCCCATTGTGGAACCCCAAACAAATCCCAATCCGCCCAAGTCCAACTTTGACCCGAACTTTGATCGGTCCAAACTTTGACCAAACCCAAACTTTGACCTTGACCTAACTTTCATCAATCCAACTTTTACCTTACCCAAACTTTGATCAACCAAACTTTGACCGGTCCAAACTTTGACCAAACCCAAACTTTGACCTTGACCGAACTTTGACCTTGACCAAGTCTAACTTTAACTCGGCCCATTTTCTAATCTCGGCCTAAATCCAATTCAAACCCGATTCCATTCAATTCAAATCCAGATTCAATTCATCCAATTCAAACTCAACTTGTAAATTCCAATTCGATTCAAAACTTCATTCAATTCCAAACACATTTCAAATTCATTCAATTCATAACTCATTCAAATTCATACAATCCTGATTCAATAAAAAAATTCATTCAATTCCAATTCAATTTTATTCCAAAACCAATTCATTTTTAATTCAATTCCATTCTAAATTCATTCAAATTCAATTCTAATTTCAATTCAATTTCATTTGCAATCCAATTTCAATTCCACTTTCAATCAAAAATCAATCCAATTTCAATTCAACTCCAATTCAGTCTCAATTCCAATTCAAATCAAAATTCATTCAACCCCGATTCAACTTCGATTTCAATTCAATTCAATTCTATTCCAATTTCTCCCACACTCTAAATGTCTCATAGACCCGAGCGTCTCACAGACTTTGTCATTCCAATGATTCGAATGTCTCACAGACCTGAGCGTCTCACAGACCCGAGCGTCTCACAGACCCAAGCGTCTCACAGACTTCAACATCTTAAGATTTCAAACGTCTCAAAGACCCGAGCGTCTCACAGACTAGCATCCCAAACCCGAAACTTCTCAAAACTCCGAACTCTTCTAAATCTCAAACATCTCAAATATTTTCAAACCCCACAAACATCAAAACTTCCAAAACCCAAATATCCGTGAACTACGTAAGGTCTGATCTCAACAGGGAGTTGAGTACGTAGGCAGCCCATCTAGGGTGCGACCCCATTCCAAACAAAAAACCCTTTCCCCTCCTAAGGTGGCTCTTATATCTCTTAAAACACTCAAACCTTCTTCGGCTCCCACAAACTTCAAGCCATCAGACTCCAAGTCTTGTCTATTAACTCAACATCAGATTTTTCTCAAACTTCATTTTTATTCTATACTCATCCGAATTCAGCAATTCCCCTCATTGGCGTTAGCTTGGCAGAAAAGCTCGCCTCAGTCACCATCTTTCTCTATTCCTGTCCTAATCCTATCCTTGGCTTTTAGATGAATATCTCTAAAAAGGTTTTGAAAGAAGGTAATCCCGACAATTGGAGACCGAGGTTTCCTCGGGCACCAATCCAAAGTCATGGCCGTTGCCACTTCTAAGGGGTGTAACCCAGTGCGAACCCACACAGAATCTCTGGCTTGATCAGATAAGTCCTATCCATAGGGAACCAATCATCAGAGTCAATTAACGATTCTCAGAACCCTTCTCCTCCCTTCCTAGTTCCTTAGGTCAAACTAGGTGGCGACTCTAGTCAATTCCGCCTTATAGAGGCATAAGTCCGCGTGGGGCCCATCGAGAGCGGGTGTAGTGTTCACTTACACTCCCCTTATGCTTTCTGGGAAAGACGGACGATTTAGTAGGTATTTGAAGGATGCCAAATAACGGGTTTTCACCCTCCACAGAATGGCAGATTCTAGGGTCTCGACTTTTCAGTCATACCACATTTAGATACCCCCCTCATACCGAAAAATCACCATCCACAATACTGCATTCATTAAAGGCAGACACATAATGGAAAGGCCTTTAATCACCAATGACACCATCACGTTGGCTGAAAGAAAGAAGGCAGAAGAGATTGCTTCTGAAAATTGATTTTTAAAAAGTATTCGACTATTTATGATGGGCATTTATTGACAAAATGTTCTTTCTCTTTAGCTTCAGTGACACCTGGCGCTCGTAGATGCAAAAGTGTGCTTCCACCGTTGAGAAATCTAATGGTTAGTGGCTTCCTATGAACCCATCAAGCCTTCAAGGGGTATTCGTCAGGGAGACCCTCTCCCACCTCTGCTGTTTCTATTATACCCTGAATTATTGGGGGGGATTCTTGATGAAGCAATTCACCATGAAGCCAAGACTGGCCTGGTGGTTGGAGTCAATGAAATTAGACTTTCTCACTTATAATTTGCGGATGATACTCTAATTTTTTACTCCCTCGAACTTGTTGAAATCGAGACAACAAAATGATGTATTAATCTCTTCTCAAAATGTTGGGACTTGAAGTAAACAGGCAAAAATCATCCATCATACCTATTAACCTCTTAACATCTTAGCCAACGTAAATCGATCGAAAACTTAGGATCAAGTTATTGCCAAGATTGAAAGTAGGCTTTTGAAATGAAAGGCCACCAAACTATAAAAAAAATGAGCAGGATGGTGGACCGGGGAAAACGGTTATGAAATTTCACTTGAGGAAGACCACTTTTCTTCTACGAAATAGTCCAGGTCAAAGCCTTAATCTCCCATCTTGATGATAGGAGCCCATCATCCACTAACCAATCCGATGAATTAGCTTGGCTGACATTAGTGAATAACCAATTTTCCGTGATGTTTCTTCTCATCATGCGCATCGAGTTGTTCTTCTGGTTCCTGCTGCAAGACAGATGAAACACAAGAGATAGACTGTTCTTCATAGATATTATCACGTTAAGCCATATTTTCTGCCCTTTTGGCGAACTAAAACGCCAAGCCATATGTTTCTTCATAATAAGGAATCGAGGAACTTGTGGTCTTTGATCTAGGGCTGTCCATTCGGTTCGGTTAATTTGGTTATAACCAAAAACCGTTTTTTTTTTGTTTTTTTAACCGTTTTCATAACCATTTTTTAAAATTTTGGTTTTCGGTTAACCGAATTTTAATCCGGTTCGGTTTTCGGTTATTGAAGAGAATATTTTAGTTAACCGAATAACTAAATATTTTTTAAAATTAAATTTAAATATATAAATATTACTGAAAATTGTAAGTTTTCTTTTAAAAAATTCGGTTAACCGAATTTATTACGGTTAACCACAATTAATTCGGTTTTCGGTTATTAGATAGAAAAAAAACCGGTTTTTGGTTATTTCAGTTTCGGTTAATTCGGTTATTGAACTGAATTTCAATTAATTCGGTTATAACTGAAATAACCGAATGGACACCCCTACTTTGATCATAAGTTGGTGGGGTATTCCGATTTTGTCTTTCCAGATTCATGTTTGGCCATTTTTCTGTGTTAGAAGAAAGTCTAGTTGAAGAAGAGCAATTGAAGATGGTGGATTTCGACTATTTTCCACACTCTATGGATGATTTGAGCAACTCAAAATTGGCTGATCTTTGAATCAATCCACCCAAACTGGGAGCAGATTGCAGTCTCTGTCAAAGGGAAAATTTCCGAATGGAACAAAAGACTAAAGACAATCAACTCCATTTCATCACAGCAGCTGCTCTTCTCTTCTTACTTAGTTGATCTTTTGAACTAAACTTTGTTTCACGTGTTGTCTTAATTTCTTCTTGCTTTACCCCCTTGGTTTCCTGTTGTATGTTCCAGTAAGAAATGATTGTTTTTGAATCCTCGGTATCATGTTTTGCTGATTCCTCAACCCTTATAAAAAATTCAAATAAAAAGACAATCTCCTAAAATGGTAGTAGCTTAGATGGTTAATTAGTTGGATGAACACTATAAAATAATTTTTAATATAAAACCAATTTTAAGATTAACACATTGATAACAAACTTTCAATTTACCGATTAGTAGGGAACACTAACTTTATTAGTTTTTGTGTTTATCCACATTAATTACGTTAGCTCCTAACTTTGTGTTGTTGTTGCTCTTTTTGTTAGTGCTTCTATGTGTATATATTTACAGCACTCTCGGTTATCAATATAGTAGTGAATACAAAACATATATTTTCATCTCTGACTCACATGGTATCCAAAGCCTCGTATTTTTTTTCTTTTCTTCCTGCTTCATCTTCTTGCTTTGTTCTCTTCTTGTTCCAATGGCACACAACACGTCTCAGCTTCTGGCTCTTGCTCCTCCTCCAACCTAAACTTCCAAATTTCTTTGATTAGCATCAAGATTGATAAAGATAACTACTCTTTCTAGCGCACTACAATCGTCTATGCTCTTGAGACTTTTGATTTTGAAATCATATTCTCAATCCTCAGCCACCACAGGAAACATGTTCTCTTGCTAGTGATGATGACATCATTACCATTGAACCATATCCCGAGTATGTTGCTTTGAAGAAGCGCGACCGTTTCGTTCTCCAATGGATCAAGTCCACGCTCCCCGAACGTGCCCTTGTTACCGTCACTCACGCCACGTCCTCCCAAACTGTGTGGACTGTTCTTAAGCATACTTTTCAATCTCAAACCAGAACATAATGAATGTCTATAAAGCTCAAGTTACATTCCCTTTGCAAATGATCTCTTTCCATGTTACATTACATCGAAAAGAAGCGCTCTATTGCTGATGCACTTACTGAAAATCTACATCCTATCCCTGATAAGGACCTCAATGGCCACATCATTCATGGCCTAGATGATGCCTCCGGTCCATTCACTACTGCCTTTCTTGTAAAAAATGAAGATACCTCCATTGACAATCAGGTTGGTATGTGTTAGGGAAAAACTACTCTAAGCAGTAAAGACCTAGCTAAAATGGATAAGTGCACCCAATTCGTTCCAATATATTAAGTGTTGTATCCACAAGGAAATTAGTTTCTAAATCCTAAACTTCAGTACTTTAATAATGTGCTATAAAACTATAAACGGGGGTTTAGCCGAAGGCAAGCTTAGTTGTTTGTAATGATGAAAACAATAAACCGTAAATCAAGTGTTGATTGGAATGGATGGAAAAGTACCCTAGGATAGTGAGGAATCGCCTAAATCACCCAAGGAATCTCATACCCTTAACTCATTATCTCATTATCTATTAGAGCTTAATTCATGAATCCCCAAATCATGGGAAAATCAATTCTTACCTAATTAGCCAAATCTCTTAATTAAAGAAGGTCTAAGTCACTAAGTAGCATTAAGCAAAATCTCTTAAATAATAGCCCTAGGATTTTACCCCCACATCAAGACTGTAAAAGTTAGAGTTTATCCCCTTTTTGTCAAGTTCCAAACTCAAGCTCAAATGTTAAATGGAACCACCATAAATGCCATAGTTGATCAAATTAAAGCATTAATTGATATTGAAGGAGATAGAAACAAGAGTATTTAATGAGTTAGGTTATAAGCATTCAATGAGAAATGTTAGGGTCAAACCCCATCCTAGGATACAAAATGAGACTACTCGACCATTAAAAAGGGAAAGAGAAGAGAAAAGAGAGATTTAGCCATTAGAGGAGCTCTAGAGCTTCAATGGAGGTAGATTTTTCACTTCCTTCTTCCTCCTATTCTTCTCTTATTTTCTCCCTTCTTTTCACCTCTCTCTCCTATTTAGCTTTTCAAAACACAAATTTGGGCAGAGTTTCCGTCAGACTGACCCCCCCTGGGTCGGTCTGGTGGGTCGGACGGCCCTCTGGTAAAGGAGGCATGTTCTTTTTTTTAAGATCGACCGACCTACCTAGGGTCGGTCCTAAGGTCGGTCGATTCCAGTAGGGTGTAGAAGAGTTGGACAGGGGCTCCTCTTTGCACCCGATTCTTTTGATGCTTCCCGTTGGCTTGGCATCCTTCCCGAAGTGTTTGAACATTGATGCAACCTCAACTTAAGCTTTCAAAATGTACTCACATGAGTATTTACCTATTCAAATATGTCAAAAGTATAAGCTCACTAATAATCACAAAAACACTCCATAAATGGGTGAAAAAGTTATGCACCAAGAAATGAAGGAGAATAAAGACCTTAAAATAACATTATTTCACCACTTATCATTATGCTTCTTTAGGAAGAAGCTCGGCTGGAGCTAGAAGTCACCGGTCAAGTCAACTCCTCTTCCGCGCCTCTGCTCCCTACACTCCCGTCAGCCTTCACCTCATCGTTCCACTACCCCTTCCACCCGTCGTCACGACTCTGCTTCCTCTCGTCCTTCCGGTGACCAGAAACATAGACGACCACTTTGTCAATTGTGTGATAAAGTAGGCCATGAAGTCATCGCATGCTGGCTACAAGGAAACAAAACAGATTATCCATCCTGACATCCCAAACCTCACTCGAATCCAAGGCATGCGCATCTGTCACACCATAGCTCTTCCTTCACTGTTCTTGATCCGTCTAAGTACTTCGACACTGGTGCCATTGACCATGTCACAAATGACATTTGCAAGCTTCATCTAGTCGATGACTATTGTGGTGATGAAAAGCTCAAAGTTGGTAATGGTAATTTACTTCCTATCACTCATGTTGGTACCTCTTCTCTCCCTCCTCTTCACCTCAAAAATATTCTCCTTATCCCACGCATAACAAAAAATATTCTCAGCATTTTCAAACTCACAACTGATAATTACGTTTACATAGAACACTAGTACAAAAAATGCCTATTTTAGCGCCCCTATTTTGGCGGTTGTAGAGAAAATAGCTGAAATAGGGCTCCGAGATTTCGGTAGTCTGAAAAAGACACCTATTTCGGCGGTTCTTAGCTAGGAACCACCGAAATAGATGTTTTTTCATACAATAAAAATCTCGGAGCCTTATTTCGGCGATTGCCTCTACAACTGTCAAAATAGGGACGTTTCCTGGGATTTTTGAAAAAAAATTTGAAATGCCGCTTAAATTAACAACCGCCGAAAAAAAAAACTTTATTTCATTACATATTTACTCACCGGGCTCATCCCTTCATCTTCTCTTCTCTTTCATTACTGTAATTTCACATCCCTAACTGGTAAACATGGTCTGCGCCTATCTTCTTCACTTTCTCTAACGATGATTTTGCAACCAAACTGGTGGCTGGTTCACCCCCTTCTCTCATGGTAAATTCTTAACCCTAACTGGCAAACAAACATGCTCTGCACACCTCTCTTCATCCTCTTATCTCACGGTAATTTGCAGGCGAACATACATGCTCTGCGCCTATGTTCATTATCTTCTCTCATGGTAATATACTCGAACTTATCTTATTTTCTTTGGCGAACCGGTAATATACTCTAACTTATCTTATTCTTGTGCCTGCGTCTCTGTGTCAAAAATCACTGTAACTGCATACATCTCTGCGCCTTCACTCTCATGGCTGCGCCTCTTGAAAATAACTGAAATTATTGTTGAGAGGTTGAAGACAACACATAAATCGATTTTTTTTTAAAATGACCTATTTCGGCGGTTGTTAGCTAACCACCGAAATAGGTGTGTTTTTTTAAATTCTAAAACGCGCCTATCTCAGTGGTTTTTAGCTAACAACCACCGAAAAAGATTACCCATTTTGGCGGTTGTTCAACTGCCGAGATAGGATTGTACACCTATCTCGGCGCATTCCATTCCGAAATAGGCTATTTGGAACATCCGAAATAGACTGTTTTTCTACTAGTGGAAATCTGGCCTATCTGTTGTCTTGCTAAGACATTTTAGGGCAAAACAATTCTACAAGGCACCATTAAAAATGGCATGTACCAGTTATCTCCATCAACTACAAAACCATAAAAATTGGCACTTACCGGCGTGCGCACCACTCTACACGACATCAGAGATTAGCCCATTCTCATGGGTCCTTGTTGAGGACACTGGTCTCACGTTTCAATCTTCCACTTTCAACAAATAAGTTTCCACGTACTTGTGACTCCTGTCAACTTGGAAAAAGTCACAGATTGCATCTTTCATCAAATCATGTTCCCTCAAATATTTTGTTAGATTTAATTTGTTCCAATGTATGGGGACCTTCCCCTCTTCCCTCAATAAATGGATCTCGTTATTTTGTGTTATTCATTGATGATTGTACTAAGTTTGTATGGATATATTTTCTCACTCACAAATCTCAAGTATTTTCAACCTTCATACAATTTCACAAAATGATACACACCAAGTTCACCATTGAATAAAGAGTGTACAGTCTGATTGGGGTGAGTATCACAATTTGTCCACATTTCTTCTTACACATGACATACATCATCGCATCTCATGTCCATATACACAAGAACAAAATGAAGTTGTTGAAAGATGCAAGCCCAATCCTCCATGCCACAAGAATTATGGGAACATGCTTTTCACACTACCACCTATTTACATAATAGAACATTCACCCTCATACTCAATTTTCACTGCCCATATCAACACCTCTACAACAAAAATCCTAATTATGGCTTTCTATAAATTTTGGGTGCCTTTGTTATCCTTTTCTTTGCCCATACACTAATCACAAACTTGACTTCCGCTCTCTTCCTTGTGTCCTCCTTGGATACAACTCTTAGTACAAAGGCTATCTATATTATCATATACCAACAAAGCACATATATGTCTCATGTCATGTGGTCTTCAATGAAGACTCTTTTCCATTTTCTTCTACTTACCCCACATCATCCCCCACCCCACTGCCTCCCCCCTACATCCCCACATAAGTCTTAGCTCATGCTGCGCCGCTACACCTAGCGCCACTTGCTCTATCGTCATCCCTTCCCACTTCTTCATCTACTCCCCCCTCATCCACCTCTCCAACTCCACTGTCCTCATCTCCTCCTACACTGCACTCCCCTCCTTCTCTTCATCACACCCCGCATCATCAACCTCGATCTCCAACGCTCCCTCACCTATTCCACACTATCAAAAACCTACTCAAAGATCTACGGCAGACAACGTATTCCAAGTCATTATTGAGCCGCATCTAATTCCCAACGTCATATGCGCACATGAGCTCATACAAACTCACTCACACCACAAATTCTGACAATAGTCTCCTTTACTACCCCTCTTAAACAGTGCACCTACAATCAAGATGTTAAAGATTACCAATGGAAAGAAGCAATGTGAGCTGAGGAATGCATTGGTTCGTAGTCACACATGGTCAATATTTCCATGTCCTTCTAATGCTAATCTTGTTGGTTGCAAGTGGATTTACAGGACCAAAAGGAATGTCAATTGTTTTGTTGATAAATACAAAGCACGTCTCATTGCTCAAGGGTTTAGTCAAACCAAAGGCACTGAATTCTTTAACACCTTCAGTCCCATTATCAAACTGACCACCATTCGTTTTGTCTTCTCCCTCGCTCTATCCAACAACTGGTCAATTTGTCAATTGGATATAAACACACATTTCTGAATGGTGAGCTAGAAGAGGAAGTGTATATGCGGAAACCTAGGGGCCTTAAAGATTCAAATCACCCTCAACACGTCTGCCGATTGCACAAAGTAATTTATGGCTTACATCAAGCTCTTCGGTCTAGGTTTACCACACTAAAAAATATCTTGTTACCCATGGCTTTCGAGCATGTCATTATGATACTTCACTTTTTGTTCATCACTCATCCACTGCCACAATTTATCTTCTTGTTTATGTTGATGATCTGACCATTACAAGATCCAATGCCACTTTCATTCAATCTTTTATCACTCAACTTCATCAAACTTTTACTCTCAAAGATATGGGTGACATTTATTTCTTTCTCGGTCTACATATCACCCGCACCCTCAAAAATATTTAGTTAACCCAAACAGCTATATTCGTGATATTCTAGAACGCACCAAAATGAAAAAGTCCACACCCAACTCCACACATGCTGATTCCTAAACCAAATTAACTGCTCACGGTGATCCATTTCATAATCCCACCATATATCGCAAAATCATTGGTAATCTTCAATATGTAACTATCACTTGCCTTGATATTATCTATGTCATTAATCGAGATTTCCAGTACATGTACTCACCAACAGACAACCCTTGGAGGGCAGTTAAAAGGATTCTCTGATATCTCAATGGCACTCAACACCACTACCTCCACTTCTCGCCGACAACAGCCACCTCACTCTTAGCATATTCGGGTGCTGGATGGCTCTCAGACACCAATGCAATCGTTCTCAGTACGGATTTGCCATCTACCACAGTCTCAATCTCGTCAGCTGGATGTCCCGCAAACAACGCGGCGTAGCTCGTTCAAGCACTGAAGTTGAGTAATGTTCTCTTGCTTATATTGTTGGTGAGGCTTCTATGGATCCGCCACTTACTATCAGACCTTAACTCATCTCTCTCAGCCACTCCAACAATCGTATGACAATGTCGGGGCCATTTTCATGAGCAAAAAGCCAGTGATCCGCACTCACTCGAAACACTTTGCTCATGATTTTTCATTTTTTTGAATGAAATGATGTATATGTAATTGGTAAAGATTTCGAGAAGATGTGAATACATAGAATCCCTATATATATGATAGTTAAACTTGGGGCATCACAAATGAGAAAGATGGATACACAAAAGCTTCCCTAGCGATGAACAAAACAACGTAGTGCTGGCAAAAACACCCCAAACCATAAATCCAAAATTACAAGACACTAGGATGTTAAAAAATGGTCAACTATACTCAGATATTTTAGGAGCAAAGGACCCTATCTAGCCAATCAAAGTCCATGCTGGATTTCCCCATCTTTGACCAAATGATGGATTTGATGGCAGCTTTGATGTTTGAAATAATGAGAGAGGAGTCTCTGGCTTGGCTGGCCATGACACACTTGCATCTTTCTATCCAGATATGATAGACAACGGTAGCGACTGCCGCTTTTTTCACTAAGTCAATCGGGCGGTGCTTCTTACAGTAGCGGCTGATCCAGAAGCTGCTGCGAAGACTTTTCCGGTTTGTGGGGATTCTCAACCAGTCATAGATGATCCACCAAATCCTGTTAGAGAACCTGCAATAAAAAAAGAGATGGTTGCTTGTCTCTTGAGCACGCTCACAAAGCCAGCATCTGTTAGCAAGACATATGCCCCATGATTGGAGCTTATCACAAGTTTTTAGCCTATCTTTAAGCGTAATCCATAAGATGAATTTGGCTTTGGGAATGGACCAAGTATTACAGCAGACATTGTACCAGGGAAAGGGCCGGGAGGGGATGGAGACATCATTATAGAACGAGCTGACCCTGGGGCGGTGGGGGTAGGAGTTGAATAAAGAATATGCATCATTGGATGACCCACATTGATCCATCCACCAGTCCGTGGCATGAAGAATAGCTTTCCAAGTCCAGGGGTCGTTACCTTTGGCAGAAGTCAACCAGAAGCTAAAGTTAGTCAGGAAAAGTTTATGGATCCATTGAATCCACAGCGCTCCGGGTCATGGGTGATGGCGGAGATAGTCTTGAGCATGAAGCACATATTCCACTTATGGATGTCCTTAATTCCAAGACCGTCATTTTTCTTAGTGTTCATGATAGAGCTTCAAGCCACAGGAGGGGTGGAGTATTTGTCAGCCTCTCCAGACCATAGGTATGAACGGAAGCATTTGATGATTCTTTTGATGACTTGATTTTCATTTCATACGAGCACAAGTTGAATCGGGCACCCTTCGTGTTAGCCATATATCATTAGTTGACCATGTCGCTGACATATTTACAAAGGCGCTGGACAAAAACCGTCTCATCTCTCTGCATACCAAGTTTCAAGTTCGTCCCGCTCTTAAATTTGCCAAGGGTGGTAACAAACTTTCAGTTTACCGATTATTAGGGAACACTAACTTTATTAGTTTATGTATTTATCCACATTAATTACGTTTGTTGGTCGTGCTGTCTCTCCTCTCTCTTCTCCCCCCTCTCCCTTTCCGTTCTAACCCAACCCGTTACCATCTAATGCACCCCACATCGCCGCCACCCTCTAACACAGCCCTCCACCTAAATCACTAAACCCGCCATACATACCTCGTATGTAACTACCCACAACAAATTAAATTTTCCTAACCTAAAGCCGTCCCTATTAACCTAAACCTTTATAACCATAAATATGATGAAGGGAGATTGGCAGAAACATTTCAGGAGAGGAACATATTCAAGATACCCGAATTACAGAGAAGAAAGGAACTTTGGGAGAAAAGTGAGATGGAAAGAAAGGCAAGGTCTAAGCAGAGAAGGATCCAGAGGTGAATATGAGAAGATGAAGATCCGACGAGGAAAGAGATATTCTGGAAACATAAAAGAGAAGACAGGGAGCCGAATCACCAGGGGGGTCAATGAAAGAAGCACGATATTTATTGACAACATAAGCCGGGAAGTAACAGAGTACCAACTTCAGAGGATATTGTCAAAGTTCGCTACGGTGTCAAGAGTTTTCATTAGCAGAAAGGTCCGTAAGTCGAACAGGAATGCATGTGCCTTCGTCGACGTACAACATATAGAAGAAGCAAGAAGGTTGATAGAATGTATAAGAGGATGGAATATCAATGGCAATAGACTTCGGGCTAAAATGGAGTATCAAGGAGCAAAGATACGAAAAGGGGAGTCCTGGAACAGACAAACGGAGAATTGGGGAGAGTCAAAGAGTGGAAAATCGTACCAATCCAACAAAATAGAGAAACGGGTTTGGAAAGAAAAAAGTCAGGCGACCTCAAGACTATCGATCAGAGTCAAAGAAGATGAAGGGATGAGAAAATGCTTGAAGAAATGTGCGGTTATATCCATCCAAGAAGATATAACACCAAAAGTAGCAATGGAAGTCATTCACAATAGATGGCCCAACTCGACGGGGTTATTGGCGTCTCTAGAAGGAAATTTCTTGTTGTGTTCAATTCGAACCAGGAAGTGGAGAAGGTGGTTGAACAAGTTCAATCAAAGAGGAGCGAATATGAAGGAATGGAAGCACGTCTTTGGGAAGTCCATGACCAAGTAGAAAAAAGAAGGACTTGGGTAGTCATAAGAGGAGTTCCAATACATGCTTGGAACAAAGCCAATCTGAGGAAAATAGCACAGATAGTAGGAGACGTGCTGCAAATTGAGGGTGAAGAAAACGATTTCGTAGAAAATGCTGAAATCAGGCTACAGGTTGAAACGTCCACCCTTCAGATGATCAATCTGAAAATCATAGTCCAAGTTGATGGGAAGAACTTCCCTGTTAGTATGGTCGAGGTGGTTAAAGAATTATCCAATCAGAAGCTTTCAGACATCGCTGATAGCATAGTTCAAGTTGTGGAAACGAAGGAAGAACGGGGGAATGGTCGAACGGACGGACAATCGACCAAAGAGGAAGATGAGAGAAAAGCACTGGAAGAATCCCAAGGTAGTATCACCAGTAAAGCAAACCATGTTCATAATGGGAGTTCCGAGAAAACAATGACTCGAAAGAATCGAAAGGAAGTAAAGACAAGGTAGTATCACCAGTAAAGCAAACCATGTTCAGAATGGGAGTTCCGAGAAAAACAACGACTCGAAAGAATCGAAAGGAAGTAAAGACAAGGGGACACAATTATCAAACCAAAGGAAGAATATTAATGAGGAAGGGCATGTGCCGCAAATACATTCTCCCGATAGAATTGAAGAGAAAGATTGGGGAATTGTGAACGAAACACCTTTTAGTGTCCCAAACGATACAACCCGGAAAAGACAAAATCAAAAGGAGAGGAGGAGGCGGAAGTAAACGTGATGGAAATAAATAAAGCAGAAGGAGAAAAGTCGGACGAGGAGCGAGAAAAGGAAAATCCCCTGTCAAGCCCCATGAAAAGCATGCATCGTGATACTAATAACGTTGTCGAGGAGTGGGAAGAGGATAGGGGTACGCAACGGGAGGAACAGGAAGTAGAAGGTGAGTCGGCGAAAAGAACAGGTGGGGATCAGTTGCATTCACCTCAAAGCAGTGAGGACAAAGCACGGGGTAGTAGGGAGGGAATAAGATTATTTGTGGATTTATTCCATAACGACGCACCAGCTAGAGATGAAAGAGGGAGAGTGTTAAACAAAGAGAAGGAAGCAGAAGAGTGCATAAACCTACTTACACAGCTGGGGTGGCAAGTCCCGAGCCCCGAACATACCAAGGAGAATATAGTGAAACAACTGCAAGCCCGGGCGAGTTAGAGGAGGAGCCCATGGTGACTATCGGTCTCTAGAACATAAGGGGATAAGGTCAAAACTTAAACAAAGAAACATGAGGGGTGAAGTTCGAAAGAGGAACTTATCAATTCTGGGCATTGTGGAAACACAGCAGTGTAGGACAGCACCACAAATTGTATCGCAGCTTTGGGGGAAGAAGAAAGCAAGTTTAGCATGGGAAGAGATATTAAGTCAAGGGAGATCAGGGGGTATAATTGCTATGTGGGACGAGGAGGAAGTAGAAGTGGGATGTGTGGAGAAGAAGGAGAGGTGGATCAAGATGGATGTGAAATCGAGAGAAGATGGGATCATGAGTTCGGTTGTCATAGTGTATGTGCCATGTGATATCAGGGAAAGATGGTCTGTGTATGAAGAAATACTGCACTCGAGTGTGAGCTGGCAAAAAGAACTTATTGTACTTGGTGATTTTAATGAAGTACTAGACCCAAGCGAAAGATTGCCGATGAGAGGGACAAGACATACGAGAGGAATGAAAGACTTTCAATCGTGGGTAGTAAATATGCAGTTGCTGGAGATGCAATTGCAAGACTCAAAGTTTACTTGGAGAGGAGGAGGAAGCTTAAGTAAGATTGATCGTGCATTTGCCTCTCATGAATGGTTTTCTCAATATTCGGATGTTTGTCTCCGATCAGGAGAATGGAATATTTTGGATCATAGAATGTTGATAGTGAGTACAGGCAAGATTAAGTGGGGATCCAAGCCCTTCAGGTCTATAGATGCTTGGCTGGAACACCCAGAATTCGGTAGATTTGTGAAACAGCAATGGGACAGCCTGGAGTTCGGGTCCACCATGAATAAATTGAGGGCGCTAAAAAGGGCCTTACGAAGTTGGAATAAGGATGTTTTGGTGAAACAAATAAAGCAGTGATGGCATGTAAGGAGGAATTAAAGAAAATTGAAAAGAAAATGGAGGAGGGTGGCCCGACAAACCAACTTGAAGCGGATAGAGTAGAGGCCATGAAGAAGATGGGTAAGGCTGAACGTGCGCATGAGTTGTACTGGATGCAGCTATCTCGTGAGAAAACTCTCAAGGATGTAGATAATAACACAAGATATTTTCAAAGAAGAGCAAAGTAAATCACCGAAAGAAGTGTATGACTTGCTTACAAACTGAAAATGGGGTGATCGACAACCTAGCTGAGATAAGAGACCACGTGGTTAGTTTCTTTTCAAAGCTTTACCGAAAAGAGGATGTTACGGGTATCAGGCCAGCTAGGCTGAATTTTCCCACTCTGTCGACTGAAGAAGCTGTCCATCTGGAGTGGATTCCTAGCCTGGTGGAGATAAAAAAAAGCGGTAAAAGACTGTAACAGTGCAAAGGCTCCGGGAGTTGATGGATATAATATGAAGTTTGTGAAGAAAATGTGGCACGTGATAGGAAATGACTTTGGGAGAGATGTGCTAAAGTTTTTTAGATCTTCAAAGATGGAAAGAAGTGCAAATATCACATGGCTGGCGCTAATACCAAAGAAGGCGGATGCATCAAGGCTAGAGGAATACCGGCCGATAAGTATGGTGAGTTGTGTGTATAAGGTGATTGCTAAGATCCTAAGTGCTAGGTTGAGTCATATCATACCAAAGATCATTGGAGAAACCCAATCGGGTTTTGTCAAAGGGAGAAATATACTAGAAGGACCTTTCATTGCAAACGAAGTCATCACATGGCTAAAGAAGAAAAAAAGGAAAGGCTGCTTGCTAAAGATAGACTTGAGGAAAGCATACGATTTTGTATCTTGGGAATCCCTGGATATAATGTTAGAATGCATGGGATTTGGGCAAAAGTGGAGGAAATGGGTGAAAGAGTGTATTACCACTTCAAGAATCTCGATCTTAGTCAACGGGTCACCCACCAAACCTTTTTCTCCAACCCGCGGCCTCCGCCAAGGTGATCCATTATCTCCCTCACTCTTTGTTATTATGGTTGAAATTTTAAATTGGTTGATCAAAGATGCCATTGAATGTGGGAAGTTTTTGGGATTAATGATTGGTGAAAGACAAGTGAGAGTGAGCCACTTACAATTCGCCGATGACGTTATGATATTTTGCGAAGTGAAAAGGGAGGAGCTTATCCAAATACACAGATTGCTCATTGGGTTCTCGGAAGGAAGTGGGCTGAGACTAAATATGGAGAAATCCATGGTGTTTGGTATTAATATAGGTGAGGAGGATGCACAAATGATCGAGGAAGTGTTGGGATGTCGGGTTGGGACTTTACCAACTACATATCTCGGGTGTCCATTGGGTGCGAATACAAGAAAGGTTGTGACGTGGGAACCGGTAATCCATAAGTTCGAATCAAAGTTGGCGACATGGAAGGCTTCGAGCTTGTCTAAGGCGGGACGAGCTACGCTGATTAGATCAGTATTGGACTCGTTACCACTATATTACGCTAGTCTATTTGTAATTCCGACGAAGGTGAGAAAGCGTATGGCAGCGATACAGCGTCGTTTCTTTTGGGGTAAGACGGGAAGTCAGTTTTCTCCAGTTGCATGGGAACGACTAACGCGACCCAAAGAAGTAGGAGGGTTGGGATTCTCGAATCTGCAAAATAAAAACCTTGCGTTCCTGGCTAAGTGGAGGGTGAAATATGCTCACAATCAATCTCCACTGTGGAAGAAAGTTATTCAGTCGATATATAAGTCCAGGAAAGGTCTACACGTGGGTGAGCTTAATGATGCAGCTAAAAGGCAGAAAGGGGTATGGTGGTCGATCCTTAAAGCTACAGAATCTCATGATAAAATAAAAGAAGCGCTTGATGAAGGAGTAGAGGTCAGAGTACGTAATGGGCAGGATACGGTTTTTTGGGAGGATAAGTGGCTGAAAAATGAGGTGCTCAAGACAAAATTTCCAAGGTTGTATCAAGTAAGTGTGCAACAGAATGCAGTTGTGGCTGAAATGGGATCCTGGAGTAATGGAGTCTGGTGCTGGCAGCTTCGTTGGAGGAGACAGTTATTCGATTTTGAAGAAATGCAAGCAGCAGAGCTAGCGGTAGCTTTGAATGAATTTTCCTTGACTGACACGTGTAATGACGAGGCGGTGTGGAAGAATAGTGGTGGGAGATCGATTACGATGGATATTACAACTGCTTTGGGTTCAGGGATAGAGAACGATATTCAAGCAATGGACGTACCTGAGATCCATCGCATTTGGGGGGGCCTATGCGAACCAAGAGTAGAAATCACGATATGGCTGACTCTGATGAGGAGGTTAGTTACTAGAGAATTTCTTTTTGAGAGGGATATTGTTCCCATCGGTGGAAGCTTATGCCCTTGGTGCCGGAAAGAAATGGAGAAGTTAGAGCATGTACTGTTCTTATGTGGGAAAGTAGTGGGTATCTGGAGGCAGTTGATAGGATGGTAGAACGTTCGGTTCGATTTAAAAAATTCGGTCACTGAAATATATACAGATTGGTTTGGGGTACCATTGCAAGGTAAGGCAAAGAGGATGTGGAAGTCAACGTTGTGTTACGGCATTTATTATATTTGGATGCAGCGAAATAACATGATATTTAGAGGTGAGCAGATCATAGAGGCCAAGGTCATTATGCTAATCAAGCTAGGCATATGGAGATGGACAAAATGCTGGTGGAAGGAGTTCCCTCTATCATGTGGTCTCTTTGTTGGAGTCAAATCACTTAAAGATTACCTCTAATGTTTGAGGAGTTAGATAGTTTGTTGGTGCTGTGTTCTCTATGTACTTTGAGTTTTATCTTGCTTTGAAGGATATTAGGTTGTATTTGGATGGGTACTCTTTTTCCCCTCTAAGTTTTTTCCCACCGGGTTTGCTTAGAGGGGTTTAAACGAGGCCCAAAGATACCATCCACTGAACATTCAATTTTTTATCAATAAAGGCGTAAGCCCAATTATAAAAAAAACATTAATTACGTTTGTTCCTAACGCTGTGTTGTTAAATCGCTACTCACACACACTAAGTAATTTATGAACATGTGCTTAAAAAATCTATGGTTCGTGATATTCTTAAATCTTTAAAAATACTATCTTCTCTATAGTGGACAAGTGACAATTCACAAGAGGAGCTGTGAACTATTGCTGCAAACCACACCCTAATTAAACACTTAGGATAGCAGATTCAATTCGCTAGCTAGCTATACAATCTGAGCATTGAATGTGTAAATCATAATACGGAAAAATATTTTTAAAGGACGCGTTCTAGCTAGCTAGGTTCATGCATGGCAGCATAATTTAGTAGTGCCTTTGAATGAGTAGTTTGGTCAACAATAGGTGGGTAAATATAGCGTCATCAGTAGATTGTATGTTTTCAAGTTCCCAAGGGTTTCATTTTGGGCTTGAATGCAATTAATTCTAACTCTTCAAAGGAAGGATCATGCTTGCGTTATAAATGAACTGTCAACTGTTGTTTGGTTTTTATAATTTGTCGTTTGCTTATAATGATACATTCGTAAGCATAATTGTTGATAATTAAACCAACAGGTTGGGACCAACATATATGTTGAGATGATACGAGTTAGAGGTGTGTCCTTTCTCGTGATTCTCTTATAAAAAGTTTGCTCAAATTAATTAAAGTGCACGACCACTGTATGTAAATGTATTAACTTAATACTTACTTCTATTCAAAAATATCTATCGTTTTAGAGATCCAAACAACTTTAAAACAATAAAACGATAGATATTTTAAAGTTTGAAGTGATTCTATCGTAATTGAGTATGGTATACCAGGATTCGGCAATTAATTTGCTCTACCGGCAAATATTTTAGCTCTAATAACCAATGATTAAGCGAGTCAAATTCAGCCATTGCCATGGACAATAGTAGTTATTCTGAGTTCCCCATTTTGATTCTAGCTTATGAAATCACATGCACCATAACCAAGAAGTGATTTTAAATTGCAAATTCAGACTATATTACTATTACTAGGTAAGGTTTTATAATTTATAGAGATGGATACATTTGTTAATTTATTACTAGCTAGTTAGAAGAAGAAGGGGTATCAGATTTCACAGGAACATCCGGTGACCGATTCTTGGCTGACCGCTAGGGGTAGAGCGGGCGGGGACCCATGCATATACTAATACAGCAGCAATACCATAGCAGTACAAGAAGAAGACAAGACGAAGAAAATTAGGGCAAGAAAAGAGGGGGCCGGAAGAGGAGGGAAGTCATTGCACTGGTGGAGCTGGTGAAATAATAATAAGGTAATGATGACCACACACTTGCAATAAAAAAAATGGCAGACGTACCTGCCTTTCCTTTCCTTTCTTAATTTAAATGAAAGGAAAAGAAAAGATAAGAATAGTGTTTTTGTCTCTTTCTTTGCATCATACACTAATACATTAGCTAGTACGGAGAAATGAAGAGAGTTACATGGTGCTGCTGCCTGCTGCTCTGTCACACTCTGCATTTTCCTGGGCGATAGCAATAATACCAACAAGAGGGCGCGTAGCTAGTGTCATCTTCAACATCATCATCATTCACGAATCATATAGTCGACCTGCTTGTCTTTAGGTAGGTGGGTGGGTGGTTGAAATTCAATCTGTGGTGTAATAATTAGTTTGGTTTACTGGCAACAGTTCAGCTGTGCAGGCGCAAGTTTTTTTTTCTTTTCTTCATTCCCCTTTAAATTTTATTATCATTCTGCTCAAAAGGTGCAACTAGTTCAATAACATTTGAATACTCTCTGTGTTTTAATCTTATTACTACTCCCTCTGTCCTGAATTGACCGTCCTGTTTGCTTTGTGGCACGTTTTTCCACTTCAATATTAAGTATAACATATAGTTTATCATGTAAGGATTCATATACAAAACTTAAATTTTTAAAATTAATTTATCTTATATGTTAAAAATTAAAGTCAAACAACATATCCAAATAGTAAAGTCAAACTAGATTGAATTCTTCTGGTTGATGTTGATTAGGTGAAATACGAACATATATACACAATGCGGATAATCAAGTTTGTTGCAACTAATGATATTACTATATTCACCAACCATTTACTCTTTAGCACTCTCAATTGTTTCAAACAAATGTTGTGACTTTCCTAAATGTCAGATACTTGAAATGAAGGAGCAACATTTCTTTTATTTCCCTCATCTTCCATTTCCTTTTGGGCTTGACCGCCGGCTCCATTGCTTACCAAAACAGCTTGAGAAACATTGATGTATATGACCCTTGAACTAAATTTCGATCTATCCAAATATATAGAAAACATAACATATTACCTATATCACAAAACCGAAGAGAAATGGAGTTTTAGGCCTTGCGGTAATATAGAAACTTGAATTGCTACTGAAGTGGTGGTTCCTATACTGTAATGAAACAGTACAATGTGGAAGAAAGTCGTCTCCGTAATTTACCAAGGCGTGGAAGGGAAGTAGTGATAGAGATTCTGAGCTGGTCTCAAGTCCAATCTCTTGGACTACGGCAGAGTATAATGTCTGTCAGCAATTGGAAACAGGAAGTAACACAGTTCGTCAGAATATGAAATGGAAATTGGTGGTAATGGCAATTTTTTTTATAGTTACAATAGTAGGTACGTTTCAGGTTCTAGATACCATTATTCTACCGACCAAGCCACGAGGCTTGACAATTGGTAATGACAATTGAGTAATGCTTAGGAACGATTAGTGGTGTCTGATGGGAAACTAGCTGAGAAATATGTCAGATTTGTGCTAAGCAACCAGCAAGACTAGACCATCTATGAATGCAGCATATGGACCGACGGGATGCATAAGGAGACTCATCTGTCGAAGACAGTCTTCCGACATGAGAAGCCGCCATGTCGCCGCCAACACCAGCTCCTGCCCCACCGTCTAACCCCCTCTCAACTTCCATCTCGCCTAACTCCTCCACAATAACTATGCACAATCCTGGTTAGCAAACATGGAACGCTCGTCAACTCCAGGAGCGACTCTCTTCATCGACAATATTCACCCAGACACAGCTACGGCGCCATTTGGCGACTCTTTGATAACTATGGGCCACTAGTAGGCATTAGGTTGCCTAAAGCTCCAAGAATCCGTACCAAAACCAGATACGGCTTTGTAGAATTCCGTCTTAAGATGGATGCAGACCAAGCCCTTATGGAAATTAACGGTAGAATAGTAGATGGCACAAGTTGTCAATTCAAACAGCTATCAACCTTCGTCTGCATTCAAGCTCGACTAATCATGAATGTTTTCCGAGAATCCAAACAGAAGAAGCAGGGGTGAGCCACCGAAGACCACCTTCTCCAACGCGAAGCGTGCCATCGCAAGAGCAGCCTATTAACTCCATAGACCATATCAGTTTAGCCCCCTCAATCACTATGATGGAAAAACTAGACAGAGTGTGGTTGTGAACACTGGACTACAAATGGAAGTTTCAGAGTTGAAGCAACGACTGGGGAACTGAAACATGACGAAGTAACCATCTCTCAAACACCATGTTCGTGGTTTCTTTTCAGTCACGTGATCAGGCGATCAACTTCCTAACAGCTGATACAGAAGGTTGGAGCAAATGGAAATGGCAGCCAACTGATCAGCTAGGCTATAGAACCTCACCCATAGTGATCCGGGGGATTCCTCTTCAGTCCTGGGCGGCAACTACAATTCACCAGATTACAAAACACCTTGGAGTTGTCAAAGAAATATCCACTGACATGGACAGACTCCCGACCTTCCCGGAAGCGCACGTCAAAATAGCAACAACGAGGAGATCAACCATCAACGAAGAAATCTCAGTCGAGGTTGGAGGCATTATCTATAAAGTTAGGATCAGCGAATTCTGGTCTGAGGAGCTAGCACACACGTGCCCAAGAGAATGCCTCAATCCAGCCAGACTCGCCGGCGCAACGGCAGGTGGCGGAGGTTCCATCAACCACCCTCGGAAGATGCCCATTACAAATCAATGCCTTCTGATTCGCAGATGCAGCAGGAGCCCAGTCTCTCGGCAGCGCTCCGACGTCTCGAGGCAGCCAAACACGTTTATTCCCCTTGTCCCCATGACGCCCAAGTCGGAGAAGGAACTGGTCAACAAGAACTTCTCACACCGGAGACGCAGCCTGAGACCAACCACCATCCTCCACGCACCAGCAACTCGCCTGGGGATCACTCTCGTCATCTCAGGGAAGAAGGGGAGTCCACACACGCGCCGACAAACAGGAATGGACAACCCAGAAAGCATGCCATAATGGTTATTTTCAGAAAAGTTTCCAACCACTCTCCCTCGTCCCTTTTGCGAGTCTCCATACCGGAAATAATGGAATAAATTTATTCTAAAAGGGACTGCCCTCAACTTTCTCAGGAATATTCTGCTAAATTTACCCCCCTTTACCGATGCTCCACTTTTGTCAGGGATCGAGAACGTTCTCTCTCTCCCCTCCGGCTTCAACTCCCCAAAGCCTACGTAGCTAATGCGGCACCACTTCCTGCCCCTCTGAAGAAATCGCCCCTCTTCACCCACGCTCTCCTCCCCTTTCCCAAGACAATCAAGCCCATCAAGTACCTCAGTCTGACCTGTCGCAGACCCCCACACCCCAATTCCAAAATCTTCCCTATCCCATCTCCCATGCAATATTGACTCAGAAAATTCTTTCGGTTCTCCCTCCCATTCCCCATGCACCCCTCTTTACTCACTTCAGACAATAGTCCAATCAACACTAGAAGCCATCCAACCAGATACATCAAATGCGTACACATCTCAAAACTCTGACCCATCTGGATCAATATTCACACCTACACAAAACAACCGCCCGAAGACCCTCCTCTCCTATCTCTTGTCACGTTTCTCAAATCCCGGGTATTAATCTAGAAGTGGTCCTCTCCCTGATAGCCTGTCTCCGAATTTGGATCTTTCGCCGTCGGATATCTCCTCCGGTCCTCCAAGCCCGACGCTTGCTGAAGCTCAAGCCTGCCTTGATTTTGGACGTAGGCTTGGCTGTCATTACATTACCCTCACCCAGAAGCGTCCCTCCAAAACTTTAGGCATATACTTAAGCGGGATAATCAAGCTCGGAATGGTCCAGCCCCTAAGCAGTTTGCGAGACCTTCTCCTTTGGCAAAAGGCGGCACCAACAAGACCTCCCGACCAGCGTCAAAGCTAGAATTAAAAACCACACTCCCCCGGCATCAGCATATTCGAAACTCCCGGCACTAGATGGATATACTTACCAGTTATCTCCGTTGCCTTCAGGGGAGTATTTAAAATCTCACACCCTCCGCGTATAAAAGAGGTCTCTCTGGATGCACTACTCAAGATATGCCTAATGGATACACAAAGTTTCATGAATCTCACACCCTCCAGCGTATAAAAGAGGTCTCTCTGGATGCATTACTCAAGATATGCCTAATGGATTCACAAAGGTTTCATGAGTGGAGCATGCTTATCTACCGCTAGTTTCAAAGCTGAAGGAAATCAAACAGTCTTTAAAGCTTGGAACGCAAAGGTGTGAAGTCGGTGTCATACAATCAGTGAACCAAGTTTATGGTCTTCCTCAATACTACATCCATTTGGTCCAATTTGGACACAAAGAAACAAGCTAGTTTTTTTGAAAATGCCCATCTGCAATCTCAAAGTTATTTTTTTTGTTGTTGTTCTTGTTATTTCTGATCCTATGTAACTCGCGAGAAAGGCATTCTGCCATAGTATTGCCATTATATAACTGGTCTAACCAGTCAATTATAAAAAAAAATGAAGAGGTATTATTGTCATAGATCGTAGAGAAAATTAAATGTATTATTCTAGAGAAGGGATCCGTCGAGAGGTTGACATGGGAAGGGTCAGAGGTCTCAACACAAAAATTCCAAGAGTCCATGAGAAGAGAATTGGGTGATGATCATAGGAGCAGTAGGTGGAAACTGTGAAAAAGGTACGCACTACACAAGAGTGAAAAATACCGTCTGGTTTTTCATGGGTAACACACTATGCACTAGAGATAAACTATTTGAAAGAAATGTTCTCACAATATCACAGAGCTAGTGCCATATAGGCATGAGAGGAATCGAAACATAACTTCATTTTTTAGATGTCTACATATAGGTAAGGTTGTGATATGAATTCCAAGATTGGTGGGACATATGTATTCCACTACCTGAAAGCATTTGGGGAATTTTCAATTCATCGGCTTTGAGCAATTTACAGTAAGAGACAAATGTCTGTACGGTTTCATGGAATCTCTATAATATAACAAGAGCGTGTTTGAAAACCGAGGTGAGATATATCGAATGTGCCGGTACAACGAATTAAGATTAGAGTGTGGTGACTGATATAGTGGTGGAAAGGAAATAACATCTCCATGGAGCAGTTTATTGGAATTAGAAATATCTAGAGGATACTTGAAACCCAAAATGTGGAATAAGTTGTGGACAACAACAACAATTCTGGTAGGAAGCAATGCAACATAGTTGCTCCTAACCGTGAAGGTGAAATGCTTATAGCATACTAATGAGACAAAGGGTATAACGATGTGTATGCATATGGTATGACTTGTATTGGATGAGTGTTTGTGGATTTGCATTCGAGTGGATATAATTATATTACATATATATAACATATAAAATATATAAAAAGGATGGAAAATCCCGCTAAAGATCGTACTGCGATGGCTAAGAGAACTCCAAGGCCCCTAGCCTCAGGTAAGTCTCCTAACCCCATCGGCTTGAAGAATAACCCCTATTTTCTTGATATGTTACTTGCTCAACAGAAAACTAGTTCAGGTATGTCCCTGCGGTTGGAACAACCAGAAAACCTAAATTCTGATTGCCCATATGCCTCAACTGAAGAGGAAGACATGCCATCTGAAACGAAATACTGGAGGAACTCTTTAGTTGGACATATTTGGAGAAAGACATTTGGATTAAATATTGTTAAGGATTTTGTTAGAAGAGTTGGAGTTTTGCTGCCCCTCCCCTCAGATACTCCTCCTTGAGGAAGGCTTGAGAAAAGCTGGTTTCTATTCCGATTTGATAAGGGGAAGGATCTTCAGACGATTCTGAACAAAGACCCCTGGCTCTTAAAATTCTCCCCTCTGGTCCTTAAGAAATGGTCCCCGGATTTCTCCTTCAACCCTAAAGATCTCAATCGTATCCCAGTTTGGATCCAACTTCCTAGTCTCCCCATTAGTCTTTGGTCCTAATTAAGCATTAGAAAGATATGCTCTAAGATTGGTCTTCCCCTTCACACTGACCACTATACTACTATCAAAAAGAGAATTTCCTTTGCTAGAGCTTTGGTTAAAGTCGATTTCAACCAAGATATCACTAGGGAAATTGAAATTCGCACCCCTGGGGCATTCTCTTTCAGCAGGTCGTCTATGAATGAGATCCTCTCTCTTGCTCCTCTTGAAACCTGCTCGGGCACCCCTCCTCGCATTCTCGGGCATCGCCCCTTCAGGGCTTACCCTAAGCCCACCCCTAAGCCTGTTTCATCGTCTCCACCTATTCTTGTCACCCCCCCCTCCCCTTCTCACGCACTGTGTTCTAGCACCCAAACCCAGACTAAGGCTCTTCACACCCTTTCTGTCCAGCCTTTCGAATC